>KL197712.1:443411-822489 GCA_000697665.1 Jaapia argillacea MUCL 33604 | reverse complement strand
TCAATGAATGAGGAGGAGGAGTTGGAGCATGGGAACAGGTGCAGCTTGGGCTGGAGTAAGAATAGGAGCAGCATGGTGCTGAGGATGAATGCTGGCCTTTGTCAGGAGTCAGCATTTCTGTTTCCTTAAATGGTCATATCACATGACTAGTCACATGATGATAGAAGAGAATCTGCTGGAGGTTACTAGAACCTTCTAGAATAATTAGTCAGCACTAGCTTACTCAGCCAATGCTTAGTCAGCAAGCCTTGGCATAGGTATATAAACCCCTGTACTGTAGTACTACCCCAGCTTCAATCTCTTAGGATTACCACTATTATGTAGATGTCTGCCTAAGTCATTGGTCCTCAGCCTATATACTCATCCTCATCAGCATATTCTTAATCTTACCTTTCACCATCACCAGTATTCCACATCCTTTAAGACTGGTGGCCTTGTTGTTTGGATAGTGTTGCTCTAACAGCCTTTCTCGTGGCAATTTTATTCAGGGAGCCTTACTGAGGTTGTTTTGATCTGAGGAATCACTAAGGAGCTGGTGCTGGTGGAGGATTTTGTGGTGGAGGAGTTGATGGAGGTGAGGAACTGGATCATTGAAATTTCGAAACACCATCATTGTCACCCCCATGATCTAGCAGCTCAACTATGCAAGGCCTGTCATTAGGGACTGAGACCTTAGAGGTGGGAACTCCAAACACATTAATCAAATGTTGAAAAGCATCTCTCATCAAAGACTGCATGGCTACTGATGAAGAACTTCTGGGTGATTGGATCCAAGAATCAGGGAGTTTCCTGATGCTGAGAAAGGTGTTCATAGCATTGAAACACGTACCAGGACATTGCTGAAGGTGTACAGCCTGCAAAGCCTTCCAAAACTTGACAGCATCATCCTCCTTCCCCTTCACATGCACCTTCTGCCCATCCTCCAAAGCCAACCACAACAACCTAGTCACCTCTTCCACCTTCACCTTCCAAGCTCTTAGCAATTCCTTCTCATCCCCAGTAGGACTCCCCTCAACAGTAGGACTAGGACAGGGAAGCATATCACTGACAAGACCCCACAGCCCTTTGGTTTTGAAGAGGGCCTTCAATATTCTTGCTCCAAAGGCCATAGTTCAATTCTGAGAGCACTGGGAGGTTTGCTTGTACTCAGTCATGAGGAGGGCAATCCAGATGGTGCAGATTGACAGGGAGCTACAAGACTGCAAAGGCAAGTTTCTGAGGTGATTAAAGGCTGGGGCTCATAACCTGTGAAGTGCTGGTATAATCCAGCACTCAGAAACCGTGTCAGAGATGAAGAATATAAGCCTGACACTGCAGAGAACAAGTCAATGATTACATAATACTATGCAGTTCCAAGCCACATCTACCATGGACCAATCCTAACCCCAATCTTCAGCCATACCAGGACATGGACCAATCCTAACCCCAATCTTCAGCCATACCAGGAGATCCTGAGTTCAATCCTTAACTCTCCTCTTTTTCAAGACCTTGACACAACAATAGGAGTGATTATTCCAAATGAATGGATTTTTGGGATTGCTACAGGTGGATATTGATTGAAAGAAGGTTTGTGATGCAAAGATAGCACAGCAGTCTGTAAGTGTCTTCTTGAAGTTTCTTGAAGTCCTCGAACACATTGATGTTGTCACATATACACTGACATGGAGTTAGAGGAAAGGTGGAGGCAGTATGAAGAAAGTCATTCATCCTTGGAGAATTTTGAACCCAAGATATATTTCCACAGACAACTACAGCCAGTATCAGAACCAGTTGCCTCTTCTTCTTGGTCAGGTCCAATAAACCTGTCTGTTGCTGAACCTGTTGGGAGTGGCTTAGTGCTTGGCAGTATTATGTAATCACTGACTTGTTCTCTGCAGAGTTGGGCTTGTGTTCCTCATCTCTGCCACAGCTCAACTCAGGTGTGTGGTATATTGGTTTTGGAATGAATATATGTCTGACACAGCTTGACTCAGGTTTTCTGACTACTAGATTATTCCAGCACTTCACAGAACTGATGGTAGGGTAGGCCAGAATCATGTATTCCCTGCATATTCTCTCAATGCCTTCCACAGGTACTTGGGGTGCTGAGGTGCTGGAATTGTGAAGCAAAGGATTGGTGGGATGTAAGACTGGGGTGACTCAATATTCCCATGATTTGTGGACTGGACATTGACAAGATTGCCAAGACAACTTGTCAGCTTCCTGCTGCCTCTGAGTCTTGGATTCCCTTTGCACTGCCAATCCAGATGAAGTGTACCAACCCTTGAAGTCCCCTTTTTTGATGCTCTGGCATCCCACAGACATGAATGCTGCAAAGCCTACAGCTGACTTGAATCAGTACAAGGCTTGAGCAAGGTAGCTGTTGTCAGTGCTTGATTGTGATATACTTGCTCTCATGGTAAGAAATTGTTCTATTAAGGTCAAGGTCAGAGTAGAGAAAGGAATGTGACAGTAATACATTGTGCACCAAGTAGTTGCTCTACTACAAACTCCCCATCCCTAAACTCATGAAAACAGGGAGCACCATGCATCTTTTGAATGGAAGCAACATCAGGTACGGCTAGATGAGAAGGACAAGGACACTATATCCTGCATTGAGAAGGACTGCTATGTCAAGAAGGACCTAGCTGTATTGACCTTTGGGCCAGTTGTTCAACTGATCCTGCTGCTGTAATCTCTTCATAACAGAGGCAGCAGGTTCTGCTTGAACAGTGGCCACATCTGCCTGTGTAGAATTGTCCTCAGTCATTGTGAGATCGGCCTAATGATACATTATTGCTGTTTTCATATATAATGATACATTATTGCTGTTTTCATATATAATGACGGTTTTGAAGGAAAAAGTTTATGTTGGTCTTAGAGGGTCATGATGCCCTGCTTGCCGACTTAGGAAAAGAAGCTGTCTCCACACTCCTCTGAAGTATCTCGGTCTTCGCCGAGAACTTCTATCCTTATCTTATCATCCAGATTTGGAGGTAGAATGTTGCAATATGGATAAGAAGACCCTAACCACAGTCGATACATGATGTCACTGGTTCTCTGGGACCTCATTGTGGACCTCTGGAAACAGCCGCTACCTAATTGGGTGATGACATGACTGGCGCTGATCGAGCCCAACACAAACTTTTTCTTTTCGATGCTTAGATTTAGGTGTTTCAGCAACAGCATTTTCCTGCCTTCTGAACCACTCATGGCTTCTTTGGCTTTGGGGCAGCTGAGTTGAGTTAATTCAAAACAGTTAATGCTGAGTGTTACTCATGAAGGGCTGGGTAACACAAAAGGATGTGAAGCGCTGGAATATGAAACCAGACTGTCTCATTGTGGTAGCCCTTTTAGACAAGGAATGGTAAGGCTGGTAAGTCATTCATGACATTAATTCTTTCTCTCTCCTTCCCCACACCTGCAATTTCAGGGGTTGCACCCAACTTATCAGTATCTGAGGTTCTCAGAAGGATAGTAAACCATGGACAGCTCCCCCTAGTGAGATTCTTCAACCTGTTCCTATCATGTTCCAGGAATTTATGGCTTTCAATTTTTAGGCCACTTGTGAAGCCATGCATGTATTCCTTCACTATCAACACTGGCTTAAGGTTTATGGGAAGTCCATAGCCTGTTGCTCACCTCATCAGGGTATCTTTATTAACAAATACACAGTGAGTACGACATTCTGCTTCAAGGTACAGCCACCATCTAACCATACTGCCCATGTCCAGACTAAAATTAATCCACTCTCTATCAACAATATCTGAAGAGCAAGGTTACTCATATTGTTAGCCTGCACAAATCTTCACTAACATCTCTTCATAGACTTCCTCAACAACCCAAACTGTTGGGAGCTGATTGACTATTTCTTTGGTGTTCAACCCCACCATTGACCACCATTACCAGCTCCTGAGTTGATGCAGACCCTGTTGAGGTCCATATCCATTGTATCTCCATATACAATGCTTGGGGGATCAACATCAGTAGATCCAGATCCAGATTTGGAGTCAGGTGTAGTGATTTCTAATAGCAATTTTGAGAATGAGAAAGCTGAGGAGAGTGGGGAGGTGGTTATTGAGGATAAGACCTTTGAGAGCCTGGATGATGGTGTGATTGAGGAGGGAGCAGGGAGTATTAGTGAGGACACAGATGGAGCCCCAGAATCTGGGGTGCTCTTTGAGTATCTGAGGTCACTAGTAGAAAAAGTGAAGACCAAGATTCACAGCAATTCTCAGCCAGATTGCTATGAAATAGGAACCTTTTGGATTTGCCCTTGGGATTCAGTATTTGCTGTAGATAATAGTGTTCATTCTTCTAAGAAGGCAGAGCCTACTCAGCTCTATCATCTAGATGTTTTTGTTTGGTTACTTGGGTTAAAAGCCTGGCTACCTGGCAAACTTCAGACACTTTGCTATCCTGCATCCAATTGAAAGATGTAGTGCTCATAAATCTCTGAGTTATTTTACAGATCCACCAGCCAGGCACATCAAAGATCTTTACCAAGACTATTTTTTACTCTCTGATCTGTTGCACAAAATGCCAGAGAAAATGCTCCAGCTCTGATCCTAAAGTGATTATTCAGATGTCATGTGAATTTGATACAAAACTTCTTTCATTGATATGTTCTTGCTTTGCAACCCACCTTGGACCAGACCCCTTTTCTTCACTTTTCAATGAAATGCACCATCTTGAGCATGCAAGACATGAGATGATTTATATATCAGTGCTTGCCAGATCTTCCATACCATCAGATGAACAGATGTCCTTTTCTACCTTTGATGACACACATCGATATGCCAGATCGTAAAGCTGTATTTGTAAATTGGATGAGAGCCCCTTGAGACTTTATGGACCAGGTAACTGCATCATTACCTGGTGAAATTCGCTGTGGAGACCACTCCTATAAGGTAATTCTTTTTATCTATGTACAGATATGAAAATAATGTATTATTTTAGATAATCAAGCTTCTGGCCCATTCAAATAGTGTTCCTACCCATGAGGGCCTATATTCCATTGTCAATGAGTTTGAAGAATGCTGAGGGCAAGCCTTAGTTGTTATAAGTGGCATGTCTTATGTGAAAGGGTGCTATGAAGGAATTTTAGCAAGCCTATCTCTACATGGACACAAACTGACAAAACTCATGTATACAGATAATGCTCAAGGTAAGATAAAAAAGGTGCTATGTTCTATGCTTGTATGATTAATATCTGGGATACAGCTGAGATTGGATTCCACAAGATCAACCTTTCCTCTCTTACAGAAGAAGTTGTTCATATACAACCTGGATTCCACAAGATCAACCTTCCCTCTCTTACAGACAAGTTGTTTACAACCTGATCCCTATAAGAATCTTCCACACCTGCAGTTGCCACAGTCTGCACTCTGTTACTATGAAGGGTCTGACTTGATTGAATTCTTATTGCTGAGTCATCTGAATGTGAAGTGCTGAAAATAATCTAGCACTCAGAAAAACCTGAGTCAAGCTGTGTCAGAGATGAAGAACACAAGCCCAACTCTGCAGAGAACAAGTCAGTGATTACATAATACTGCCAAGTACCAAGCCACTTCTTCCCATAGGTGTCATAGTCCACTCATAGTCAACTTCACCCTAACCCTAACTTCAACCATATTAGGATACTTGAGTTCAATCCACTCTGGGGACAGATGTGGTTGCAGTCAGTCAACTCCCAACACTGAAGACCGTGTCTTCTTGTAGGATTTGGTATTGAGGCAAAGAGCACCTGTTGATAATTGCCAGAGGATCATAACCTTTTGTAACAGGAGTCTTAAATGAGTACTGGTGGGGGAATTTGGAAGTTAGCAAAAGAATTGGAAGTTGTAAAGGATTGGAAGTTGTAAAGGATTGGAAGTTGTATTTGATGTGGCAGACAATGAAGTTGAAGCAACTGGGGAAGAGGTGTTTGCTTTTTCAATGTGACCTTCTTCTTTCCTTTCTCCTGTGTCTTCAATTGCTTCAACAACACCAATCCTTCCTCCACAATGCATATCCGCTTGTCAAGATCTTCCCTTGGGACTTCCTCAATTGTTGCAGTGGTGACCATGGGTAAAGCCTCAACTGGAACTTCATAAGGCTGATAATCTCCAACTTCCAGAAAATTAGTCAAGACCACATGGGGTGGTGTGGTTCTTTCTGGAGTGAGAGGGTTATGAGTAATCCAGCAGTCAAACTTCTCCTTGATGGATTCCCCAGGTACTGCGTTCAGAATGTATTGCCCATCTGGTAACACCAGTCAGCCAGACTTGTTTCGCTTTGCCTTTCCTTAAGTGACATAATTGGCGGCAGGAGGAAAGTTCCAAATCCTATGTCCAGTCTGGTGACAAAAAGCACACAAATCAGGATTCATCTGGTAGATGGAAGGTGCTTGAGGGGGGGGCACATATGTTGAAGGGGAAACATTCTGGACTGCTAAAACCTGTTCCAAAGACTGCTGCAGCTTTTCCACTGTCAATCCTATGGTCATCATGAACTGTCTGATTTCCATAGGTATAGGTTCCTCCTTCTACTTGCCTGTGAAGGAGAAACATTGCACATTCCTGAACTTCCTTCATGGTGAAGATGTTGTTGGTGTGGCGGTCAGGGAACTTGATGGCAAAGTGAGTGAATATCCTAGTTTTGAATTTGGATTCAAATCCTTGAAGGAAGGTCTAGTGCACCTCATTTTCTGAGAGGGTTTTTGCTTTGACTAAAGGTGGGGAGATCGTCCTAAACTCCCTGATGTAACCCCCAAGCTCTTCCAATGTCTCCAACTTTTTCCCTGCAAACTTCACTACAACCTTTCCAAATCTGACTCCCTGAACTTCTCCACCTGCTTAATTCCTGGGTATAGATCAAACACCACATCCTTAAACTTCACAAAATCACCCCATCCACTTCATCTAAGGCCTTCCAAGCTCTAGCATCTGTCAGGTTCAGGTATCAAATATCTACTTTAATCATTTCTCCATCAGCAATCTGTGCTAGATCTGCATGATACTTGAAATTGTCAAAGTATTGATTGACGTTTTCTCCTTTTCCATTGAAAGAAGGGGCACCACTCTTTCCCCTGGGAGGTATTGCAACAGCAGCCATGAGTTTGATGTAGAGGCAATTGGGGAATGTGATGGAGCTGAGATAATAGGAACTGATTGGATATCCAATTCCTCAGAAAGCAAAGAAAGTTTGGTTGAAGGGGTGACTGAGGTATCAGTTGGAAGTCCGCTATTGATCAGAACTTGTAGGAGCTCAAGATCTTGTTCACAGGGAGACAAGAGGGTTGAATTGGAAGGTACAAGCAGATTAGAACAGTGATCAGAAGGTGGATCGCTATGATGATGAGCAATCCTGTTCCATTGTGGCTTGAAACAAATGGGAGAGAATAGGTTTCCTGGAGAAATAGCACCTACAGCCTGGTTGAGGTCCCAGACTAGATTATAGTTCCTAGTGGGATAGTTATTGGCATAGAAGCGTGGTGGAATGGTGGAAGATAGGGTAAGGGAATGATGTAAAATCTATTGACCAAATTCCCTTGTGGTGGGCTCCAATATGTAAGTTGGTTAGACAGGTTGCATGCTGTCAGACAACCTATTGGTCCACAGTCTGAACATTGCATCTTTTTGTTGTTTTCCATCATTTTGCTTTCCCTCCCTCCAATCTTGTAATCATCAATTCCTCTACTTTGGGTCAATCCTATATTTCATCATTATGCCAAGTCGTCATGCAATCAATGTCATTACTATCATTGTTTCTGTTCCATTTATCTCACTGTTCCTCTTGTGGACAATCAAACATTGCTACATTCCTCCATTCTGCCTATAAGTGACTCAGCCTGACTGTGATTGGATAGAAAAGAGAGGCGTGAGAAGCAGGTTTGAAGCTGAGGCAGCTGGAAGTGAAGGTTCTGGTGAGAAACAGGCAGGTCCACCAATGGTATTGATTCCGCAATCAGGGTCAACTGTGATAGTCATTCCGAAGTGTGAGGAGGATTGAATCATGTGGGACAAGCTCAGGGAGCCACGTTCTGGCACAAACGAACTTGCAAGGGATGGTGAATGTAGCATGGGTGCACATCCAATGTGTAGCCAGTTTCTCAGTGCTCGATTAAGAGCTCCTGAGACGTACAAGAAATCCACACCACTTGAAAGTGGGTCTCCCAGTGCTATCATTGCAATGGCTCCTGAGAGAGGGATATGTACCTTGTCAGAGCTCCCTAGAATAATTGGCTTACAAACTGAGGGTAGATAGAAAACAGTAATCTGATTGATCCTCCCCCCCCATCCTTGAAGGTCAAAATATCAGGAACTTGGTTTGTTTGGATCCTTCCATACCACAACAGCCAGCAAAGTTCTCAGCGGAATCACTGAAAATTCCGCTGGCCAAGATTTAGATTGAAGAGGATGAGAAAACCATTGAAACTCATTTGTTGCAAGGATTTGCGAATGCTGGGGTGAGGTCCTGGGCACCAGCATGACTGACCACAATTGGAACGTGGAAGGAAAGCGGGGATGTGGTCCACAGGGGGCAGATCTTGCATAGCACTCGCTTGCCTTGGTGAGCGGGCATTGAAAGCAACCGAGAGCACGGATCCGTCGATAGTGTCGACTCCGCAATTTGATAAGGTTGTGATCATAACCCTGGATGAACAGGGATTGTCTGCAGTGGACGAAAGGTCTGATGGGGTTACAGCAATTGATAGCCTATCAGAGGTGTGAGGACTGGGAACTGCGCCAATTGGGATCTTGACTTCAGGGGGCATGCATGTACTCCATTTGCCATCACTCTCTGAACCCACACTAGTGCCTCCAGACAAAGATTTGAGCTGTGAGGAGGATGTAGGCACCATGAGTGAGAGGTTGTAGAGTGATGAGTTCTGACTTGGTGGAGGAGGGTTGTTAGGAGACTGTGTGCGAGGGTACTCAGTGTTGGAGGAGCACCCTGACACTACCTGAGCAATCGCTCCTGAGAAGTGGGGGACCATCATGCAGAGCATGTCTCTCAATGCTATAGTTGCCATAGCTCCCAGGATTGGAGCTCTGATACAGTCTGACGTCGTGTTGGATAATCCTGTACCGGCACGGTGAGAAATTTCCGCTTTGTATGGTCGAGAGTGCAGATAGCCAAGACCCTGTTTGTTGGGATCCTTCAGAATAGCTCGAGCACCTTGAGCCTTGGCTACCTGAGGTGGCAATGGCGAATCGACTACCAGCAAAGTTATTGCCACAGAGATGAGGGTTAGACAAGCATGGGTTCTGACTTCTGATAGGTCAGTTACTCTGGAATACAGTAGCTTTAAGGGAGTGTGCCATTGGGAGGGCGAAGTTCCGTCCATGCGAGAGTTTCGAGACCTAGTGGTAACTGATGGCGCTGAAGGCGAGGAGGGGCCAGAGGCTCGAGAACTTGGAACGAGTGAGGGATTTGCTGAAGATATGACAGTGGTCAACCTTTCGACCACACTCCCATTACTATGTAAGTCAGAGCCTTCACCGTTTGGCCCAGGAGTTGAGTCAACCTCTGAGGCGTTGTGAATGATAGGGACGAAAGCAGTAAAACTGCCGCCCAGAGTGGATAGCACTATGCTGGATGGTGTTCGTAGCTTGATGGTGGAGATCATGTCCAGTTGTGATTTGACTTGCATGTTGTTCGAGTTCAAACAGAGTCTCTCCGAGTCCAGAGGTATCCGCAGAGCTGGATAGAGACACTCGGGATTCAGCAATGTTGGGAACGACCTCAGAATTCAGGGAGGATGGAGGAGGTTGATAGAATCCTGGAGGTGATAACCCAGTAAGCTCCAACTCGTTGGTAATAGAATAATTACCTTGCACAGAAGACAAAATCCCAGGCAAAGGTACTTGGATATGGCAGTCCCCTCACAAGAGATTTGATCCAGTAATGCCCAGGCTTGAGGGTACCTGGGCTGATGAGGTCCCTCTTTGCACGCAAGGGTATCAGTTCTGCCCATGCCATAGACTGGAAGAGTTGCAAATAGGTGAAACTGAACCCTTGGGAGGGCTTTTTGGTAAGTCCACTAGTTGTTGATCTGCCAGTTTCAAGGAGGTTGCCTCGATGGCATCGAGTTGATATGAGGTGGTAGGCTTAATGACCAACTTTGGAGAGTGAGATGTGCGTAGTAACCCTACTCGATCCTGACGACCATGATGGATAGGGGTTCGGTAATCTGAAGTGCGTTCGTTGGGCAAGTTCACCTGGTAGGCTACACAAGAGGAGCCCCCAAGAAATCCAGGAGCAGGTAGAGTTGGAATCGGCGCATTGGCAGTTGGTGACGCAATGATGTTTGTCAAACTAACATTCCTTGCTGAAGATGATCCCATTGCAATGCAGGTCCCAAGGGATGGTGAACCCGAGAGGGGCTTAAAGGGATTTTGTAGTCCAATACTGATCCTTAGAGCTTTATTGGCCTTAGGAATCCACATCCTCCTGTTCCTGCCCCCCAGGCACAACTTTTCCTGAACACAAACCATCGTGAGGATGGTACCATCGGATTGATTGAAATTCGGATAGCTGTACGGCGTTCGAGAATAAGTTTCAAAGGTGTTGACTTGGCACACAGATCCCTTGGTGCTGGACAAGCAGCTGACTAGGGTCCAAGGAGGTGGGTGTAACTGAGATGATTTTGAAGTGGTTGGCGTCCTGTGAGACAGAGAGGGTCGCGCCGTAGCTATTGCAGCCAAGGGAGTAAGCTGGAGAGTATCCTTAGCCAGAGAAGGAGCATCCAAAGCTGACCTGATTGAAAGGGACAAAGGTGAGGGCATACTACATCTTCCACTTTCCAGGTGCGCTTTGACCACTTCGGTGCCTTTGCCAACCCCAATCTCCTCGCTTATGCCCCCCGAACTTGACTTCTCTTGAACCAGAGGCAAGCCTGTTGTAGGGTTGGATAGACAAGGTATCAAAGACGCCGGTGGGAGGGTGTGAGTCCTGACAGGGCTTGGGAGACATGGACTAGTGAGATCGCAAGGCAATGTCCAATCCTCACACGATAACTCTTCGTGTGGCTGCTTATCAGCAGGGAGAAGAGGTTGACGAGCACTTGAAGCTCTGTTGGCCAAGCTGACTAGACGAGAATCGTCTGCTGAATTCGTGGATGATTCACTAGTAAACTTGTGAGCCTGAGCCAGAGGAGGGTTCAGAGTTGACATTGAAGTATGGGTCAGAGGCGCAAGCTCAAAGACTGGGTCAGCTGACACGCGTGTGGACGCAACCAGTTGGGACCAAGCATTCCTGACCACTTGTCGTGTACTCTGAGGTCCAAATCTCCTCCCGATAGAATGGGCACGTTCACAAAAGTGACACTCTTCCAATACTCGTCTTACGGATCTTTGAAACCTCTGATGTCATGCTTCGTCTGTCCCAAGATTTAGATTCAGGTCAATTGCCAAACACCATAAGGCTTTGACAAGACTTTTTGCGTACGGTACTAGATGATCATCAGGACAGTCCACTTCCTCCTCAGTAGGTTCATGAGCCAGGAAGAGGTTCACTTGCTCTTGCAAGCGCTGCACTGCAACTCGGTAGCAACTTAGTATCTTTTCATGGAAAGCCACCAATATATTTCGAAAAGTCGACCAAGCTGCAATGATGTGTTCACACTGAGGAGCTCCAGAGAGGATCCTTAGGGGGTCTCCAAGCAACTCAAGATTCGTCTCATGAGAGTAGTTTGGGTCAATCTTGGCCAGGTGTTGGTCAATTTCCCAGTAAGTCTGTGCTACTTGGCGCATAGCTTTGTGAACATCAGGTAGAACACCCCACTGGGAGGCACCCAGTCCCCTGGCTTCTCCAGGGGTGATGAGAGCTCTATTCAACTCCTCCGTTGCCCCAATCCAATCTAGCACTTTCTTCTGCTCTTTTAGCCAGTCCCTATAGCTTCCCAGAACCTCTGAGACTGCTACGAAGGAGAGGTGAATTGGTTCAGAAGCCATGTCCTTATGGATCAATTGAGTGTATGGGCTCCTCATTGGAGTGAAAGAGATCAGAAGGGCTTGCCAATAAGAATCTCCATCCTCTATAAAGTTAATCCGACGAGACTGACGTGCGTACACAAGATGGATCCACAGTTCTCAGTGTCCACAAGTAGTGTATGGATGAGCAAGTAACATAAGCATGGCACTTGAATTTCAAGGGACGAGGATCGAGGATTAATGCAAATAGATGTGAGAGGAACTCTGTGCAATCCAGAGATATCAGAAATCACCAAACATGAACTGAAAGCGAACTTGGATGTCAACTTGTCGATGTGATCTGAGCCTCGGCAGTCGCCCGCAGCCAGTACACATGTATAAACGTGCCCTCCTGTGCTTCCCATAAGAAGCTCCAGAAAGGGACTTGGCTTTTCAGGTCCCGCTACTCTCGTAGCTTGGCCTGTGTCGATGAGGAAAGTGATGGATCAACAAGCAGATGATTTGAGAAGGTCTGTATGAAGTAAAACCGTCATTGAGCTTAGGAAGACCCCAGAATACCAGCGGGAGCGACACGAGTTGAATTCAGATAAAGGTATGCGAAATGTTTAACTTGGCGGACAGCAACTAGACCGATCCCAGAGTTGAGGTGGCGTGTGAGAGATCCGACTTGATGAGCGCCAACCAATATGAGCAGGAGGGAGCGTGATTGACGACAAATGTGTGAAGCAAGGAGTACCAAATAGGTGAGAGGGTCAGGGTAGGTATCCCAGCGAGCCCCAGACGTGTTGTTGAGCATATGAAGACTCGACAGCGAAGTGGAGAAGGAGGTAGAGATTGGTAATGGCACCCATGACTCACAAGGAGAACCAATGAGTTGGTGAGCGTTGACTAGAGCAAGATATGGTCCTGAAATGTCTGCATTCAGTAACAAACAGGGAAGGTTGGAATCACTGGATGTGAACGTTTGCTTCGTGTTCGCAGAGATGTCGATGATGAGACTAGATTCGCTCGAGTCAAAGGCAAATCGTGACAGCAGCACAGGTGGTTCAATATTAGGGATATAGGAGAACCAGTCAGGTGAGAAGAGTCCTCGCTTGGAGTGTGGAAAGGATGGGGGTGTGGGTGAACAAGAACTCAACCACCTGAGGGCATAGCCACACACACACACACACACAGTAGCAGAGGGACAATGCTGAATATGGGGAGTGACGAAAGTGGATTTGGGGGCACCAACTCCATGAACACAAGGCGAGAGTGTTGTCAAGCCTTTGAAGACTTGATAGGCTAGCAGGAATGGGTGGGGAGCAATGTGTGTGGAGTGAATGTCGACTAGATGAAAATACAGTCACAGAACTTCCATGTTCATGAAGGAGCTGACAGGTGACTCAAAACAGCAACCAAGGCGTGACAGCTGAAGCTTGCAGATGTCCCTGGAACTGGATGCGGAAGCACGACACCAAGGGAGTGGAGTGTGATCGACGACAAAATGAGTCATGGGGAAATTGAACAAGATCTCTTCTGTGAAGGTGTGAGAAGACGAGAGCAGGGTGAATAGATGCTCAGTCACCAGTCTGGGTAGGTGTTGCAAATGTGAACGTTCAGTAAATCTGTAATCACTGATAGCATAGTGGGTGAGTTGGACCCAACAAATGTCTCATTCAGGACGTTTGCACAAGATGGTGGGTGGCAAGAGGACAAATGAATAACTAATGAACTGATATTCGTCTTGGTTGAGGTGTTCAAAATGGAGAGGTTTGTGTAAGACAGGGTGTGAGGTGGCAGTAGAACTCACGTGTTCGTGATTTCTATGGACTTTATCAAAGATATTGATTGGCTAGTCTGAGGGAGATATGACACAGCAGCAAACGCAAGGGGAGGATGGGAGGACAGGTGATATAAGCCTTCGCGAAGGGTTTCTGAGGAGGATTGCCAAGTGTTGCTGATGAGCCAATGAGCTGGAAGGGGGGATACGACAACCCCAGCAGTATGCCTGTAGTCTAAACATGCCAGGACGTGCCTCCCAGTACTCACTGAAATGAGCTCCCAAGGAGTAATAGACATTGCGCAGGTGTGACTACTTCAGTAGTCTCCGACTGCACGCTTGAGAGGTTCTGTAGGGAGTGAAAGGGGTGGCAAGTGGGAATGCAGATGTGTTCGTGAAGATACCCAAAGTGGACGGAAAGGGTAGCAGTAGACGAATTGGTATTCATCTCGATTCTGAATGAGCTGGCAAGTAGGTAGTGGCAAGAGGCAAGGATAGATGATTGAGCCAACAAGAGATCTTGAAACAGACTGATAGGCTGTTCTCAAGAGCTCTGGGAGACCGAAGTGATATGAAATGAATAGAACTTGATTAGAATGATCAACGGGCTTGTTGTGGGCTGGCCAGGTTAAATGACAACTCCTCCCAGTGTCCACCTTTGTAACAGCCAGGTGAGACCTGCTACATTATGGCAGGAGGATCTGAGTGCCGTCCAGTGGCTGGCAAGCCTCAAGCTGGGACTGAGGTGTGAAACCCTCTACAAGTAACCCTGCAGTCAGACACACAGAGACTGTGTTGCCAGGTGCTACTTGTAAGTAGCTCCCTTGGCTGTCTGATAGCCAGGCACAGCTGCTCTTGTAGCTGTCCTGTGTCGAAGAGGTATCCACGACGCAACTGAAGGTCACTCTTGATTCCGGAAATCTGAAGAGTCTTATAACTCGACCCTCTCGTAGAGGTCGAGTTCCAAGCAGTGCTGGTAGTAGTATTAACCAGCTATAAATGAGATAAGTCGCCTAGTTTATGCAATTGACACACTCAGTAAAGAGGTCAATTTGTGAATAGGCAGTAAGTAGTCGATTCAAAAAGTAAACTACGAGAAGATACAAAGATGATTCAAACTCTGACCTGCCACTTCCCACACTCAATCCAGAGTGATACTGGAGAGTATACCCCAGTAACCACCTGTTACAAGAAGGGGTTCTCATTCTCAGGGAGGTTTCCCTTGACGAAATTGGCGTAGTTGGGGGTGGTTCACTATCTTCGACCATGGGAGTGACCAGTTCTCCATATACCAGAGTGTCATCAGGGGGTACGAGGTCATCTTTTCCTTCCTCTGGTTCCAGGCCTTCATATGGGAATAGTGTTGCGAGCTTGTCATTTGTAGGAGTGGGGAGTGATGCTTTCGGTATGGCATCCCACCATGGCAAATTCGATTTCTTGGACAGAGTTGGAGAGTCCTCATCCTCATAGACCCCCTCATCATCATCCAGATTGATTTCTTCTGCCATCTCTGCATCTCTTTCGCGCCTACACTGACCCTTTGACTTTTTGCTGACTGGCTTGGGTGCGGTTGAGGGTTGCTGGGAAGTTGAGGGTGTGGGGGAGTCTTGTGCCTGCTTATGGGCTTTGGTGTATGCAGTGCATGCCTCGTGTTTCCATTGCTTCACCTCATTGTTGTATTCCACCTGCGTTACTACTCCAAGGCCTTCAGGGCAGTGGTGCAGATTCTGAGTTTTACCCACTCATAGGGTATCTCACTCCTTTGCTCCCCAGGGATAGATGACTGGTACTGAAATCTGAAGCAGACTTGTGGTGACAGCTAAGGGGGTGTACATATTGATCACATCGACAACCACACCTCAAACATCCGTTGTGGTGACGAGTCCTAATCCTCTCACAATTTCGATAAAACCTTCGATTCCCCATTGCAGGTATGTCCAGTTGCAATGGTTCCTGAGGAAGAAGATGACAAAGCCCAATTTCTTGAGCGTGGCTCATTGACAATCCCATAATGCGATGACGATGTCATGCAGGTTCTTGAAGTCATGAGATAGGAAGTCAAAGTTAGGGCTGGGGAATGGTTCATCGAGAGCATTGGCCCAAGGGAGCACTTTGTAGAGAAGAGTCTCTACTTTAAGCACATTGTGTTGACACACTGCTGCACACCAAGGACGTACCACGTGCGAACCTAGGGTCGTCTTCAAAGGGTAGGATACTTCTCCTTTCGTTGCCATGTAGTGACTAAGCCACCATGGACTGAGAAGGCCATCTTGCCTTGGTATATATGAGAGCCATGGCCGATGGATGTCATACCAGTCCATTTGGATAGCCCAGTCATAGGGGAGACGTCAACTGACCAAGTCGTGAGTCTGTGTGGTCATCATGGGGTAGCATAGGTTGTGAGTCAAAGAGCTGCCTGCGATGGTAATCCATCACGTGTCTTCGTCATCGCCAAGGTAGTCTTCGTAGAGTAAAGAAAATGCCATAGACTTAGCAATGGCTTCCACTAAGGCCGCACGGTGCTTGGCGCTATCGGACGACATGGGGCTGGTATGTTTGTGGGTTGAATTCGTGAGTACTGACCACGTGCTTTCGCTAGGTACAGTTCGTCACACTTGCAGGGGGGATATACCTTTGTAAATCCCATGTCCCCACTTGCGCTGCGTGGAAGGCGTAATGTGATGTGAAGGTTAGATTCCGGAGTAGTGAGAATTTGATGAGGTGACCTTCCCAGTGCTATTGCTAGGTCGAATTAGAGCACTAGCGGGGAGGAGATACCTTTGTAAATCCTGTATCCCTACTCATGCAACTTGTTGAAGTGGAAGGTGGTGGAAGAGGGTGGGAATGAGAGAAAGCGGTTATACAAAGGTTAACTCCGCTTTCCTAATTAGGAATATGCATCCTGTAAGGGATAATTGTGTACAATAATTACGACGTTACAAGCTAAATATCAAATTCGTATACTACGGTTGGAGACCGACTTGCGCCTGGTATTCATATACACATCTAGGGGTGTTGTGCAGGTCTCTGGTAGAAATCCAAGAGTCGTACTGAGGGCTATACCCTTCCCAGCAAACAAGATAGCAGATTTGGCCTGTTTATCTGTTGAATTTGTGTCCTACAATCCTTTCGACTTGGTATTCTTCCAACACAGGGGCATTCATTCTGGTTTCAGGCAATGTATCTCACTCTCCAAATTCAGCAGGGGATGGCTGGTATTTGTGAAGGTGTTCAATGTTGAAGATGTTTGAACCTGGGTACTTGTCGCTCAAGTCGAGCTGGTACACCTTTGCATTGATCCGTTCTTGAATGGGAAACGGGCCTATAGCTCTCTGCACCAATTTCTGGTGTTCGCCCTTTGATTTGATCCATTCAAGTGAGTGGGGGTTAACCATGACTAGGTCGCCAGGTTGGAAATCCAGATCTCTTCGGCCTTTGTTAAAGGATGTGGCTTGTTTGTCCTGGGCTCTAGCAATAGCTCTCCTTGCACTGTCTCGGTGTACAAAAAGTTCGTGCAACCATGAATCAGCTTTTGCGTTGCTTGATAGCTGACTCTTTGGCTGTGTACGTGCCTTTGTGGGGGCCATGTAATGATTGGATAAAAAATCAAGTGGGCCTTTCAGCAAAAACCCGTAAAGTAAGCAGTACAGGATTTCTCCTGTAGTGGCAGACGGGGTGGAATTATGAGCATGTTCGAGAACATGTAACCAACATGCCCAGGATGATTTGTCTGTTGCTACATATGCCCTCAGCATGATTTCCAGGGCTTTGTTTACGATCTTGGTTTGGCTGTCATACTGTGGGTGGTGTGAGGAGGAGAGGGACATCTGCAGCCACAAGGAGTTGACCACCGCTTTCCAAAAATCAGAAGTCCAATGTGGATCATGGTCTGTGATAATGTAGTCCAATAATCCATAACAACAGGCAACATGCTTAACAAACAGTGCCACAAAGCCTTCTGCTGTAAGCCCAGTAGTAGTGGGGACAAATTGTACATGCTTCATGAGCCTGTCCACCACAACCCAAATTGCATTGAAGCCATCTGACCAGGGTAAGCCAGTTATTAGGTCCATGGATATGGACTCATATGGCTGAGTTGGGATGGTAGTAGGAATCAAGCAACCATACTTGTTGAAGTTCAACGGTTTGATCTTCTGGCAGATGTCACAGGTGCAACAGTAAGCTTCCACATCCGTCTTCATGTTTGGCCAAAAAAATTGACCCCTGAGCAGCAACCACAACTTCTCTGGCCCTGCATGCGCAGATTTAAATGGGGACTCGTGCTTGCTATAGCAAATTGTTGCGAATTCCTCTTGGTACACAAAGTCATGGGATGAAATCAGCGTCGCAGAAGAAGAGTAGGCCTTGCTGATCCTTATAGTAGCATTGGCCAGGGTACCATGAATCTGGGTTCGAAGTGTCGTCTGACCATTTGGAATGGAATGCAGGATCATTTTGGTATGCTCTTATGAAGTCCTGGAGTACCTCCTCACTCAAAGTGACATGCAGCTTGGGAGGGGGGTGAGTATCCTCCCATTCCTGCTGCATTTCATATGGATCTTTGCCCCCCACAGGTACTGTGTTGTCTGTAATCATGGGGGTAACAGTTTCCATTGGTGACTTGAGCTTAGCCCCATGCTGTCACTGGACCGGTTTCCTTAGATTCTGGGGTATCTCTGTAGAACGGACTGACTGTTGAGTTCCTGGGGGTGGGTCAGTCTTGTCAGGGACAGGACCCTTGCTGCATGTAAAAGCAGATACCTCCGCTGTCATGTGGAGTAATCCCTGTATGGTAGTGGCAGAAAATGAGACCTGAGGGGCAGGTTGCTTCACCCAATTTCGTTCTGCCTCTTCAGCCATTGAGTTGTCAGGTGTCAGTGTTGGTCCTGTGTTGCTAATTGGTGAGCAATGATCTGGTGGTTCTCTAGGGATTCTGGACGATGGATCTACATTGGAGTGCACACGACCTGCCCTATCTACGATCTCCAAATTTGGCGAGTACGTGGAAAAGACAGCCCCCCAAGAGGCTAGTCTACAATTTGCGTTCTTGTATGTACGAGCCCATTGCAGTGCAGCATGGTCTGTTACGAGAATAATCTTTTCTCCTTCGATGAAGGGTTGAAATTTGACTAGACCCTCTTTTGCAGCCAGGGCTTCTCGCTCTGTTGCTGAATACCATCGTTCTGCATCCTTGAATGAACATGACCAGTATGCTATGACTCTTTCTATGTGTACCACCATGTCTTCAAAATTCACCTCCCACTTTGTGGGGGGGGCACATCTCATACCTTAGTGGGTAACGTTGGAACGAGGGTAGGTACTGGGTTTTCTGCATGGAATGCCTTTTCCAATCATTTTGCATTGGTTGAACTTGTTGAAGTGTGCAGCCAAGAGCTTCGTCTGAGGCATCTGTGAACACCCTGTAAGGTAGGTCTTGCATTGGATGTCCTAAGACCAGAGTGCTTTGAAGAGCTTGTTTCGCAGCTTGGAAAGCATGCTCCTGGTCTGCCCCCCAACACCACTTCATTCCTTTGTGGAGTAACTGAAACAGTGGGGCAGCTATGCTGGCATAGTAGGGTATGAATGCAGAGAAGTAGACGACCATTCCTAGGAATGTCTGCAGCTCAGATATCTTCGCTGGTCATTTCATCTCAAGAATTGCCTGTACTTTTTCATGATGGGATGAGAGACCCAGTCTCGAGACACAATGTCCCAATAGGAGGATCGATGAGTAGAATAAATGGCATTTGTCCAGGAACAGGGTCAATCCTGCAGATTCAATGACTTCAAGTACCTTATCTAGGTGATCAATGTGTTCTTCATATGATTTTGAATACACAACAATGTTGTCAATGTAGACAAGACTGAAGAGCCATAGGTACGGGGCTAACATGGATTGCATAATCTGCTGGAAAATAGATGGTCCATTCCTTAAGCCAAAAGGCATCCAGAGAAAGTGGAATAAACCCTTGTGTGTTCAGAAGGCGGTCTTCTCCATGTCTGAGGGGTCAATCTCTATCTGCGTGAATCTCGACAATGCATCTAGGGAGGATAGGACTTGGGCTCCTGCCAGTGAGGCAAGGATCTCAGATTGCTGGGGAATGGGGAATTCATCTGCTATCGTTGCAGCATTCAATTTCCTGTAGTCAACACAGAACCTCGGCTTCCCATTTCGGTACGCGATAACTACTGGGGCACTCCACAGACTTCTCAAGGGTTCAATAACCCCTTGCTTGAACCACTTCTCTAGCTGCTCTTCAATGACTAAGTGTTTGGCTGGAGAAGTACTGTACATAGGTACTGCGATCAGATTGAGGCCATCCACTGTATGGATATGAATTCTGACAGGGTAGTGGCCTAGACAACTGTCCCATCCAAATGCTTTGGATCGTTTGCATAGCATATCCCAAGCTTTTTGGCGTAGATGATCTGGCAAATCTCCCACATTCAAGATTTCCTCCATCCTCTCTGACAGAAATATCGATGTATCTGGGATCGCTGAGGTTTTCAGCCCCCACTCGTTGGTCTCCTCCTCTGCAAGTGGAGAGAGTCCGAGCTGCTCGTCTTCTACCTTTGTAGAAGAATTGCACATGCTACTTGCTTCCTTAATGGGAGGATCGACCCCCACTGTAGCCTGGAGCGGACCTTTGTCCACTTGCAGACCATTGGAAGCTAATAGCAACTCGACAACCAACGAAGTCCTTGCCACTGCATTCATGAGATCCTCTAGGTGTTTACGGTCCTTGGGCTTGTCGAAGAAGAGCTCTGGATCAGTAAGTCTACCTATTACTTCACCCCTACGGATCATCCTAGGGGTCGGTGTCGGGTTTGCTACCAGGATTATAGGATTCTTGGCTGAGATGAGGGTGTTAGGGATAGCAAAGAAGGATTCATCTGCATTCTGAACTAGAAACTTCTCCACCATCCATTCTTGATTGTCCACAAACTTTCCTTCCACACCGATATTATGAACTGTGTGTGGGAGGAGACGGTAATCTTTATCCACCTGAATAAGGCGAGCATCTTCTCCATATTTCCGCTTCTGAGCCTTCTTGCATACTTGGTTCCTCCAGTGCACCTTAGCTTTGACAAAGGATTGTACCGAGTGGACACTCTTCCTTATCCACGCGAAATCCTGTGTGTGTGAAACGCCAACTGCTCAGACCAGGTCCTCTCGAGAACCAATATGAATAGTAGTGCCCACTTCCATGTTTCTGGATACTGTGAGCTCATAATTCAGGTGGAAATCCTTGCCGAGAAGTACAGGGACAGTCATGCCTGGAACCACATAGGCTTCAACCTCCATCTCAAGTGTGTGTCCTTCATCTGTGGTGACAAAAATGGGCATCACTATGTATCTGCTCATCGTTGTGTCTCATTCTGTTAACTGGTAGAGTTTCATTTTGAGACCCTGTTTCAGTTTAGGCTTGAACTTAAGAGATTCGTAGAATTCCAACGAGATCAATGATGTATCTGCACATGAGTCTAGCCTAAGATCGACCTCCTGGTTCTCGAGGTGTCTGAGCCTGCCTCTGATAGAAACGACTGATACCCCAACTGCTGAGAATCTGGGAGAAGACTTTCTCTGTTTTGGAACACGCACAGTTCTTGTATGAGGCGGAGGGGGTAATTCCTCGCCTCCTTGAGGCCAAGCTGATTTCAGATATTCCTCCTTCAGTAACCCTAAGTGTACTTCCTCACATTGCTCCAAAATATAGCCCCCTTTTGGAGCATTCGATAGCTTAGGGAGGAGATCCTCGTTGATCACTTCCTCTATTTGCACCTTAAAGGATTGTTTCTCAGGGCCTGAACAGGTGCCTCCAGGGTTAGGACCGGGATACAATTCAGCAATAGCTTGATTAATGAAGTGATTGTATGTAGTGTTATACAGGCCCTCCTCATCAGAAGGTCTATCGAAGTATTTGTTGGTGAGGGTTGTTAAGAATCACACCACGCTACACCTATTTTCATTTTTCTTGTTATCTTGACACTCCTTGTGGATATCTGATCCTTCCATATATGGGTCATCAAGCACTACGATTGTATCCCTCCAGTTCACAAGGGACGGGTCCATATCCCTCCAATATCCCTTCAACGCATCCTCATTCCTACACCTCCAGCCTCTAGTACAACATCCTCGTCTTCATCACTCTGACTCCTTGTCACCTCGTCACTCCACCTTCCAGTACGATCCAGGCCATGGACTACAGACCCCTATGTCTCTGACTCACAGATCAGGCCATCGACTGTGGACTACGGACTACAGACCCCTAACTACGGACTCCTATTCCTTCTGACTCACTTTGACTCATGCATACTACTGTCTTACTAACTGTCTTACTGATTGTCTTACTCATCACTACTACGGACTACAGACTGTGCTTCATCCCAGTATATATACCTTCCTGTATTTGCTAGTATTGGCCATCTTGTTCACTTTGTCAATATAGATCGTTATCTCTATTCGCATCATTCTGACTTGATCCCTGTCTGATCATCTGTCTGGAAACCTCTGATAGTCTCTCATCCTCTCGTCATCCTACTTCTGGGGCTGTAGCCTAGGTATCATCAGAGAAGTATCCAAGTCTTACATCGTATACTTCATTGAAGTAACGATCTTAACAAGGGTAAGATTAACAGACTTCTTCCTCAAAGCTTCAAATTGCATATAGTAAGGACATTCCTTGTCCCAATGCAAAGCGCTACTGCAACACTTGCAGGGAGAAGGGGGAGGATGAGTTGGGCTCTTGACATGGTCAGCTTTAGGGAAGTGGTAACCACCTCTGGGAGGGGGTTGAGTTCGTTGCCTCAATGTCGAATAACCCTCAGCTAGGACAGGGTCAGTTATGTCTTCTTCCCAATTAGTGGCTTCGATGTCCAGAATCTCTGCTGCTAAGGGACCATCGAGAAGTTGAGCTTCACCTGCTCGAGCCGATGACAACCCAGAGTATTCTTGGTTTCTATGAGAGCTATGCCACATGAGGTAGTCTAGTTTCTTAACCACCTGTTTGTACTGCCTATCCACAAATTGAGTTTGTGCTCGGGAGCAGACAGTGTCAACCAATGCCTCTTCATGGGTAGCTACAGCCGTTTGCAGCACCAGGACATTAGGAATGGAGGCATATGTGATGATTGGATGCCAAGACAACAGGGCCATATGAAATACAAGCTCTACTTCTGCTCAAGTGTCAATGTGACAGCTAGGTGAGACCTGCACGCCACAACCAGCAGGGAGGTGGTGTCGCTCGAAGAGCTGGCGAGCCTGGAGCCAGAGCTGAGGTGTGAATCCCTACAGGGAACCTGCAGTCGAACACACGGAGACCGTGCTGCCAGGTGCTACCTGCAAGTAGCTCCCTAGGCAGTCCAAAAGCAAGGCACAGCTGCTGTAATGGCTGCATATCGACAGCTCATCACTGAGTCCAAGAGGTGTCTCCTATTGACACTGGCGGGCTTCAGAGTTACACTGGTGTGTTGACTTGAACAGGTAGCCTTGCAGTCAAACACGTGTAGAACGTGTTCCTAAGTGCTACGTGAATAGCTCCTTAGGGTGCTCGATAGCAAGGCATGATTGTATGCACAACCGTCCTGAGATACGAGAGCATGTCGTAGACACGTGAGAAGAGTCTAAAGAAAAATATGAGCGCATATCGCGTCCTATTTTGGATGCGAGACACGAGAGGTGAGCTTTAACAGCTAACTGAGAGATATCAGAAGTTAGTATTGTCGCTCAATTCACAGATCGACCGTCAGTCAAGACGTTGAACGTGAAGTAGGATGAGCAGATTAATTCTAAGCTGAGCGTTGTGTATGGTACATA
This sequence comes from Jaapia argillacea MUCL 33604, assembly GCA_000697665.1. Lineage (NCBI taxonomy): Eukaryota > Fungi > Basidiomycota > Agaricomycetes > Jaapiales > Jaapiaceae > Jaapia > Jaapia argillacea. Next base: position 799,013 of record KL197712.1, on the reverse strand, counting down.
GGCGCGCGTGTGCAGAGTTCTAATCTATTCTAAGTCCGTCGGCTGATTGCAGAGGCTACACTCCCGTACCCGTTACAGCTGCAAGAGCAGCTGTCCTGTGTCGACGAGGTATCCATGACACGGCCAAAGGTCGCTCTTGATCTGGAAAGTCTAAAATGTCTCGTAACTCGACCCTCTCATAGAGGTCGAGTTCCGAGGAGTGCTGGTAGTCTAACAACCAGCTAGAAATGAATAAGATTGCCTGATTCACGCAATTGACACACTCAATGAAGAGGTCGATTTGTGAAGTAGGCAGTAATGATGATCATTTGAGAAAGGAATCTACATGAATACATTGGAGTAATTCAAACTCCGACTTGCAACTTCCCATGCTCAATCCAGAGTGACACTGGAGAGTATACCCCAGTAACCACCTGTTACAGTCGACTTCTGTAAGTAGAAGCATGCAGGAGTAGAGGATCCGTCTCTGTATAAAGTCTCGTGGTTTCTCGTATTCGTGCCCTTTCTGATGGAACTTCATCTCTTGGAAGACTTCACTCTGTTTCCGCATCCATCCTGGTCCTAATCAATACATTTTAATCATATAAATGTAGTGGGTGAAGTGCTGCCACATCCACTGTCGCCCTTCAGCTGGAATGCTACCATACCATTTCCAAATGGACGAGTTTACATCCAGGCAGGTTCCTAGAGATATCGGAAGCTGCTGTGGGATGTATCCACCTAGGGATGCTAACTCCTGAATGACAAAGAAGTAATTCATGGTGGTATCGTGGTTCCCGTCCCATGAAGGTAGGTCATCCATATGCAACTCAGTACAGATTCTGGGGATAAGCAATGGGAGTTGTTGATACCACCCTGCAGCTGCTGCAGCACCAGGAGGTCCTGGTGGTCCTGGAGGCCCAGGGGGTCTAGAAGGACCGTTTCCCCAACCTGGAGGAGGTCCTCCTCCTGGAGGGCCTGCTCCTCCTCCTGGGGGTCCTCCTCTGCCTGGGGGTCCTCCTCCTCCACCTGGAGGTCCTCCTTCATCAGGAGGTTCTCCCCTTCCTCTGGGAGGTACGTCACCCCTAGGGTTGTTTGGTGGTGGTTCGTTGCCTCCTCCACCACTCCTCGGTGGATCCTGCCTCAGGGGACCTTTTCTGTGGGGATACTCATTACAAGCGCCCTGTGTTTCAGCTCCTCCTTCCACATGGAGGTGGGGAGCACTCCAGTTGAATTGAGGGACATTTGTTACAGGTGAAAAAGAAGATCCTGAATATTGAGGAGTAGGTAGGTAGGGACCTTCGAGGTATCAAGTTCCTAAGTTAGGAGGGGGTTGAGATAGCAACCCGGCTATAGGAGCTGGTGGGCATATTGTGTTCGATGATATCGATTCAGAGAAAATAGCCACCGGATTGTTTCTCCCATCTAGACCCATGGTAGCAGAAGCCAACACGTGGGTAATGTTAAAGGATTGAGAAGTGAGAAGATCGGTTTGACCACTGAAGGCGTAAGCGGTAACGTTGGCGGCTGGGTTTGCTGGCAAGCTGTGCAAAGTCATATTTGCAACTTCATTTTCCAAACTAGCCGTGGAGATACATTGATCCTCTGGAACTTCCTCCACTTGATCCTGTTGGCATCTTCGAGGGCACGTATCCATGTGCCCTCAACGGTTGTCAACAGAAGGCATCCACGCAGTTCCTTGTCTGTAGCTCAATCTATCCATCAGGGGGGATTGGCAAAAGGTAAGTGGGGATGAGTCGGTAGATGAACAAGGTCCCTGGCAGTTTAGGTGAGGGGGGCTTTCGTCTTTGTGAAGACTCATCAGGTTTGTCTACCATTTTTATATCTCCAGGGGATGATGTTTCTCCCTGGACAGCATGAAAACTATGGAGTTTTCATGGAGTATTGTTATATTATTAGTGTTATATCCCATGAAGGCTTCTTTTTAGCCTTAAAATAGGGTTACCCAGAGTTCTTCTGAGTATCTCACAATGTACTTCTTGCGGGAGTAATTCTAAATATAGTTTGATCTGGTACTTGAAGTAACCGCCTTCGGGTAAAGGATTACCCAAACAGTTCTCTCATTCCGAGTGTCGAAACATGCCGTAATTGCATGTTTCTTTTGACGCTCAAAAGTCATAGAAAACTGCTGGCGGGACACCCATTTCAAATCCGAATGCCATAGCCGGAATGCAAGGGTGGCCTGCCAGAGGCGGCCAAGCATGTAGGCAAGGCAAAGGATTTGAAAAATCAGTGCCTCTCCAATGGTTTATTTGCAGTTAAACCAGCTTACTTGTGCTCGGTAACATATAACAATAGATATATAATCTTTTATATTTTACGACCTAAAGCAGGTCATCAACGTCAGCGTCATCAGTTTCCCGAATATGTGTAGCAATCATGGACTTACACCATGCAGCTGTTAGATCGAAGAGGTTGTTATTCCATCTTCTTGAAACAAGCATTTCTTTCTTTAGCCAGTTAAGGGGGAGGCCCTTAAGAACACCTAGATCACCTAAGGTAACATCCTCATCAGAGGGTAGTATTCCAACAGGCTCTATGAGCATTCCTTGGCCGTCTGTGCTAAACAGATTATCAGTCCAAGCTGACATCAGACGTTCATGAAGGCCGTTGATGTCGAAATTTCCCAGACTGGGTTGAAGTGAGATTTCAAGACCCAAACGTCGCGGCTGTCTCTCGATGACTCGTTGAGTCTGTCATGCCAGCGTTTGGTTTTGTATTCTTTAATCCAATTCAAGATCAGAGTGTGTGGATAACCTCTAGCGGAGTACAGGGACGTTAGTTCGTGCAACACATCAATGTAAAAGTCTACGTTAGAAGATAAGGTTGCCAGATGCGACATCTCTCCGATAAACGTGCCTTTTTTCACATCTTTCAGATGATGAGATGCCCAAGGGATTCTTTCAAAATGGCTTAGGGCTTTTTGATAAGGTTTATGGATGACACAATTATTATTGTGGTCCAACATAACGATCATGTCCAGGAACACCAGAGCAGTGTCCGAACCCGTCCATTTGATTTCAACTCCATCAAACTTAATGTTAGATGCTATGTGTAGTGCCTCTTCTAAAGATTTGGTGACTATGATAGAAAGTATATCATCAATATATCGTTTATAAAACAACATCCCGTCTAAGGGTAATGACTTTTCCTCAAAACTAGCAGCATAAAGGTTAGCTATGTCTGGTGAGTGTGCCACACCCATAGCTAAACCGCTGTATTGTTCGAAATACTTAGAGTAGAACTTAAAGATTAAGTTTTCACTTGCGATTTCAATGCCAGATGCCACGGCAAAGTAATTGGGAGATTTGACGTCATAGACCCTGTCAAGGAGGTCTATCACCACAGCCTTAGAGTGTTCCCTAGGCACATTGGTGTAAAAGGCGACAACATTGCCAGATATAAGCCAAACCTTCTTATGAGGTGGAAGGACAACCTGTTTCAAAGCGATTGCTAATTCCTTAGAACTTGAGAGTATCGAAGGGAATTGCTTAAGCAAGGGTTTGAGACTTTTACTGACAAATTTCGCAAGGGGAGCCTGTACAGTAGAGTGGCAGGGGATAATTGGTCTCATTTTCCAGGGACTTTTATGTATTTTAGGTATACAGTAAAAGTTTGGGAGAATAGAAGTATCTCCTTCGTCTGCTTGCGGTATTCGGTGAGTCAGGAATTTATATAATTGGAGATTCCCGCCGAGTACTACATGATTCAATTCAATGAATCTGTTTATTTGTCTAGTAGTTGTGAGAAGATGGGACTCAACATCGAGGACGTTAAGTTCTCGATACACCGAAGTGTCCAAAAGCATCTTTTCACATTCAGTTCGATACCAGTCGTGAGTGACTACCGCGGCACCTAGATTCTTATCAGTGGGCAAAATCATAAGATGGTACTTCTTAGGATATTCCTCAAGTTCGGCTACTTCAACGACTTTCACATGTCGTCGTTCAACGTCAGGCCGGTTCAAGATAAATGTTTTAACGTAATCTTCTCCGTGTGACAGGCCGTTCTCGTGAGGATGTTACCTTAGGTGATCTAGGTGTTCTTAAGGGCCTCCCCCTTAACTGGCTAAAGAAAGAAATGCTTGTTTCAAGAAGACGGAATAACAACCTCTTTGATCTAACAGCTGCATGGCGTAAGTCCATGATTGCTACACATATTCGGGAAACTGATGACGCTGACATTGATGACCTGCTTTAGGTCGTAAAATATAAAAGATTATATATCTATTGTTATATGTTACCGAGCACAAGTAAGCTGGTTTAACTGCAAATAAACCATTGGAGAGGCACTGATTTTTCAAATCCTTTGCCTTGCCTACATGCTTGGCCGCCTCTGGCAGGCCACCCTTGCATTCTGGCTATGGCATTCAGATTTGAAATGGGTGTCCTGCTGGCAGTTTTCTATGACTTTTGAGCGTCAAAAGAAACATGCAATTACGGCATGTTTCAACACTCGGAATGAGAGAACTGTTCGGGTAATCCTTTACCTGAAGGCAGTTACTTCAAGTACTGAATCAAACTATATTTAGTGAGTCCCGCGATATTCTGTCCTGAAACAAGACACTCCTGTTTGCCCTCATGGCTTACAGGCTTCTAGCCTCTACCTTGACTTGTGACTTTGTCGCAGGCTCTGTTACCAGCAGACAGCTTTAAGCTGATCCTTACAAAGATGCATTCCTTGCCCTACTGGATAATCCACACACCATGGGCAGACCAGGGGCCACCCAGCTCTGCTTACCTATCAGCTAACGCCCTTGGGTTTTCAGCTGGGATAGGACTAGCACTGTCATCTGCCCAGCTGGCTGAGTTTAGTCTTCTTGTGATATCCTGCCTCATTGCTGTGAGACTCAGATATGCTGGTTGCCTACAGCGCTTGGGCTCGTTGTGTCTTGTTTCTCTTATTGCATTTTTGGAATGCTAAATATTGTTCTTGCAGGAATTACTCCTGCAAGAAGTACATTGTGAGATACTCGGAAGAACTCCAGGTAACCCTATTTTAAGGCTAAAAAGAAGCCTTCATGGGATATAACACTAATAATATAACAATACTCTGTGAAAACTCTACAGTTTTCATGCTGTCCAGGGAGAAACATCATCCCCTGGAGATATAAAAATGGTAGACAAACCTGATGAGTCTTCACAAAGACGAAAGCCCCCCTCACCTAAACCGCCAGGGACCTTGTTCATCTACCAACTCATCCCTGCTTACCTTTTGCCAATCCCCCCCAAGTCATATTTGCGACTTCATTTTCCAAACTAGCCGTGGAGATACGTTGATCCTCTGGAACTTCCTCCACTCGATCCTGTTGGCATCTTCGAGGGTGCATATCTATGTGCCCTCAATGGTTGTCAACAGAAGGCATCCATGCAGTTCCTTGTCTGTAGCTCGATCTATCCATCAGGAACGACGAGAATTCCACAACTTCACCAGTATCTCAATTGAACATTCGAGCAGCTGTTCCTTCTTCTGGAAGAGCTCTAAATGCAGCAAGAAGAGGTTGAGGGGTTGATATTATATGTTGAAGCAGAGTGGAGCGGTGGACATTCTCTAGAGCTTTAGCGTCCAGTCATCATTGCACTGACAGAAACTGTGTATACTTTCTTAAGCACTCTTCGGCCATTTCGTGTATAGGGGGAGATTATAATGTAGCTCTAGTAGAAGTGGGGGTGAACGATCCTACACCTTCCATAGCTATCCTGATATACACTACTGCTCAATCTTGAGCCCTATCCAAACGACCCCTTAGAACTTCCCAAGCATAGTTGAGAAGTTTAATCGACGATGCTCCTTCCAAAGTCTGGAAGAGGGTCTCGTGAGGATCTATGCGGAACCTTGTTTGGTCGTTGGGGTAGAGCTGCTTCAACATGTTAATGACCAGAATCTCCATTTGTGAGCAAAGATCTGCTGTGGAAGTGAGAAGGTGAGAGCTCAAAAAGTAACAGGGGTGTTTGGTAATGAAGGGTCCTCAGTTGACAACCTCCCACTTTTATAGAGGTCTGTGCATGAGGATCATATGAACAGAATCATTCAGGGGGGGTTGGTCCCTGCCTCTTGAGAATTTACCGACTAAGTCTTTGAAAATGTCGCCTTGGCGAACATCTCAATGACAGTGTGAGGTTAAGCCAGGTGGTAGGGAGCCAGAAGCCATAGTGTCATCAAGTGGAGCTTCCTCTTGCTGTGCATCAAGAACGATAGGCATTAGGCGAATGGGAGGAGGGATAGAGGGGAGCTCCTGTGAAGTCAACGGTCAAGGGGGCGGAATTGGTCTTCCACTTGCGGAAGCCTTGCATGTCTGGCTACTTGATTTACCTCTGATGTTTGTGGAATAGGTAGAAGGAACTCGAGTTTGAGGAAGAGGTGTTGTGAACACGTCTGGACTTGTATACTTACTGTTGTTTTCATTCTTTTATCAGACTTCACTTGCTTTTGTATCATTTCCCTTGTCTATGATACTTAGCATCCTTTCCTCTTATCTTATCTTATCCTATCTTATCTCAGACATTATCTTATCTTGGACCTTGTACTATTTATAGCATCCAATGACTCGTCTCGTACAGCCTCGTATAGCCTCGTCATTGTTCTCTGTTTCATTGTTCTATCTTCATTGTTCATCGTCATTGTTCTGAACCTTAACTTGCTTGCCATTGTCCTTAGACATTGTCTTGTCCATTATTGTCTATAGTACATTGTTCGATATCCCATTGTTCCTGTAGTATATAAGGACACCTACCTACTTTGTATTCGGTAGCTTGTCCACTTGAACAATACAGCGCTTTAGTTGTATCCTTCAACTGGTTTGCTCATTCTCGTCATCCTCTATTGCCTCAAGATCGTAGCCTGAGTACTAGTTAGCAAGAAATACTCAAAGGACTTACAAGCCTTATTCGCTACCTTATGCTAATGCTAAGGTGCTCATAACACTGGGACAAGCTCTTACCAACCCTACTCACTCTACGATACCAACACAGTCAGGATCTGCGATCATTTCACCCACACGCCCCGTACACATCCAGTTCGTCATCCTACTCCTACAATTCCTTAGTGACATACTCATCAACATCACATCGCAACTTGATCGGTACCTATGAGAAATCTGACAGAAGTACGACGAACGCAACAACTAACAAACAGACTCCGTAATGCCCTCATAACCTTTCACGAATATTTATAATCAATCACCATCACGGAACCCACACAAGAACCACTACTGAACCTTAGAACAGCCACCATCGAAGAAGTTCAAAAGGCTGCCCAAGGACAATTCCATACCATACAATGCGACCCATCAAGTGGTAATCTATATCGAAGTGACAGAAAACTCTGTATCTGGGACATCGACAAAGGAAAATTCCAAATTGGAAGCAGTGCAACCCATCCATACCATCCAGACTTTCCCACCTACGTCAATTGGGAACGAGAACAACTTAGAGCATTCCAACCACATGAACTGGAACCGGTATCGATTACATCCCCACATTCAGGAACTTTCTCACTGCCAATAAAATCACTCACTTCGCTATCAGAGGTTCTACCCTACCCATCGTTCAAAACACCCGAAGATACGAACTCAGAGAAGGAAGAAGATCAGGTTGACCCTCAAGAAGACGAACCTATAGACGCCGAACATCCCTTCACGAATCCAGCTAATCCTCTCGATCCAGTTGTATTCCAACCTCGACAACCACCTTCTCCACCTGCACCAACAACAAATCATCCACCACCACCACTTGTCGTCATGACTAACCCTACACCCAAAGGACCCAAACTCGCCACGCCAACTCTGTTCACAGGAGACCGTTGTAAAACTGACAAATTCTTATTGGAAGTCAAATTGGTACTAGGTGCCAATAAAGGAGATTTCCCAGACGAATGGTCCAAAGTCGCCTATAGTCTTTCATTCATGAAAGAAGGCATGGCAGGGTCATGGGCAATGCAACTGTTAGAAGACATAGAAGCATCAAGGACGTCTGCCATAAAGATAAGAGATAGTTGGGAGGAATTCGCCAAAGCCCTGAAGGAAGCCTTTGGCGAATTAGATAAAGGAGCTACAGTGAGAATGCAGATCCAGAATCTCCATCAGGGCCATGCTACTGTTGATCAGTACGTTGCTAAATTTGAAGACCTCGCTCGTCATACCAAATTCAATGATCTAGCCCTATGGGAATACTTCAAACGAGGACTTAGTTGGGACATCCTCAAAGTTCTTGTACACCTTCCCACACCACCAACCACGTTTGCAGAATTTAAAGCCGCTGCTATCAGAGAAGACCTCCATTGCGAACAGGCCAGGAACAAAGAATCTTGGCGCTTCCACAAATCCAAACCCATCTATCCCGATACTGATGAAGATCCCCCATCCTACAATCAAAGTCATCAATCCACCTCCCCCGATATGGGTGTACCCATGGATGTGGATGCCGCAAAATTCAAACAATTTAGGATGCTTATGGATACTAAAAGGGAGTCACTCAGAGAAAAAGGAGCCTGCTTCTACTGTCGTAAACCAGGACACTTTTCCAACCAATGTCCACTAAAGAAAGGAGGACAAAGGAGACTTCCTAATAGGTTCCATACCCGAATGGTGGAAATAGAGGGAGAGGAGGATGAAGATGAAGAACAGCCTCAATCGACCTTGGAAAAGATTGTGGAACTGCTAAGTGGAATAGCAGACGATGAGAAGGGGGAAGTCATTCAAGGAATGAAAACCCACCTTTCCAAATTGGGTTTTTAAAATACCTTCCATCAGTGGCGAATGCGAAGGTGAACAGAAGTTTCTCCCAGAATCATAACAGATATACTATTTTGGACATTCCGGACTCTATCAACGTATCCACACTTAGGAACTCAGGAACTCCTTCGTTGCGTATTCAGGTGGAACTTATTGGGAGAAACAAAACAGCCACAACAGAAGCCCTAATTGACAGCGGAGCTACAGGAAACTTAATCAGCTACGAATACACACTCAAGAAACAAATGCCCCTCCAAAAACTAGCAAGGCCCATACCTGTTCATAACATTGACGATACCGAGAATACAAATGGAGAAATCAATCATTACATGGAACTGGGCATCAGGATATACAGAAGGGAAGGAGGACAACATGAAGAAAAGAACTGCCTCTATGTAACCAACATTGGGAAAAGTAACGTCATCTTAGGAAGCGATTGGTTACTCGAACACAATCTAGAGATCGACTGGCAATCTTACATCCTTGAATTCACACGATGCCCTGAAACTTGCAAGATATCAGAAGAAGGAGTAACCGCTCAGACAAAACCCGAATTACGACCACCCAAAGCAAGGGTCGAAACAGAATCGCCTGTCGTCAGGACCACATGAACCAAACCACCCAAACGAAACACAACAACCGGACTACCAAAAGAACTTTGGATAGATGACGAAACACTTCAGATTGAGAAAGATGCCCACAGATGGGCGTATGAAGGGATCAAAGCATATAGAGTCCAGATCGGAGATCCCATACCAGAGGATGACAACATCATTGACGACACAGAACATCCAATACTAGTACAAATCTGGGCACAAGGAAATAAATCAATTGAATTAGCAGAAAGAGCCGCCCAGGGTCAGAAAGAAAAAACCTTCAAGGAAATGGTGCCAAAGGAATATCAGAAATACCGGAAGGTATTTGAGAAGGGAGCATCAGAACGATTCCCTATACCAAGACCCTGGGACCATGCCATTGAACTCAGGGATGGGTGGAAGCCAAACAACTGCAAAACATATCCGCTATCGCCAGCAGAACAAAAGGAACTCGATTCGTTCCTAGAAGAACAACTACGAAAGAAGTACATCCAACCTTCTAAATCCCCATTATCGTCACCATTCTTCTTCATCAAAAAGAAGGATGGGAAACTCCAGCCAACTCAAGATTACCGATACCTGAATTCCCAACCCATCAAGAACGTGTACCCCATCCCGTTGATATCAGAACTAGTTGACAAACTAAAAGGAGCTGAGGTCTATTCCAAACTAGACCTTCGCTGGGGATACAATAACGTCAGAATCAAAGAAGGAGACGAATGGAAGGCCGCATTCAAAACCAATCAGGGGTTATTCAAACCCCAAGTCATGTTCTTCGGACTCACAAATTCACCAGCAACATTCCAAACAATGATGAATGAATTATTCAAAGAACTCATCGACGAGGGTTATGTTGTCGTATACCTAGACGACATCCTAATATTCACAAAGGATCTCAAACATCATCAGCAAATCCTCCATCATGTAATGAAGATCCTGCAAGACAACAATCTATTTCTCAAACCAGAGAAATGCACATTTAAAGTACCAAAAATCGAATACCTAGGATTAATTGTATCCCACAATCTCATAGAAATGGATCCAATCAAGGTCGCAGGAATCATGGAATGGCCAGAACCTAAAAAAGTCAAAGAAGTTCAATCCTTCCTTGGATTTTGCAACTTCTACTGATGATTCATCAAGGACTTCTCCCGAATCACCAAACCATTATTCAAATTGACAAAGAAGGACCATGAATGGGAATGGACTCCAAGGTGCCAAGAAGCATTCAACACCCTGAAGACAGCATTTACATCATCCCTGACACTGGTCATGCCTGACACCACCAAAGAATTCCAGATAGAATGCAACACTTCCGATTATGCAACTGGAGCTGTATTAACTCAGAAAGAAGCAGATGGCAAATGGCACCCAGTCGCATACCTGTCCAACCTAACTGATGCTGAGAGGAATTACGACATCTACGACAAGGAACTATTAGCAATAATATGATCATTGGAAGCCTGGCGCCACTACCTCGAAGGATGTACACACCCTATCCAGATATACACCAATCACAAGAACCTCAAGTACTTCCGAAATACACAGAAACTAAGCCGCAGACAGGCCCAATGGGCCCAATTCTTGACAAGATTCAAATTCAATTTGATTCACAAACCTGGGAAGACAAACAAATCTGACGGTCTTTCAAGACGACAAGACCATAAGGAGGGGGTGGATTCAGATAATTCAGACAGAATACTACTAGGCCCCAATCTTTTCGCGAAAACAATCAATCTTACAGGTCAAGGAAAGGCCTCAACCCACTCCCCCATACTAGCACAACAAGTTCAAATCGCCATCAGAGCAGCAGTCACGACATTAGAAGGTGATTTAGGACTCAAAGAGGAAATTCAGAACCACACACAACTCGACGAATCAGTAGCAACAGCCTTAGACATAATAAGGAAGCAAGGGCCACAGTCCTTGAAGAAGGGACTAGAAGAATGGAACCAGGAGGATGGATTAATTCTCTATCGAGGAAAGATCTACATCCCCAAAGACATGGAATTAAGATGCAAAGTAGTCAAATCCTGTCACGACCCGGTATTGATGGGACACCCCAGGAGATATAAGACGTTGGAATTAGTACAAAGGGACTATTGGTGGCCAGGAATGTCCATCTTCGTATGAAATTACGTGGATGGATGTGCCACCTGTCAATCAATCAAACCAAACACCAACCCCACTCAGGAACCACTACATCCAACGGAAATCCCAACACGTCCCTGGCAGATCGTAACACAAGATTTCATCACAGGATTACCAGAAGCAGATGGTTACAACTCAATTCACGTCATAACCGATCAATACACCAAAACCATTGTTGCTACACGCTGCAACAAAACCATTGATGCCGACGGAACAGCCAAAATTCTGATGGAAGGACCATTCCGATGTTATGGGTTACCTGATAAGATCATATCAGATCGAGGACCACAATTCGTATCACAAGTGTTCTGAGCCATTCTAGAACGACTCGACATCAAATCTGCTCTTAGCACAGGATTCCATCCAGAAACAGATGGAGCCACGGAAATAGTCAACAAGGAACTAGAAATCTACTTCCGAGCATATTGCAACCGCACCCAAAACAATTGGCCATCATTACTCTACACCGCCGAATTGACCCACAACACATGAATACACTCCGCTACCAAACAAATACCATTCGAACTCATGCATGGCTACCGCGCCAAAACCTCTGGAAGATTTAGACCGGTACCAGACGTACCAACCGCAGATCAACAATTGGACAAATTAAAGAAATCCAGACAAGAAGCAGAAGCTTGCTTACATATTGCCGCTGAAGCAATGAAGAAGCAACACGACACCTATGGAACCAAAGGACCAAACTTTGCAGTAGGAGATAAAGTTTGGTTAGAAGGAAAGAATGTCAAAATGGAATACCCAAGTGCCAAACTATCTCCCAAACGACACAGACCTTTCCCAATCGAAACAATTATCGGATCAGGTGCCTACAAGTTGATGCTACCAAAGAAATGGAGAATCCATCCCGTATTCCATGCAGGATTACTCACACCATATGAGGTAGAGGAAGTTGTCAAATCAAAGTTCGTTGGCAAGGCAAAGAAGATCAAATACCTAGTCAAATGGAAGGGTTACCCTGATTCAGAAAATACTTGGGAAGACATCAGCAATCTACATAACTCAGCCAAATTAGTCGAATCATTCCATCAGAAGAATCCAAAGGCACCGAAACCAGTGCAAGTTGCACTCACACTACTCAAAATACCCAAAGAACAATGGACACACTTCTGGATCGATCAAGAAGTAGAAAGAACGACAAGGGGGAATTATCTTCGCATACCAGAAGTGTTGTCAAAACACCCGAACCTGGAACGAATAAAGGCACATCTGGCTAGACTGCAAAAATTCATTCCTCCACGAATATTCCAGCAGTATCAGCAACCACTCAGCCAATCACCCTTACCCCACTCAACTCAATATGCCAGCCCACAAGATCAACACAGTCATCAACCTCATTTGTCGCCTGATCCTTCTGCTCATGGAAGGGATTCATCTCTTCATCATTCTCTGCACCTATGCCTGCGGAGCCCTCATCCACATCCACAGCCGATTACTCCAATTGGTAATCAGCACCACCCGCGCCACGTACCAACCAATCGCAGTACACGAGATTCACTTCCACATCAACCCAGAAGGAAACATGGGATACCACCTCGGCAACCTATATAACGAGGAGGATGTCTTATGTCCTTGGCAGACTGCACCCACTCCTCCACCACCAACAACACCTTCACCAGGGATACCTAACCCCCCTACTTCACCACTTCGTTCATACACCCCCGTTATCATCAAGAACGATCTCCTCTCACCCGTCTCTGTGCAACATACTCCATCGCCTACTCCATCCACTGGTTGGGACCCCCTCGACTGTCTTCATGAATGTCTTGAGCAACTCCACAACCGCCACAACTCTGACCACCCTCCCACTCATGGTAATACCCCTGACTACGAGAACTTCGAGAGCACTGACGAATTCAAGTAGAACCCACTCCCACCTCCACCCATCGTGGTCATCATGGCCAACCTCCTGGAGCTCATCAACAACCTCACCCTGAACACCGATTCCCCGAAGGACGCCTCTCCTAAACCTGCCGACATGTCCTCACCCCCATTCACCTTCGATCCCAACCCATCCAATATGTTGGACATCCCGCCACCTCCTTCACCCAACCCATTCCAACCTCCTGGACCCGACTACAGCTGGGGGAACGAGTAGATGTAATTAGGACATTAGGGACAATGTCGGACTTTAGAGAGGGGGTGGTGTTGTGAACACGTCTGGACTTGTATACTTACTGTTGTTTTCATTCTTTTATCGGACTTCACTCGCTTTTGTATCATTTCCCTTGTCTATGATACTTAGCATCCTTTCCTCTTATCTTATCTTATCCTATCTTATCTCAGACATTATCTTATCTTGGACCTTGTACTATTTATAGCATCCAATGACTTGTCTCGTACAGCCTCATATAGCCTCGTCATTGTTCTCTGTTTCATTGTTCTATCTTCATTGTTCATTGTCATTGTTCTGAACCTTAACTTGCTTGCCACTGTCCTTAGACATTGTTCAATATCCCATTGTTCCTGTAGTATATAAGGACACCTACCTACTTTGTATTCGGTAGCTTGTCCACTTGAACAATACAGCGCTTTAGTTGTATCCTTCAACCGGTTTGCTCATTCTCGTCATCCTCTATTGCCTCAAGATCGTAGCCTGAGTACTAGTTAGCAAGAAATACTCAAAGGACTTACAAGCCTTATTTGCTACCTTACGCTAATGCTAAGGCGCTCATAACAAGAGGGGGGACACAAGCCGCTCAGCTGAGCAGTACTCGTGTTTGATCTCATCGAGCCAGCCAGGTTGAAGGCGAGTCCTCCCAGTGTCCACCTGTGTGACAGCAGAGAACGTACAACACATCACTTCAAGTCCAGGAGATACCTAGCAGAGTACTGACAAGCTCACCAGAGCTGAGGTGTGGAGACCACAACTAGGTAGCTAGCTGTCTATCTATGCATTGAACGTGTTCCTGTTTCCGCAGCGATCTGTAGTCCCAGGGCAATTGACTGCCAAGCACATACACCTCTGTGTACGTCCTAGGAAGAGGAACGTAACCTAGTCGCGTTCCATGAAAGAGCCTCGAGGAGGACAAAAGAGAACTCACGTGTTCTGTTCCTTCTAGAGGATGATGGAACCAAGAGTTAGAGGTAGCAAGTAAACCAGAACAAAGCACCTTTGCCCAGATGGCGGCCTCAGTGACCCCGAACGCGAAAATTGTGCAAGATGATGATATTAAGTCGAGTCGAATGAGTTTACAGTTGTACAGGTGGAGTTACAACACTACTTAGAGTCCGACCAGCTATTCATCATGTCCCTGTCACACCACCCATTATAGACAATTTGCCAGTTTCGGATAGGACATGCAGTGTGACAAAGAGTCCCATCAATCAGGGCAGCGATCACATTGAGAGGTGCTCCTTTGTCCTGCACAACTTTGGCAAATTCAGCATGCTTTGAAGGCAAGAGTCGATGTGGGTCAAATCGGAGAAGATGTTTCCACCTTTCCCATAGGAAGAGGGCAGTCTGCCTTGTGATTCATGAATACCTTGTCTTCTCCCATCCAAACTGCATCTGGATATCAGACAATCAGGATGGATATGCAAGTTTTCACAGTAGCATGCATAGAGTGGCTACACGATCTTCCTTTACACGAGAAATGGGACAACGAATCTCATCTGGGAGATCCAGCACTCTCACAAGGTCATTGACCTCAGGACAGGTGAATCTAAGCTCCAGAAGTTAGTCTTCCACACTTCAAGGCATATGAGGGTGCCATGTACTCACCGAAACTGCATTAACCACACCTGATCCCCAAGTTCATCAAGATTGATCCTCCTGCCTTCTCTCATCTCACCTGCTTTTGCCTCTTCTTCCTTGTCAAGCGCTTCCAACACTCTTCCAAGAAGGTTGTTGAAATCAATTCGAGAAGCTAAGATGTCGCTTTCCATAGTATAATTCAACTGGTCGTGATTGGCAGGGTTGTGTATCGACAAAAACGAATTGCTAGAGCTCAATTCCTGGCACCACCTATTGTGGCCACCAGTTTGCACAACACACATGGCCCACCACGTGGCGCCAGTGGCTGGTGCACAAACTGTCCATTGTCTGTTCCAGTAGTCAACACTGCAATGTCCCATTTAGCAGTTGCTGACGTGAGCCTGTTGCTCATGATGTCGGTAATGAATTTCCCTCACAGCAAGCAGGTATCAAGACAATCTGCTTGTCAGGATATCTTAGGGTGCCTTCAAAGAATGTGATTGTGTGTTCTGCCAGTATGATTTGGCAGTCAACAAGGGATTTAGTGCCTTGTCTGATTTCTTGATGCAAGCAGGCTTGTGGTCTCAGAAGCAGTGCCAACTTAAAGCTCACACAGAATATTCAATACTCAAGATTGGGCTTAATCATGCTGGGGAGTGTTAGCATGTATATCATAGAGTAAGAATATGAAAAAAGCAGTGAAATCTAGCATCCATTGCTTGAGTTATTCAACCTGCAGCAAAATGTGTCCAACTTCCAGGTGCAACACATTATTGAAGGTCTTGTGATCAAGTTGTTATAGTTAAGTGTGCTATCTGAGTGTATAGATAATCAAAAATAGCACTGCTATTTTTGATTGTTCTTTTCCTTTTCCCCACAAACACCGGTATCTTGCCGGATTTTCTGGTATTATTGAGTCTGTCCAAGGAGCACCTGTGACCTAAGGACCACTTATCTAAATAATATATGCACAAAGTGGGTCACCTGCGCGACCGTCCCCCTCCAAAGCAGGCAACATGGCCACGTGACAACCGCTTCCGAGTTCAGCCTCCAACTTGGCCTGTTGGGCTTTCCCAACATTCGATGCCGCCATCGAGTCCCTATTCCCCTTCATCTCCTTGCTGATACTGAGGTATGTCTAAAGCGAGCCTTTCTACCTAGTCATCGGCCACGATGAGATCCTACAAATCACGTCCACATTCCAACTTCCTCACTCCAGCAAGGCTGACCATAGCTTTCTTTCTATCTCCAACGACAGATGCAATGCCGCAAACGTAGTTTACGCCGATTTGCTGCAACCACAACGTCCGAAGGGCCCCTATATACTTGTAATATATATATTTCGCATTCCCAGCCATGACAATGTAGCTTTGGAAGTTCCAATTCACCGAGTTGATAAGGATACACACAGTTATCTAATGTCCGTTGAATATTTCAAAGTCACCTTCATGAATGGCCAGCACCAGCACTCGACTACTGCTCATCCAGATTGTTGAGCAGAGTGGTCAAACATCGTCTGGTTACCATGTCGCCCTTCACCAGATAAGCTCCGGAGGGATGAATGGGGACAAAGGGGAAGCATACCTTGAGCAAAGCACTGAATGTATTATCTCTCAACGGCTCCGGCAAACACGCACGCAATGCCTCCCTCGCCCTACGTCCCTCTTGTCAGAAATCATCTACCAGTAAAAGAACAAACACACCTCAGGTTATCACTCAATCTCAAGTAGCACCGCACCACGTGCTTCAACAGCCTCACAGCCTGAGTTTCGACTAACTGGTTTACCATGTTGCTCAGCACGGTACCCACAGCATAAAACCGTTCATATGTGTGGCAAATGTACGTCAAGCCGGTTTCGTCTAGCAGAATTTTCTGCACGATGAATATCGCCACTGTCTTCGAAAGCTCCGAGCCAGTTTCCATGATACGGAGACAGAGGGGAATAATTTCCGTCGAGAGTAGGAAGTGTATGACTGTGGTGTTGTCGTTTTGCTACAAAGGGAGGGCCTTCAGCATATCGACGGACGTGACTTATTCCTACTCACCTTTACGAGAGCACCGATGACTCCTAAGGATGTGAGTCGAAGGTACTCGAATGGTCTCGTCTTGGACGTGGTGTTGAGGAATGGATAAAGAAAGAGGGGAATGTGTGCTGTAATCGGTGAATTAGCTGTGAGAAGGTGTGTTGGGTAAAGTCATCCTCGTACCATTCAGGAATAGCTGCCTCGTTTCTGAATGAGACGCAACGCACTGCAACAGCGCCAACGCATTGCATACGCGATTTGAGACATGGGCGGTCAGGTTTGGGGGTGAAAGAAGGGGGTACACAGACACAATTTCTTGCAACAATGCGGGCATGATACCTACATGCGGTCCACAGCGAATGTAAGCCAAGATCGACTCTTCCAAAGACGAAGAGAGCGGTACCGAACGAGTGCCACAAAACAAGAGCCAGGTCATCGTACTGCTCTCTTTTCTTGCTCAACTCCAACAATGCGGTTTCTCGAGAGTTGGGATCCATAAGCTCAATGACAAGAGCATAGACTTTACCCTCATCGTGGATTCCCAGGTTAGCGCCGAGAGAAGGGCCGGTGGTGAAAGGAGGGACTGGCTGATGGGGTGTAGGATGAGCAAGAGGAGTTGGAGGAATCGCAGGAGTATCTGAGTAGCCACGGTAGGGATTATAAGGCTGCGTGTGTTGCAGATATGAGACGGGTTTTGGAGATATTAGCCCAGACATTGCGCAAGACGACCGCCAACCGAATCGCTGCTGGCGACAATGCACTAATTACGTAAGATCCAGCTTCACCGACTAGTGTCCCCGCCGTCCTCGGTCTACTTTGCACTATCGTCTACTTTGCACTATCTACCCCATGCATTTGACCTAATAAGCCTACCAAGATATCCTACGCCAACCTCTCAGCCGCAAGTTGTCCAATGGAGTGTATGTACTTACTTTATCAGCTTCGCTCTCTGTGTACATTCGCCAAGCTTCTTCTCCCAAAAACTCGATGGCGAAGGAATGAGTCACCGACCGAAGTTCCTCATACCCTTCATCCCATTCCTTTACACCTCGAAGTTTCTGATGAAAAACAGTTTCTAGTGGTTGTGTCATGTCCTAGCCAAAATGCTCAGTTGATGGATCTAGATCACAGGCAAAAAGCTCACATTGCCACTCCTGTAAAGACGCAACCCATTCCAATCCAGTACCAAGTACCGCCTTCTCCACGTCACGGAGTCGCTCTTCTGCACGGAGATCCAACAACTATGCAGGAAGTCCTTCCCCTGTGCCCTGCTGGTTGCCAGTATATCTCGCACTTTGGTCTGTCGTGCTTCCACCCTCGATTTCCTATCCTGCTCTTTTCCTTGGGCAATGGCTTCGGCTTTCTTCACCTGCTCCAATCGCCATCGTTCAGCCTCCTCCGACTTCTCAATCCATCTCTCCCGATCTGCTTTCCGTTTCGCCTCTACTTCTATTTGGTGGCGTTTCTCAGCTTCCGCCTCCTCGTGCTCTCTTTCCCGCCGCTTATTAGCCACCTCCAGCAAGGTCTGCGCCAGCATTGCCTTTCTCCTTTCTTCCGCAAGAACATACTCCTGCATACTCGCCACCTTCTCCTGCTTCAAGCGATGCTGTCGTCTTGCTTCCTGCTCGGCCATTTCTTCCCCCGTCAAACTCTCGGTATTTGTTCGACTATAGCCTCGTGAGGCAACATGCTCTCGAGGGTCGTCAACGAATGCATTCTTATCTCGACTCTGTGCCGCAGAAATCGACGACGACTGCGCATACCGCGGGAATAGAGGATCGTTTGGATTCTTTAGAGGATCACCGTCCTTTGGAGGCAGTGGGGGCGCCATGCTCTGAGCGGTTTGTATTAATTTGGTCCCGTGTCCCACCAATCAAATTGCCTACCTCAGATAATGTCATAGTGCGCCGTATCAACGGCGGTTGGGGCAATGGTTTGTGGCTTTCCGATTGCTCAGACATTGATCGGAGAATCTGTCCACATTCCTGACAACCCCCCATTCGAAGGATGCTTGTTAGTGCTTGAGAAGATAGCTCATTTGTCTCCTCTGCCTTGATGAACCCGTGGTGGATCTTCCGAATGTTGATAAGCTGCTGCCTTGTACGACCCAACGGCAACTCACCTTGAACTGTTGACACAGTTCTCTTGCCCGATCTAGGGCTTGTGCTACACCACATCCCGTGAATCGTTATGATTATTACAACTGTGAGGCCACACACCTCTGGTTGCTCCCGGCAGAGAGGAAGGTATATAAGCTATCAGAATTTGTCGCGGCTTTCCTTGCCATTTTTCACGCAAGCACCCGTAATACACTTCGTCTTGTGTGACTTTCTCTTTGAGTTCATCAATCCCTGAATTTCCGGTGCTGTAAAGTCTGTATGATTCCTGGAACACGGGAGACCTCAGGATGACCCTCGAGATTCGGTTTCCAGGTACCTACATCTGTGGTGGAAAAGAGAAACCTGGGGATTCTCGTGAGTTTTAGGTGGTAACGCCTCAGTGCGCAGAAGCTGACCATCTCAGTCGATCGTTCAGCACTAATTTATATGCATGGTTAATTTTCGGATCCATCGAATGAAGGAATGAAGAATGGGAGTTCGATCTATGCAAGTACATCTCACGAAGCTCATCGTCAGTGGCATCAAGTCCGGCCTCTATTGTTGTTACTCATTGTTACACCTGCACGATTGCTATGACAACGGTTTCACCAAGAACTCGTATGCTCCCCCGTCTACTGTTCAAATTGCAAATGCTTAGGGACTGGGAACATGAACAAAGAGGTGTTGCGGGATGCCCGTCAAGGTGACCTAAGCCACACTACGCTCCTCCTCCACGGCCTTGCTTCCATCGATGTTTTCGTCAAACTGGTACATGGGAAAGTCCAATAGAAGAGTTCGCTTTAGCAATGGCGGTAGGCGACGGTAGACCATTGGAGGCACTGGAAAGAGGATGGAGGTCGATTCAAGGTAAGCCTGGTAGTTCGCCCAGGCGTTCGCATTCTCGTCCTTGGCATTTGACCCGTGTGTCAGCAGGTAGAATTTCTTCGCCTGAGGCTTCTCCGCCGTGGGTATACCAGATGCAAACATAAGCAGACTGATGTGAACTTTCAACATCTCAAATTTCAGGAGAGGGAGAGAGAGAGAAGCTCACAACGTTGTAAAGAGGGGGGAGACAACTGAGCCATAGAGGGCGTGTTTAGCGGGATTGCCGGCACCGCTGGTTGCGGAGAACGCCAAGGTCCAGATCCCCCACCAGCACAAGATTCTGTTCGCAGGCAGTCAATGACGGAGAGAAGGAAATACGGATGGGAAGACTCAACTCGCCGAAGTAGGGCGGGTGCCGAGAATAGTACCATAGCCCAATCTGGGACAGCAACAGGAATCAGACACTTCACTCCTCCACGCTTTGAGGTCAACGTTACCTGGATCGGCCTATTTTGGGGAGGTCGCGATGCTTTGTACCGGAACTATGTTATTGCCCATCAGTCTCTACGAGGGGTAGCAATATAGATATGAAAACACCTTCTGGAGGTCTGCGATACTCTCTGTTAACCATCCGATGATCCACAACGTGAGCCCTATGCCATCAGCGGCCGTGCCAAACGAAGTGTTTTCACTGGAGTTCAATACCGCGGGGGAGTTCACGATGGTCACGGGGAGGGAGACCGTCCACACCTGAATCGCAAGATCAGGGTATTAATGCGGAGTACGGGAGGGAGGTGACGCTACCCAGATGATTTGACCTAGATATAAGACGGGGTAAGTGTGTGGAATACTGTAGGGGAATACAAGTGAATCTTACCCATCCAAAATCCTGAGAAAATATGTCACAAATAAAACGGGAGTCTTTGAAGAGACTACGAACGTACCAAAGAATTGCCAGAAATGAGATCGTATCTCATCAAACCGAGAGTCACTCCCAACTTTAAGCACGCGGTATAAAAGAAATCCTGTTTTTGAATCCGAGTCAGCAAGCACCTCGATCACAGTCCCAATGGACACATACCAGCAAGTCGAGATGCCCATACCAAGGTCAGGACAGTCACGATGACATTTCGGGCATTACTGGTCTGGGCTAGCCCGAGTGTTACAAGGGCTGGGGAGGGTGAGAATGCATTCCCTACAGCACGACAATGCCTCACCTAAGATAAAAAAGTTCGAGCCTGCAACGCTGGTTAGTCACGTGACTACCATGGGAGATGCGGACCAAAAGACACAAATTCACCCCCTGTAAAATCCGTGATCTTGTCAAACTGAAAGTCACATCAGATGTGGGAGGCGGGGAAAGGAGAGAGTGAGAACCTGCAACGTCCAGGCAACAAGGAATCCCAGCAGTTGATAGGCGACAGTGATCAATATAGTGAGACCAAGATTGAAGGGATCCAAGACTTGGATAGGCATGTCGAGGTCAACAGGGGGCGTTGGGGAGTGTCGTAGCAAAGTTCAAAGACAGCACATCGTCCGGGCATCGCATTTAAGACAGGCCCTCTCGACAGTCAGCCACCCTTCGATCGACACCCACCATCGAAAAATGTCACGCCGTGTCACAGCTGCGTGTTTGCCAAACCCTTCCCTCGAAATACAACAAGTAATGTATTCGACAATTGTATTTCGACAATGGGTCACAACCCTATGATGCAGCCAATCGTTCACTCCACTGGAAGAACGGTGAAATTCTGCTGTGTTGTCGAAGGCGATGATAATCTCTTAAGCTGGAAAACAACTCTGAGCAAAAGTGAGTGTATTGCCCAACGGAGGGCCCCTTGCGCTGTGGTCGATGGAAGTCAGCAGACGGAATCGATGGTCATTATTGGTGGACACGAACCTCCAGGTTGTCCTTAACCGCGGAGAACATTACCACGATAAATCCGACATATCTTTGATTCTGAGCTGCAATCCGAAGATCCCCGTCGGCTTCACGATGAAGGAGCTCGGACAAATTCAGGCAAATCCCTAATCACTCGTCGCTTAAACCAAAATTTAACTCCCCAGGGCCAGAACTCACCTTTGATGAGGGACAGTCTAACACTCAAGAACTCTGTCTTCGAAAGCTCGTGGTCAAAGGTTGCTGCAGTGGGGAGCCAAGATATGCCACGGAGTAACGGGTGATGTAGACCGTCGACGGCGAGGACAAGTGAGATGTACTTGTGTTCAGAGGTGACATCTGCCGAGACAAGTGATTCTGAGAAGGCCTCCATGAAGCGATCCTGGTATCCCTGAGTCTTATGTCAGACCAGTCGGAGGATAGACACGATATTCCTTCCCTTACCACATACGCAGACGGGTCCAGCTGGAGCACTTTGTACATGAATCTTACCCCGACTCGACGTCGCCAAAACGGCTCAATGATCTTCTCCCACGATTGGGCACCGAGAGTTAGGTACATTGACCAATCCTACTCGTGTTTTAGAAGAGATCCACCGACGGATATGCTATGATAGCTCACGCGTTTTCCATTCTGAACAATGATACTAGCACATCCCACCCAGCAATCGATCCACTCATCGGCGCTATTCCATTGATCTTCGCCGGCGTCAACTTGAGAAGGACTCACGACGTGCTTACAAACCAGGCGATAGATGGCTGGAGATATGTGTCTGTCCACGACCTGGGGATATCCCGTCAGCTGGCTTAAAACTGATCATGCTCGTATCGACTACCTCCAGGACACGTTCCTCTTCCCTTTTATGCTCGGCCCATCGGCTAGGCTCATCGAGCTCACCCAAGGCAGCTTGAAGCTCAGGGTCATCCAGATTGAAGTCAAATTGATCGTACTCGTCCTGACTTTCTTGACGGTCGACGGCCTCAATGGCGGGTTTGGGTTTCGACGGGGTCGGCATGATCGCCGCTCGAGCATCGAGGAAGGCCTGGACTAGTCGTCGAATCTCCACCCCAGTCTCAAGACCATTGGCGAGGTTCGTTGAAGTAGCAAACACCCGTGTGACCCATGCTGAACGTCGCTATCAGTTACGACACTCGGGGTGAGCCAAAGTACTTACGGCCCTCCAGCAGAGCTGGATTAGGGTACCCTTTCCCCGTCGCAGAGTCGGACATCGAGGGTGTCTCAATGATACGACGGACTGAACCAAGCAGCATCTGGATGGACAGAACGGTTCGGCTCCTAGGCTCGCCGTCGGATGGCCCTACTACCACATCCCCGAGGCCAACACTTGCGGCTTGATACTCGTCAACGAGAATGTCCGTCATCTCTGTCAACCAGTTTAGCAGTTCCTCGATTGGAAGTGATAGGTGTTGGGAAACGATGCAAAAATACATCACTGCCCGGATGCAAACGGCGCGCGTCGTAAAGTCAGCGTCCTTGAATGCTACGTACCGTCGAGCAATGGCTAGGCGGTGGCGGGAGGCAGTTACATTGGGTTCGAGGTACAAGGCAACTGCGATGGCGCTGAACCGGTTATACAACATGGAGAGGTCGCGTCCAAGTGGTGGGTTTGCCTTGGTAAATGGTACAGAACCCAAAGGTATCGCCAGAGACAGCAACTTCTTCAAGGGTGGTGGCAACAATCCGATGGGATCTTCAGGGTGTGTACTTCTATATCCTTGTACCGCGTGGGCAATGAGTTTCAGGAACATCGTAAACGCAGTATCGTTAGTGCACGAGTCTTCCAACAACTGCCATTTGGTGTGTCGGAGAAAGCGAGGGAAATCGGTCACACCTTCCTCGATAAGCAAGTTGGTGAATTTGCGGCTCTTAAATATCTCTACAAGATGGTTGAACAATCGCGAAGCGTGTTCCAAACCCCAATGCCAGGTTTTGTGCAGTACCAGGCAACGAGTGAGGATCAGTCGAATGTAACCGTCACGTTTTTTGAGACTTCGAGTTGACAGATTACGTTCTGTTTCCGATTCTGCAGTGAGACGGATGCGCTGAAGGGCATGGCAAACCAGATCCCAAGAATTCGGTGCTCGTGGCTTGGATGTGGTCATGCCATGAAGAGAAAATTGTGACAACGCACACAGGCCGAAGATGGTAGTCCAAACAGCTTCGCTTCTCTCCAGGTCAGAGACCGTGGTGCGTTCCTCCACTTCGAGATCTCGGAGGATTGCCTGCCAAATCAGAGAGGATTGGCAGGAAGGATCGTGCTGTTGGTGTCTCTTGTCAGCTACATCCGCAAGGTGGAGGAGGCAGATCCAGATTTCGGCCACACGGGTGGTAGGAACGGTATCATCCAGGCTAGCGTCCGATGCGAGCAATGTCTCAATGGGAGCTCGGATTCCTACTCGCAGAAGACATGAGATCAAAGGTGCAACGTGACTCAATAACGCATCTGGACTCTCTTCCTTCCTTCGTGACGAGTAAGCCGCCCGCATGGAGAGTTCTGTGCAGAACCATAGGAGCGCCAAATGTTGGGTCTGTACAGAGTGGATGTTTGATAACTGCTCGCACAACACGGGGATGAAGCGGTGGACCTGTTCGCGCGCAGCGGTGTGCAACAGCTCGTAGGCCGAGTCGTCCGCACTACCCGAAGCCCATGAAATTGTTTGACAAAGGACATGCATCAACGCCTCATACTTTCTGAACTGATCCAAATCTTGGAGCTCCAGACTGACCTCATGCAGTTTGTCAAAGAAGGGAGGGAGGCACGCCGTCAGATCGCGGATCGAGGGCATGGGAAATTGGAAACCAAAGGCAGTGAATGGGTTAGGTTGCAATGGGTCAGCTTGTCCGGATATCGCTGCACACAAATCATGTAGCCACCCTTTTCCCAGATAGGTCTGGGATGGAAAGGCAATGCCAGAGCGGAACATAGGAATATTGCAATCCGAGGAAATGTTCCGTAGGGCGGAATGCTCGGCCTCCTCCCAGGCTAACGCGCGCGGTTGAGAAACCGCATCGAGTTGTGATGCCTCTCCAGTGACCTCGAAGCCGAGCGAGGTTTGGCCCTTTGAACGATTAATTGTGGACACTGGCTTGTATCGCGACCTATGAGCTGGGTTTCGTTTCGGAATGGTAGTGTGAGGATCACCCCGTCGCGGATCCAAGGCTGTATGTATGGAATCATCTTCCAGGTCGATTGTCATTGCGAACGCGCGACGGCTCCCGGTTTGGATGCCGCCTCCTGAGTGGGCAAATGTATAAGTATTCTTGGACTTGGGAGGTCGCCGAGCCTTCCGCCTTCTCATATACATCTCAACCGGAACATGCTCCTGACGCTCGTGGAGCGCCTCAGAATTGTCATCTTCAGGGCTCCCGATACTGTTGAGAGGTTGAAAAGACAAACGAGTCTGTCTTTGTGCGTCGCGACGAGCACCTGCAGTGACTATGTGAAGCCTAGGCCGGGAACGCGGATGAGGGCTCCGAGATCTTCGACGAGTAGGTCCGACTTTTTGCTTCCCATTCAGCATGTAGTCGACAATAGTTTCGCGTGGGCGGGGCTTTTTCTTGCGGTAGAATTTGGGTGTATGAGGGAACTCCACAGTGTTGTGCTGGACATCTTCGTGGTCACTGTTAGGAGTATCAGAATCATCGCTTCCTGTCCGCCGAACAACAGGCCCAAGTAATGGCTCAACTCCTGAGTCAGAGGAGGAGTCGGACGATGGCTGGACATGGTCAGAGCTATCCGGGTCCCCGAGGATAGGTGCATGGCTCTTGCCTCTAGGGTGGCTAACAACTCGTGTTCTCGAATGTCCTGGCAAAACCGGTCGCTGCCCTTCGTCCTCGCTTTCGGAGCCCCGGGTGTCTAAAGATACAGATCGGCGAATAGGCGCCGGCGACCTGCGCAATACTTTAGCTACCATGACAGCGGGCATCATTTTCCCCAGGATTTTCCGTTCGTTCCTTTGTTTCCGTCGCGATTCGTCGAGGGGTGGCGTACTAGAATTTGCAGCTCCTTCTCGTTCTGATCGGGAGTCAAGAGCGCTGTCACTGTCTCGATCGAAATCCATTGAATAACGGGAGGTGGGAGGTGGGCTCGGCGAGGGACCATGACCAGCTTCGCTGTGCGGTTTACGATCGAGGAACTCGACTTGGTCATCCCCGACGGAATCATGGAAAATGTGAGAGATAGGAGACGGATCAGTGGGTGACCTTGACTGAGGTTGACCATTAATGGCGGGCTCGGCGTAACATTAGAAATACACGCACCTGCCAGGGCGGGGGCGAAGGTGCTGGTCTGGGACGCAAGCGTCCTTGCCTTCTTACTGCTTTGGTGATCACCACACTCCTTGCACCTGATTTGGATTCATCCTGAGTTTCGTCCTCACTGCTAGACAATTCGTCGAATATTGCTGGATGCCAGTCGCTGCTTGTGGAGGGAACGTCGTGGACCTCGTTCCTGAGATGCCGCAGAGGGTCATGACTTGTTGAAAGGCTGATGCGGGTCCGACGTTTTCCCCTCTCCGAAGTTGAATCTAGTTCCGAGGCATGGGCGGGATGATCTTCACCTCTATTGGCCGACTTTGATCTCCTCCGCTCCACCCCACGACCTCTTCCTCTCTCCTCCTCAACTGAGCTAACCACCCAATCTGCCATGGAATTCTGACTTTCTTCGTCCTGATCATGCCCGGGCTCGGTGTGATGGTGATGCCTTTTCGTGGTCGGGCTCACGACTCTCACGATCGCATCGGGATTTGAGCGCATCTGCATCTTATAATTAGCCTGATCATGGCGATACGGGTGTAGTTGCTTCGCGTTTCGGGCTCTAAGGGAATACCGCACACCGACGTCCAGCTCGACGGGTCCTTCGTGATTCACCGTTGCCTCAGTGGCCTCTTGGTCGGGAACTGATGACAAAGGGCTGCTCTCCGGAAGTGCTAGAGAGGAACGGGAGTGAAGAGCCGTCGGTGGAGCAGAAGGATCTGCGGCAGATACGGGTAGACTCGTCCGGTTCGGGGTCTCATCTTGGCGGCGAGGTGGTTGGGGTGGGGAGGAGAATAGGCAGAGAGGGTCAGGAGAGACGGAGGGCCGACTGTCCTGACGAAGCAGTGGTGGTGTGGATGGCGCAGCTCCAGCAAAAGGACGAGCTCTGGGGCCAGTCCCTGGCTTTGGGTGCATCAGCGACTGGTCGCGCAAAGCAGAACACAGCTCATCTTGAGAGAAGTTATATAGTGGGTCCTCCTCTTCGTCTCTTGACACCACGTCGACGAAATACTGGGGAACGTCGGGTGAGGGAACGGGTGTGGGTAGCCTCGAGCTAGACCTCGGTGATCGTGAAGATGGAGCAGTATTCGGTGTCAAATTTGGAGATGTGGGGGGTGGGGTGCCAGCGTTGGGTGGCTGAGGCGGCGAGCGGAGTTGCGAAGGGGAGGGATGTGCTAGCTGCAAAGGTTGAGTTGATATTTGCGAGGAAAATGGGGGGGCGAACCTTGATGCGCTTCCTTGGAGATAAAGGCGAGTGGCGCGATCGTAGAACAGGGAAGGTTGAGGCATCAAGTTGGAGCGGAAGCAAGTTGGGAGGGCGGTTGTGTGGTTCGTGTGAAGTTGCGGAATGAGTCGATAGATACTGACGCCAATAAGCAGAGCTGTTAGAGGCTGCAAGTTCACGTTCCTCCGAGTCTGAAGTTTCGACAATCTCGACGTCCATAGTCGCAACAGCTCAAATCATCGAAAGTGCAATGTAAAGCCAGCGTGACTAGTACAGATAGGTCAAGTCACAACAGATCACATCAGCCGTGATCTATCACGTCACAGGATCACGTGAATGTGACGGGCGCTCAGCACCAGAGGAAAGCTGAAGCATGAGCAAGAGCATAAGCTGAACGTTGGAGTCAGGGTTCTGGCGCCTCGAAACGATCCAAAGATCCTAAACTTTAGGTGCTCTTGTGAGACGTGAGTGACCAGTTCGGGTGAATATTAATGACGTTGATGACGTTGAAGGATTTGGCAAACAGGAGGCTTCCAGGAGAAACGATCGGTTCCGCTATGGAATTGCGGGTGTCTTAAAATCAGACTCCGCAGGGTGTTTGGAATATAAGAGGAGGGCTAACCACTCTGCGTCGTCTGCGAACTGTTCTCAACCCTGCGTTTCCCACTTCTTTATGAATCCTACCAGTGAGCCCCAGTACTGCCCCGACGAGTACGAGAGGCTGTCCTATTATAACGGCATCACCGGGGACGGCGACCACCCAGAACTCGTTTATCGTTCCGACTTCCTCACTACGCCCTTCTCCAGGCCCATCGGCAGACATCCCTCCATCCCCGTCAAGTCGCTCCGTGGAGTCTTCGACACCCCACTCAATAGTGTCTGGGACACTGTCGGTCCCCAAATTCTTAACCTGATCAAGGCTCGGGAGATCCGCTGGTCGTCCGTCGACCCTGCCCGCTTCTTCACCCACGCACAGCTGGGAGAGGAGGCGAAGGGGACTCTCGGTCCCGTGGTCATTTGGGTCGGCGTCTTTCCCGGTTCTACCTCCTCCGATATTGCCCACGAAATCTCCCAAGACATCCTTGCGCTTCTGCTGAAGAACGGAGTCAAGGATGTTGTCGTGGAATGGAGAGAGGCGTTCCCACAGAGGCTGGCAGGCCCCCCCCCTTCTGCGCCATGTCGGCAGCACCAACTCCACCCATTATGTCCGTCGCATCCTCACTGCTCTTCTCGGTATTCCCCTCGCGACCGAAGAAATGGAGGAGGAGGATGCTGAGGGCACTCTTACACTCTGGATTCACGAGGACAAAGACAAGCATGGCAACCCCAGCAACAAGGTGTACGGAGTCAGCAACTGCCACGTCCTGCGCAAGAACACCACCGTCGGTTACGACCACAGAGGCGGCGCACCTACGGACCACGTTCGAGTTTGCGGAATGCGTCGATTCCAGCGCGGCCTCGACGAGATCAGGAAGGCCATTACTGATCACGACATTCTCGCCGAACTTTGGGCCCGAGAGATCGTCCAACTACAGGCGAACGAGGTTCAGGACGCCGAGAACGTGAGAGAGATCCGGCTGACTCGAGGCAAATTGGAAGACGTGAACGAAGCCATCGCCGATCTCGAGGGTCTTTACGACGAAGTCATGAAGGACTGGTCCAACATCAAGCTCCAGCGCAACATCGGGTACGTTCAATATGCTGCAGCCATCACGGTCGACGAAGGCGGCCCACGATATACCTCGGACTGGGCTGCGTTCTCGGCAGCTGAGGCGAAGGTCAAGGCTAAGTTTGAGGGCAACATTGTTGATCTCGGTACGTTTCAACTTATCTTTATCGCATTCACCTCATCGAACTAAAACAACTTTATTCAGGATCCAAGTATTCACCTCAAGAACTTACAGACATGTTCAATCCTGTCTCCGGTGGTCAGACCACGTTCAAGTTTCCCGAGGGGAGAAAGCTCCGGATCGAGGGATGCGCCACGGAAGAAGATCTCGCCCACCCCGCGGTGTTCGACAGCGAAGGCCAGCGCTGCCTTATCGTCGGCAAAGACGGAAACTCCACCGACCTAACCGTCGGACGCTACGCCGGCCTGGTTTCGTTTACTCAGAACGAAGTCGGCATCGAGTCCGTCGAGCTCGGCATCTACAACTCGGGCGTCAAGACTGCTGAAGTCTTCTCCGCCAAGGGAGACTCGGGCTCCCTCGTCTGGCACACGACAAACGGTAAAGCGCACATCGTGGGCCAACTCCACTCTGGACTCAACAAAGGCGGCTCCACTAGCAACCATGTTACGTACTGCACACCTGGCTGGTACCTCCTAGCCCAGATTAAGGAGAGGTTCAAGTACGCCGAATTTTACCGCACCACCTGGTAGGCTTGAGAACAGCATTCAAAGTTCGTCTCTTTCTTTCGCCTCATGCTTTCGTACACATAGCTGACGAACGTCTAAGCTAGCATCTTTTTCTGCGACCTCTTCACCTCCCCTATGTCCCCTCTCTTGAGTTCTTGTTTGTCGTCTGCGAACCGTCCCCCATCCCACCTTCATGACTGCGTTTCTTCCCCATTCTCAACTGTCCTTGCTCTCGTTTCTTGAATCCCGGTTACGCTGTCGCTGTCGTTGGTGCATGGGCGTGTCTTGCTCGTTGGATCGCCGTTCCAGTTCGTTTCTTTCTTCGGTCTCATCTTTCGCAATGATCAGTGACGACCTCAACCTCCAGGCCTTGGCGAACCCTTCACGCTTCGTCTGTTCCCTCGACTTGGTCTTCGTTCTCTCTAGGGATACAGATTGACGAGTAGCTGCCGGCGACCTGCGCAATACTTCAACTACCATGACAGCAAGCACCATTTTCCCTAGGATTTTCCGTTCGTTCGTTTCTTTCCGTCGCGATTCGCCGAGGGGTGGTGTACTAGAATGTGCAGCTCCGTCTCGTTCTGATCGAGCGTCAAGGCCGCTGTCACTGTCTCGATCGAAATCGTTTGAATCGCGGGAGGTGGGAGGTGGGCTCGTTAAGGGACCATGACCAGCTTCGCTGTGCGGTTTAGGATCGAGAAACTCGACTTGGTCATCGGAATCATGGAAAACGTCAGAGAGGGACAAATAATCAGTGGCTGACCTTGGCTGAGGTTTCCCATTAGTGGCGGGCTCGGCGAACATTAGAAATACGCGTACCTGCCAGGGTGAGGGCGAAGATGCTGGTTTGGGACGCAAGCAAGTGTCCTTGCCTTCTTGCTGCTTTCGTGATCACCACACCCTTTGCATCCGATTTGGTTTTATCCTGAGTTTCGTCTTCACTGCTAGACAATTCGTCGAATATTGCTGGATGCCAATTGCTATGTGGGACCTCATTCCTGGGATGCTGCAGAGGGTCATGACTTGTTGAAAGGCTGATGAGGGTGCAACTCTCTACCCGACGTTTTCCCCTCTCCGAATCCCAATCCGCTCCAAGTCATGGGCTGGATGATCTTCACCTCCATTGGCCGTTTTTGATCTCCTCCGTTCCACCCCACGACCTCTTCCTCCTCTCTCCTCAACTGAGCTAACCACCCCATCTGCCATGGAATTCTGACTTTCTTCGTCCTGATTATGCCTAGACCCGGAGTGGTGGTGATGCCTTTTCGTGCTCGGACTCACGACTCTCACCATTGCATCGGGATTTGAGCGCATCTGTATCTTATAATTATAATGATGCCAGTAAGCAGAACTGGTAGAAGCCACAAGTTCACGCTCCTCCGAGTCTGAAGTTTCGACAATCTCGACGTCAATAGTCGCAACAGCTCAAATCATATAAAAGCGCGATGTAAGCAAGATAAAGCTAGTGTGACTAGTACAGGTAGGTCAAGTGACAACAAGACGCTCAGCACCAGCAAAACCTGTCATGGTGTCAGTGGCTGTGCTGGCAAGTTCTGTGGAATGGCACTTACTTTTCGTTAAAGGCCCAGTCTACATCGTCGTTGTTTTCGACTCCATACCATTTGAATGCAGAAAGGTGTTCATTCCTCTTCTCAGTCTTTCCCCCCATCGTCCCTGCAATTTCCTCAAGTTCTGCTGGCAGATTCCAAACCTCCACCTTCACAATCTTCCCCGACTCCCCTGCCGCCTCCATCACCTTCGCAATCAATTCCTTGAATATTGTTCTCTCTGCCCGAATCCGCGTGATAATAACCACACCCTCATCAGCCAAAACGTCCAACGTCCACGTCGCGTACGCAGTCGCACTGAATCCATTCCCAGTCTTCAGTGCAACTCCCCACTTCTCCATAGGCATCGTCGTCTCCAAACCAGGCAAAAACTCCATCGTCCGTTTGACCTGCATACCTGCCACCCCATGGTCCGGCAAGTAGCTGAACTGCACTCTCCCCGTTTCTCTCGCTCTCTCCTCCACATCTCGTTTCATCAACTCTACATCCTGTTTCCACACATCTTCCATCTCATCCTCGTCCAACCACACCCACTCCTTTCTGCTCGTCGGTGTGCCTTCCACTCTTGCCTTTGGAAGTTCCCATACTGTCCCAACAGGCCCCCGCACATCCCACCCTTCCACACTCGCCTCCTCAACCCCACAGGCAGAATAGAAATCTTCACCCACATCACTATACAAGGCAGAGAACCCCGCATCCCCCACTCCGCGAACACGCTCAGGTGGTTCACCCCACGCAGTTGGAAACTCTGCTGGCAATGCAGTCTTGGGAGCCAGAACCCAATGCAACAGACGCATCATGTGTCGTGCGTATCCTTTGCCACGATTCTTGGGTGGTGTAAACACACCCGCAATTCCATAACACGGAACCGACACCGCTTTCGTTTCGCCATGTCTCACAAAGACTCCTGTTCGCCAAATCCTTCAACGTCATCAACATCACTAATATCCCCCCGAACTGCTAGATCGAGTCACTCACGTCTCACAAGAGCACCTAAAGTTTAGGCTCTTTGGATCGTTTCGAGGCGCCAGAACCCTGATTCTAGCGTTCAGCTTTCCCCTACAACCCGCCCAATTATCTTAGTATACTCACCAGATCACTAACTTTCCGTCCTTGTAAAACTCCATCTCCTCCATCAATTCATCCCGCCTCAACCACTCGTCCATCGACAGTCCTTTCGCCCATTGCGGATGTGTCCTCCTTCGAGATTCGATAGTTTGCTCTCGCGTTGCAGGGAACAGCGATAAATCAGAGAGTTTCTCGACGGACATCGCAGTAGCTAACCAACCGCTGTTATCGGGCTCCAATCGTGGCGGGTGCAAAATTCATTCCGCTCCCGATCTTTCTCAAGGATATTCTTGTACATCGGGACGAAGAGCGAAAAGCCGGGCCTTTCTCTCATGTCAACAGTCACTCTTTTCTACCTGTATGGTAAGTTCCTCGAGACCGGGTATCCTGCTCCGTAGCAATGAATCGACTTTTTCCACCACCTCATTCACCCTCCCCTGACTCCCGCTCGACACAGGCGAGTGCGATTGATCACCTTGTAACCGAATATGAATCGATCCAATGAGTGTGCTCGCATCCTTTGGCCAAAATCGAGGCGAAGTGTGGCATTCGAGTCCAGTGATTGATGACAACTATGACAATTCGTCAGTAATATGCTCAGGAATGGGGAAGTAGTTCCACACCTCGGACAGAGCTTCCCGCACAGGCTGTTCACGATCAGTAACGTCCAGAGCAAGGACTCTGCCGGTGTCTATGACAAGGGGAATCACACTTGCTGCTATCAATACTGCAATGAATAAGGATGCTATCGGGTCGAAGCCAGTCCATCCGTAAAACTGTATCAAGAGTGTTGAGATTATCACTCCGACCGAGCCGAGCGTGTCCTACGAAGTTTCGTCAAACCAGTTCGAGACGAAGAGCCAAAGTAAACATACCGCCATCACATGGAGGAATACGCCTCGCATGTTATGACTATGTCCCTCGTGAGTGCTCAAGTGCGAGTGTGAATGGTCATGCAGGTTGGGTATATGTTCAGCATGATGATGGGTATCAAAGTGATCGTCATGGCCAAAGCGATAATTCGGTGTGAGAGGAGACGTAATGTTGGCAATGTGTGCAGGTAGGGGAGAGTGGTCTCCATCATGGTCGACTGCGAGTTTGGCGGAGGGGTCTGCTAGAATGTGAAGCGATGGACCATGGAATTGACGCTTACTGTTTGGCTTGAGTAACCCGGGGCGGTGACCGTGCTCGTGACTTGGGGAATGTGCATGAAGCTGTGGATGTGCGATAGAACCCTCGGAGTGAGAATGGGGAAGATTGTTTGATGGACCATGGTCGCATAAGTCATCAGCGTGATGACCGTGATTATGAGTTGGGGCTTCATCGACGGGATGTGAGTGGGCGTGTCCACTCGATGCAGGGAGGGATGGTGTATGTGAGTGGGAGTGGCCGTGTGAGTGGGAATGGCCCCCCTGTATACATTTGTTGACGTCATGCCACCAGGAGGGTAGATATAAAGACGGCTCACAGGATGATGATGCCCCCCCATAGCAAACATGCCGAACAAGTTGACCGCGAGACCGATGGAGCTGACGAGTAGTAATTGATGGGTATTCATGGTGGGGGGCTCCAGTCTATAATAGGTATGAGCTCAGGCGGTTTGTCGTTATGGAATGAAATCAAATCTCAACGACATACAGTCGCTGAATCGCTTCAAAGATGATGAAAACGGATATCAAAATCAGAAAGATTCCATTTGCAAAGCCCGACAGCGTCTCTATACGGGCATACCTAGGGGAGTTCTGAGAGGCATTTCCTAACAACAGGGACCATAAAAAACATACCCATAGGTAAAGCGTTCATTGGGAGGCCAAGTTGCCATCACAGATGCAAACAGGCCGACGCCTATAGCCATGCAGTCAAACGCCATGTGAATCGCTACGAAGAAAGCTCAGCGATGAAAAACTCATGACAGACGGCGAAGTCCAACCATCTGATATAAGACCCAAACTATTCGTCCAAACACCATACAACATTTGAACCAACATGTAGCACATGTTGAGCATCAAGAAGTAGAAAATTTTCCGACTCTCAGGATTTTCAAGTACAGTTTTGAGGTAAGATCGAAGTTGAGCAGTGTGCGACGGTGAAACGTTAGATAAGGTACTGAGGTCCCTCGGATACATACCTATGACGTTAAATCAGCAGCATAAGAGGCGCTTGTGAAGGCCGACTGACCGCAAAGTAATAGCGAGCCGACGAGAAGATCCATCCAAGTCGGAGGATGTGCAAACAAAAGGAATCCAAGAAAAGCCGCGAGAACAGTGCTTGAAGAATATGCCCATACGAAGTGTCGCGATGGAGACGGAGACACCGCGACAGAACGGATCATATTGGGTGAAGTGAATAGCGACGAACAGGCAAGCAAAGGGAGAGCAAGGAGGGACAGGAATGGGAGTATTGGTGTTGGGGGAGGAGGCAACTAGATAATCGGGGAAGGCATTAAACGAGGTTGCGCGTATAGAGGAGATGTACATACCATTATGGCGACAAATCCGTAAATAGGAAGGCAAAGAAGGCATGCACCCAGAGTGCTCCCCGCTAAACTTGAGTGGCGTCCAATTCTCGTGGACAGTATGCCATGTGCATGATCAACGGCAATCGAAGTCGCCGCATAAAGCAATATGGCACAGTAGGTCGGAATTGGTGCGCGGAAACCCTCCTGGATTGAGGTTGCGTCGGAGGCGAACGAGAGGAGGAGTGCGGTGGCAATCGTAAGGGCTTGTGTTGCCTAAGAGGACGCTTGAGTGGATCAGATCTCCCGTATGTATGCGTTGGAGACTGACCGATGTGGGGCGAACGAGTGATTTCAGCCAGACGGAAGAGTATGTCGTCAAGATGATGACGCTGGCGCAACAAAAGGTCATTCATACCACACGCCATCAGGAAATGGTGAACTCCGCTTACCGAGTGCAAGAGAGTTTAGACAGCGCGGTGAGGAAACAGGCCTGCTGCACCAGGAGGAGGAGAGATGACACGCTCAATATCGACCACTGAAGAGAGAAGGTATCAGCCAAACTGACAAGCAAAACGTGTAAACGTTCCTCTCCTCTATGGACTTTGCCCGCAACAACCGTCCTGTAAAACCTTCCCAAGCAACAACTCCCAATCCTCCGCAAGCCAAAACGCGCATAACAATCCAAAAAACTCCTGCATTGGATGCCAGCAACCAATCCTTTCCGGTATGAACAGCGACCGCCAATAGTATATTTGAGGCTAGGATTTGTGGTACAAGCCTACTTGGAATGCTGGAGGCACGAGCTGCACGTTAACATCAACATATTCACGAGTGGTGTCAGTCTCACAATGTTGTCAATGCATTGGGTGAGGCCAGGGGGACTTTATTTCGAGTCCGTGAATCCGGGATGACCATAGTACCACAGTTTCAATAAAGAGAGACGACGCTCGCGAGCCCAAGAATTTGGAATGAACGACGTGTTGGCAAAAGCGAGAGGCTGTCGGCGTAAAACCGGAGGATGGCCACGAATTCTGTTGTGTTTGGCCCTTGCAACTCGCACAGATTTCCCATATCTTAACTCGAATAAAATAATAGATACACTTCCATTTGCTACACTTCCAAGATTCCAAAGTGGTTAAAACTACAAGGTATACGGCCTCAAGTAACTCGGGACATCTCTATACGTGGTTGAATTGGGCCAGGAAAGTTCGCCATGACTCGGTGACGTCGGCGCCAGATTCAAGAGGGGCGCCAACAGGCGATATTAGTTGGGGAACGAAGGCTCCCTTGGGGAAGAGAATGGGTTCATATGTGGGGAAGGACTGTGGTGGGGGCATGTCGATAGCCATGTTCGGAGGTACCAACATACCCACGGCAGGGTCCTGCCAGGGTGCAGAGGGCATGGTATACGACGGATAGGGCTCCGCTTCTCCAGTGCTATATCCTTGCCACGGCATCGGAATTTGTTGAAAGGTTGGAGGTGGCGTTGGTTCTGTCGAAGCGGGAGAACCCGCGGACGTTGGGCTACGTGAGTGGAAGTCGTACAATGTATCCGTACTTGGCGAGATCGGGGCGTGCGTGGATTTGCGGGATACAAGGCGAGATTTACCGCCAAGGGTGGCCCATTCGTCATTTTCATCTTTGACGCTGACGGCGCCTGGAGACAGGCGATTTGTGGTGGGGGAAGCATTTGATTGGTGTTCGGCAACAGATGCCAAGGCCCTCTCCTTGAGTTTTAAGAGGATGGGCTATGAAGGTGTGAAACTGAGGTATCGAGTCCAAGTATGGTGCAGAACCTACCAGAACCTGTTGCGCTCTCGGATTCTGACCTAGATGCTCGAACAAAGTACAGGCGGTAGCAAGGTTTGAGAGCGCGGATTGCGTGAAGGCCATCCCAGGACATTTTGTCGGTATTGCGCCCAGTACAATCTAAGAGTCGGTCAGACATCGCGCACAAAAGGCAGTCACGGAAGCTTACAGCGCAAGAAAAGACATGACTGTACAGAAACCACATGCGAGGCGTTAACTCCGGGTGTTGAGAGTACAAGCTCTGAATTAGGCCGACGAAGGATCGAGCACTGTTGTACGCGGCCAAAACTGAAGGCCCGTATTTGCTGCTCAAGGGGTCCTCTGGGTTATCCTCCAGGGCTCTGGCGAAAAATCCTCTGTGCATATAGAATAACGCTTTGTGACTGTGAGAGGAGGGATCTTGTTGAATTTCAAAACAGCTCACTTATTTCTTTGATTGCAAACCCGACATATCGTTGCATGGTAAGTTGGGTTGATGGTGGTTCTGATTCTACCGTGCCGCCGAATCCGGGAACTCGTAATGATGGCGGCACATAGAAGTTACTAACAACTTTATGAAGCTTCTGCAACGTGGCGTAGCTAGCAGCGCGTGCGCAGAAAACTTGGTCGTGGACGAGGCTTAGGCATTCGGCTGAGAACCTGTGTTTCCAAGCAGCAACTGCAACGCCCCGCAAGAAATCAGAGGACATGAAAATATAAGAGAATGCGGACACACATGACATTTCGATTTCCCCTCGGTCGTTCTTCGTGATATCGTGTGCCATTTGGCAGTCGATATGGGACAACGCAAAGGAAGGCGGACGTCCAAACGTGAGACTCTTTTGACAATGACAAGGTTGTCAGTTTAGATCTGACTGAGGAATCCAGAGACACGCTTACCTGCCAAGAGTCGTAGGTGTAAATCTCCCACATGAGCGAACGGCGCTGTTGAGTCTCCTCAGGGTTGAGTCGCCACTTTCCTCCATCACGATCTTCCGAGAAGAGGTCAGAACGGACCACTGTGATACTAAACCTTCTTACGGAGTCCGACCTGGTGAAGGCGGGGTTATTCGAGAAATGGTTAGGACAAACAATCAACTGACGCTTTGTGCAAGCTTCACTACAAGACCCATAGAAGCCCACCGCGGACCTTCAATATTTGAGAGAAACATGAAGTGACAGGACAGGAGCTGAAAAGACCTGTTTAAAAAAGCGACTTCGAAAGTTCAGAGCAACTTACCAGGGCTTGAATGGCAGTCACAGAGGGTTCTGCGAAGACCGACCCTATGGATAACGCCGCGCGTCCCAAACCGTAGTACTGAGCAGCTTCAAAGGAGTGTGGAGTGCTCTCAAGATCTAAGAGAGAGCCGAGAGCCAGGACCATGTAGAGAACGGCAAGTTTGTGGCATTCGATAGTGCCTTCATCGGGAGAAATGTCGTTGGAATAGAATCGAGAGAAGATTGGCTGGTAAAATTCTGCTTCAGATATGGGCATGTACCTGAAATTTGGTGATTAGAAGCTGGATAGTGGATTAGGACAAGGGCATACATCCAGGCGGCGTGACGATAATACAGATCCACCAGCTTCTGAGCTCTGGGTGGATCCGGGAGGAGACGATAGACAACTTCTCGAACATCTTCAGTGGATTGAGATAGACTGGGTCCCCATGGAAATGTATAGCTGAGCCAAGGGATATCAGTTGGTAACTGGAGGCCTGGAGATTCGGAATCTTCTTCTCCAAGACCCGCCTCATTCTATGAAGTGCTGTGAGGTATGGGCAACAAGCCAGAGACGACTCGGACTTGCCTGTAAAAAGTACTGCAAGGGACGGCATCAGGTACAGAACGGACGAGGTGGCAGATGGCAAACATACCCATGAGTTGGCAGTATGGCCGAAGAATGTAGCTCCCCCATGACGAGCGATGGCCCTACAGCAGAATGGTCAGGAAGATTTCGAAAAGAGGATAGCCCTTACAACGAGTCCAGTGAGTCCACAACCTCGATGGCCTCTTCGTCGGCTTCGTGGATGGGGGCGTTCGTGTCCACGCTCTCTCTTTCAAGAGGTTGTTTGATCATAAGTAGATCCTCCCGTAGGAGGGGGTGTTGGTGCCGAGATTGCGATGAATAGACTTGAGCCAAAGCATCCTCCAATTGTCGCACTCGATTTGAGAGTAGCTCAATCTTCTCGTGAAGGGCCTCTGTGTTGGCTAGGACAAATCTGCCAACATATCTGAGCGCAGACTCTACAAGTCTCAAGTAACGTGCTCACCTGTTCCCTTTTCCCGTGGTAAGTGACCCTGGACAATACGCCGTCAGATCCAACCACCAGGGGATTACACTCGTGCTGACCGTCGGGACAGATTGCGCCACAACCCTTCTTGACACAATTTGAACAAGGAAAGTCGCGAGAGCATCTGGAAAAGTTGTCAGGTACGGAGAAAGAGCGAGCTTGTCAGATCAATGTACTTGAGCTTCAACCTGGACAATTGGCATGATGTCAAGTGGTGTTTTCAAGGAGCGGACTTCGCTGACCTTC
Source organism: Jaapia argillacea MUCL 33604 (assembly GCA_000697665.1). Taxonomy (NCBI): domain Eukaryota; kingdom Fungi; phylum Basidiomycota; class Agaricomycetes; order Jaapiales; family Jaapiaceae; genus Jaapia; species Jaapia argillacea. The sequence continues at coordinate 759,696 of KL197712.1, read as the reverse complement.
GACATTCAGCGCATGACAGAGCTGAGCTGCGGCGCCTTGACCTGCCTGCTGATGAAGGGATTTGCTCCTGAGTGGAATTGAGACGAGAGGATGCCATGGCAGAATTAGGTGGAAAGGACCAGAAAAAGGGAGACTATATTAGCAAAGGCGCTTGAACGAAGAGGGTGTGGGCAGATTCCATAGATACACGAGGAAATGCTGTGCGAGGCTAAAGTACTCACAGGACCCTGCGTTCATCCTAATCCCCCGATCACACTCGACGATCGCAGAATACATTTGCAGCCTGTATGTAAAATAGCTGCCTACGTACATCGAGTCAAATGAAATGTATGAATTGGCTACGGTATAGTGTAGAGTCTATGGTATGGATAATAGAATCATAAAATGACAAGCCAAGGTAACGCTGCGACGGCTAGGCAGACAATGCAAAAGGACACGTAAAAGTCATCATAGGGTCAAAGAGAAGGTCGGGATAAAATCATGGAGACAGGTTCTTTCTCGTGTCTTCCACACCCATGCCCACCACATGCTGCAATCCGTCCATGCTTCCTCCCATCGAGGAAGGCGCATGTCGTACCATTACGGCTGATTGAGGTAGCTCAGACACCGGACTAATCGGTTCCACCGCAGAATCATCGACGGAAGAGATATCGGACTCATTCGACATCGATTCCAAGGCCTGCAAGGGTGGCATAGGGTGCGCAGGTGGAGGGGACGTAGAAGAGATGCTTCCTCTCGAGGCAAAGAATCCTCCAAACTTTTTCGAAAATTGGGTAACGGTGGGAGGGGTGGAGACATGAGATATGCGGCTTGTGGTGGAGGCAGGCGATGCAGGGCCAGGTTGGGTATCAGTGGCAGCATCGACCTTCCACAACTTGAACCCCCAACCACCAGCAACTGGCGCACTCCTCTTCGCAGCTGCCTCGTCTCCTTGGGTCGAAGAGGGAGGTAAAGGAGTAGCACCGCTCGATTCGTCACCGCGAATACCAACGCCATTCTGGGCGATGAAGTCCCTCAAGGCTCTGACACAAGTCTCGGAGGCTTCCCGCGCCTCGTTCGACTCCGTCAATTCGCTTCTGCTTTCTTCCAACTCGACTTTGATAGCCTTCAACTCGACACGCAGAAGCTCAATATCAGCCTCCAATGAGTCGCGTGACGACTGTGGTAACTTTGGCGGACTAGGCTGGCCAAAGAAACCAGAAAACCGTCGGGACTGAGCGGAGGGCGTTGCGTTTTCGCTTTCGGCAAATGTCAGGATCTGGGGATTGGGAGAAACTGACCCGAGCGAGTGTTCAGTAAGTTGGAGGTCGCGCAAAAGGAGACCCGAGTCGGACACTGATGAGATGCGTCGGTGACCATTCGTGCCAGAACCGGTCATTAGGGGTGTAAAAGAGGCTCTCTTGGCGGATGAGGGAGTCCCGAAAGACGGTGCAGCCGCCCGCGACAAGTCGATGGTCATGTTGGATATCCCGCTCATTCTTCGATTCTCATTTTGAAGTCTCATAACACCACGTCTACGATGAAATGAGTTGAGATATTGTTGACACCATGCCGTAACTGCTTACCGGCTCTCCTCAACCTTGCCTCGGAGCATCGTAATAGATTCCTCATCCTCCTTCATCTTGAGCTTAACCTCTTCTAGCTCCGACTGCAAGTGCGTGCACTTGTCGGTAGTGAGCTGCAGAGATTCCTTCAACTCCACCTCGCGTGTATTCGCTTCTGAGACAAGGCGAGCAAGGGCGTCGCGTTCTCTGGTAACTTCTGCCAAAGACATGCGTAGCTGTGTGACGATAGAGGCAATAATGTGTGGATCGAGAGAGGCTGGACGGTCGTGAAGAGGAGAATCTGGAGGAAGAGATTCGTTGTCAAGGGCATGCTCGAGCTCCAAAGCCTGTACTATAGAATGGGGACGCTCGCGATGGGTAGGTTGTGGATCTGCAGGGAGAGGAGGTCGTGTAGAATGAGACATGCTGGACGTTGCAGACAGAGTATTTCTGGCCGCCGTTGCATCGGTCGCGTCGCGTTGGCTGTTCGCGTGGCTGTGGCTGGCTCTGCCTTCAAGATCACTGCCAGAGATGAACCCACAGTAACTCCATTCCTTCATCTAAAACTACAGTACAACATGTTTATATCTCTGCCTAGTCGGACACTCGTCCAAAGTCCAACTACTCCTTTTTTTGCGTCCAATTCGTACCTTTCCCAGAGGCTCCTTTGTTACTGGTGTGTCAACGGATCGACGCAGATTATTCCATCTCTTTCGTTCCATGGGTATCCCCACCGGTGTAACCACTCTCGGACACCTGTTGCCAATCGCGCCCGAGAGGCCCCGCGTGCGGGGTCTTGCCTTCCCGTATGCTTTTCTTCTCCAACAATCAAAAAGGCTGTAAAACTCCGGTGAGTCACAACTGGGAATACGAGAACGTTCAAGCTCACCAAGGCCGTAAAAGTGTTCCTGTTCCAACTAAATTGCAGAGATCTTCATCAGAGAGTGACGTGTATGGATGGGGAGGGCACTCACAGCAAGAAGGAAGTCTTCCAAAACATCTGTAGCCTCGTTGGAGTGTAATCCATGCAAATCCAACATACATTCCGTTCTTTCTTCGGGAGTCAATTTCTTGTCGTCTCCACCGCCACCCCTGCCAGAGATACCCAAGATGACACCCAAACCCCCACCACACCCTTTGCCACGGGCAGTGCGATCTCCGGGGTCATCTGACCAGCCCGAATCCCTCGACTTGACTGCCTGCTCAGCGTGCCTCGCCCTTTCTCTGATCAACTTCGCGGCGGCATCAGTCATCTCCGCCCCCATCTTGGCGTTCAAGTCGTGGCCCTCTCTACTAAATCGTTTGGCAGCTGCACCATCTCCACGCCTCCATGCGTCAGCGGCGCGGGACAGACACGCGTTGCGAGCGGCTCCAAGCTGAAGGGCTCGAGAGCGATAGGCCATGTATAGAGTATTCAATGACTCTCCGGTTGCCAGGGTAGGCAACAACGATGGCTGACGGAGCTTCAGCCGTGGCGACGGCTTTGGAGCAACGATGGAGGTCACATGGTGAAGTGGCTCGGCGGAGTAACCCATCGCAGCTCTTCGGGCGGCCAAAGTTGCACTGCTCTGCGCTTGGGGAGGAGGGGCAGCAGGGGCAGGGCGCTTTACCGCAGAGGCGAACCTTGCTCTGCTAGGATCAGTGTAGTGGCTGGATCCTCTCCTACCCTTGGCAGTGTCCATCCCCAAGACTGGGAACTCGTCTCTCGGAGGACTGGCACTAAACTCCGGTGCTGCAGGATTCAACTCGGTCCGGGACATTGCGGCGCTGATACCTGAAACGTCAACGTCATTTGGGAGATGATGCAAAAATTCACAAGTTTCTCCTTTGGCGCAAGAGCCACGCAACCAGAAACGACACAGTGCTCTTTCAAGATCGTGGCTATATTTTCTTCGCTGAGCAAAGCAGGACTATGAAATTCGTTGAAGGACGCACCTGAAACGACAATCTGCTCGAAGGCATTCACCCGCAAGGAAATATCTGCAGACCCTATTGCCACCTGGCAATGGGCGACCATTGATATACCTCGGCGCAGTTCGAGCCGCGTTGTTTACGGGCATATATCCAGCTCTTCCACCACGAACGACACCATTTCCTTCTCTAGAGACGAGCGTCACTCGACCACCCATATTTTGAGTCTTTACTGGAGCTTCGGGAGGAGTGGGCAGCTGGCGATCAACGAGCCAACTCATGGCACGCTCAAAGTCATAGCCATTATTGGCCAAAGCTTCTTCCAGCTCCGAGGGCGCCAAAGAGGCTCCGAACACAGAGCTGAGAACATCAAAAGGCGTCATTCCGTCGGTAAGCATCGCCGCCTCGTCAGGGTCTACATCCTGATCCTCTGGGGAAGACACTTGAGGGTCTAGGGACTCGGGGGAGAGCAATTGATCATCAGTCGATGTGGACGAGGTTGAATTTGGCGAGTTCTGCCACAAATTGCTGTCAAAGTCGGCAGCTGACATTGGATGAAAGGTTCGAGGAAGAGCCTTTGCAGAGAATGGATCGAAGGGATCTTCGTCGTCGTCGTCATCGGGACGGAGTGAGGAGCGAAGAGATGAGCTCGGCGTAAGTGCACGCGTCAATAGTGTGGAGTCAGGGACTAAAGGCGATGCAATAGCCAGCTTCGAAGACGGTCGGTTGGGATTATGCGCCCAAAGGTCTGGCGAAGGAGTCTCCGCTCGTGTACCAGATATCGTGGGGACGGATGAGGCCGCCGATAGGGGACGTGGTATGGGCCTGAACTCCGAAGCCTTTGCATTAAGAAGACGAGGCGACGACATTGGCGATGCAGGCAAGCTGCTGGCGAATGTATGGGTCAGCTGCGGAGTGCTCGGGGTAGGGGAAGAAGGTCTGGAATCGGTAAAGGCGGATATATAAGAGGTCGTTTGAGTTTGCCCGATTCCCAGAGGCGACGTGGCAGGGGTATGGGGTCTACGAAAGACAAAGGCGCGAGGCGAGCTGGGAGCAGAGTTGGGCGTTTCAGGTCTGTTGGGAGCCAAGCGAGTGGAATGGGATGAAGCCCGAGAAGACGGGCGAGAAATGGGTCGCCGAGTGGGTGTAAGGAATAGGAAAGGAACTCCGGCGATGTCGTCCCTATGTTTGTGCATGAGATCTAATACGTGTTGTTCGAGCTTATCGTCCAGCGCTTAGTCTTTGTCACATCGGATGCATAAAAGTATACTTGCCTGGTCATCATCCATTCCAAACGTTTCCTTTAACAAGACTTTGAGATCGTCCTCCCGCTCCTCGTCGAGATGACCCACGACCCTGGACACCAACGAAGGGCTGACACGCGAATAGTCATCTCCTTCGACATCGCTGTCGTAGCTGTCCGTAGGCTTGTACAGTCTAGCTATAGCAGACAATTGCGCGCGAGTATGCAGAAATCTGGAAGCAGAGGAGGATTCGTTGCCTGGGAATGACCCTGCTTCTGAAAAGTTGCCAAACTCGATGTTTGAGGGAGGTGCTGGGATAGCCAGCATGATGGCGAGATGTCTATGAACAAGCCCACTGCAGAATGGGGCTGCGTGGCTGTATGCCGGTAAATTTACAGAATGACGGTTGAGGACAAGGTTGAAAGAGGGGAATGATAGCGGGGCGGAAGCAACGTTCGCGATGTTTGTTTATTAGCCCAATATTAGCTGCCTCAAGGTGCCACCCGATCACACAAAGTTTGCCGAGCAACGCTCAATATTCCAATTCACGGAACTATTTACGACTCCTTGGACACCAACCAAGTATTGCGCACGGACCAGCATGCGGTGACGAGGGGTTAATCTAACCAGCGCTCTCGAGGATACGGTGTCGACACTCGTTCACTGGCTCTTTTGAAGCCTCCATTTCCTACCCGTTCCCCTCCCACTTTGGTCATCGACATTGAGGCCACTGAATTATTCAGGCCCTCCTCCTCGCTGATCACAGCAGGAGTCAGATTCAATCTCAGCGACTTGTTCGCCTTGCGCTCTGCCCACCTCGCCTTCCGCGCTGTCTGTCCGTTGGAGATAAGCTTGTTTGCCATCTCAGCCCGATCACCCCGAGTCTTGTTGACTTTGTCAGACAGGTCGCAGATGAAGGCGAGCGAGAAGCCACTCACTCGTATGGGTCCAACTTTTGCAGACAAGACCGGTACAAAAACCTCAGGAAAATATCCTGACACGGAGAATGTCCGATCACACCCTTGCCCCCGTGCGGTCACGGGTCTGGCGTGCGATGTTGACGCCAGGAGGACAGGGGGCAGCAGAGGAGTATGTGGCATGCGGCCTGTCACTGATGGGGAATGGGGTCCTCCACCAGGGAAAGGGTACGCCTTTGCATGATGAAAGCCTTGTTTAAGTGACGGCGAGGCCAGCGGTGTTCGTACAGTTGAAAACATTTCAGGTGTTGAGAGACTTTGTTGTTGGGAGTGGAAGGGATGGTACTGTTGTGAGGATTAAACCCTCGTCGTGCCTTCCTTTATAATGTTACTCGATACACTGTACCTGCCGACTTCCGAGACAAAGTCTGTGCAGTTTTTCACTCCCGTATGTCTCAACCCTCGCCGATGTCGGATTGATTCAGAATACATACATGTCTTGACTTCGACGAACCGCATCTCCCGTCTGAACTGAAACATCCCAACGGAAGGATGAACTAGAACGGAGCACCAAGACCACCGACATCAATGATCCCACTGAACCATCACCAGCTCCTCCCTCCAACAATCCTTCCCAGCCGATTCTACTGCACCCCCTTCGCCCGCGCAGTCCTTCTCGCAGGAAAACACCAAACAAGTCCCCCACTCCATTCCTCGCTTCCCCTCACCATCCTTCCTCTTCAACTCCCTCTCCACCTCCCTTCTCCTCTCTGCATCCGTCTGCTTCTTTCCTCCGTTGGGCGTTAAAGGTTTGAAGATATTAATTATATTGGGCATGAGCTGACATTCGAATACGCGGGGATTGTGGCAGTGGGGACATCTCGGGATGGAGGAGGGCTGGTAAGTTCGTTTGGCTGGTGGTGGTGTTACGATAAAGTCGGCTTTGGAGACTGTTGTGATAGCTGGCTTGGGAGGGGCGGGGAAGAGTATGTCAAAGACCATGTCCGACGCAAACGGCAGTGGGATGCCGCCCAACTCATAGCTAGATACACAACGATGTCAGTCGATCGATCGCACAAAGTAACAGCAAGTGATATACCGAACGCATTGCTCGCCCTCATACCCAACCCGCTTTGTGAACCTCTCGAACACATGGTCAACCTCCAGCGAGTTCTCATATCCTTCAAGAACCCACGTAGTGTCCTTACCACCATCAGCCTCGGAAGGAACCACCTGCGCGCCAGGTGGTATCTTAGTTTTCGGTGGCGGAGGGAGGTACTCTGATACAGTTGACAGATACAAGGGTCGGTAGGATGGTGCAGAAGACCACGGTGATGTTTCGAGGGTAGCAGAGGCCATCGCCGTAATCAACGACCTTTCCTCGGCTTCAGAAGAAGAGTCTTCATCCGCTGAGCCATCGTCGCCACCGTCATCGATAGCTTCCTTGGTCACTGGGGATGCACTGCCGAAAACCTGGGAACCTAGGCCGAACGGATTCTGGGCGACAATCTTTGCTCCCATCTGAAATGGCTAGGTCGGTTAATCTCCAATGAGGAATATCCGTGCGACGTACAGAAAAAGGATTGGATGTCGCATTCTCTGTTACCTTGCGAGCTTGTTCTTTTTCCCGACGTCGAGCCAGCTTCTCTTCGAGCTGTTTAGCGTACTCGGAATTGAACCGCAGGCCTCTCCAGGCGCGGACGCTACAAGGGAGCAGCGTCATGACGAATCGACGAGCCAACGGCGGGACAGACACACCACGTACTCACCTGCCCTCCTTCCTTTGACACGGGCCATTCGCACAAGCCCAAACGTAAAGGGCCCTATCCATCGGACTATCTTCGAACGGACACCACATCTGCACCAACAACTCCATTGGAGAATCGCAGTTTTTGCACTTGGACGAAGAGATATTCGGTTCAGGAGAAGGCAAAAGCGCCTGAAAATGAAAATTGTGCGAGAAAGTGGCTTTTATTTAATAGGGAAAGACTACATGCAGGGAGGATGGCTCGTACAGGAAGACCACCGATCCTGGATACAGCTGCATCGAGGGTATCGGTGGGGGAGTCTATGGGGCCATCTGGTACACCTAAGAGAACTGAGGTCTCGATCTCGGTCAGATTGTCGTCGTCGGAATCAGACCAATCGTCTTCCACTTTTGAGGGCATATCTAGGTAGATGGGAACTGGTGAGCGATTGCGAGATATGAAAAGGGGATGGAGGTAAGATCAGATATGCATGAATGGTATAAAAGAGTAAGACTCGTCATGGTCCTCGCGGCAAAGAAACTTTGCAGCCAAGATTTCGGACTCGTCATCTAGAAGGATCATCATTGAAAGAGGATGGACAAAGTAATTACCTGGGAATGGTTGATTGTTGATGGAGAGCGTCAAGTCGCTGGTGGAAGAAAAGTGTGGAATTTTCAGAAAAAGAAGATTGAAAGGATCACGTGATTGATAAACATCTAAGTCCGAGCCTCCGAGGTCGGCGACACCCAGAGGCCGTTAAAGTTCGCTAGGCTCAGGAGGCAATCTGGGCATTAGATGATATTTATATGATTAAACCCTGGGCTGTGCTATCGTAATTCGTCCGTAAAGTCTGTCATCAGGTGGCAGGAACAACGGGGAGACATGTGTATGTATTGGCGGATTTACCTTCGTAGAGACCAGTCAGGGTAGGGATGATTGATGAAAGAGGTTGAATGTAGCTATGGTGGCCGCTCGGAGTGATCGTGTTTCTGTTTCTGAGCATTGACATATGCCATATGAGTCGGGAGGGCATCAACAGGGCAATAAGACAGTGAACGTAAGAGGTGGATTGATTCCTCGTATCGCTAGCTTCGGTTCGTGGACGGTGATACGGCATCGAAAATGGCCGAGCATTGTGGCACTGGAAAGTCAAAGTTCAGCGAGATCCTGATCTGAGCCCGCCAGGAGGTTGATGGCTGCCATTCTTAGAGTCATGGCACTCCTTTCGTATTCCCAAGCCCTTATAATCATCGCAGCACACATGGCCCATCACTTCTTCATTCCGAAGTTCCCTCATCTTGTCCTTACTCCACCACCACCACTCACCTATCTTCGTCCTAACAACCATGTCCTCCACCAGGCGCATGGATGAAACCCCAGACGGTGGATCGGCAAGAAAACGTAGGAGGGGAGCCACAAGATTGTCTTGTGCAGAATGTCGAAGGTTTGGACACCATGATTGTACCTCCCCTCGACCACTCACCCAGTCTGAACAGGCTCAAACTCAAGTGCGATCGTGCTGTCCCATGCGGCTCTTGTATAAAGAGAGGCTGCGCTGCCATTTGCCCGGACGGTGATCCCTTCCATTCATGCACCCTTTCCGATGTTTACCGGTATCCTAGGTTCACTCACCACTGGCCAAGGAAACCGGTCTGTCCAACCTTCTCCCCAGACTGCTGCCATGCTGACCCCTTCCCCAGTTTTGTGCTGGCATCAACGCAAGAACTCCACGAGAAAATAGCCGAATTATCCAGTCGAGTCCGCCAGCTTGAAGACGCATTGCGGGTTTCACATTCGCAGTTATCACCCAACTCTCACCCCTTGCTTTCGGAAGAGCTCTTACGAGTAAAGGCACCCCTTCAACGAGAACCTCAGATACAGCCCACCGGAAGCAGCCCGACTTTCGAAGAAGAGGAACAAAAACCAGACGTCGTCGATGCTATCGGCTCTCTTTCCATCAGTGACTCTGGCCGTACAAGGTTCTTTGGCTCTACCGCTAGCTCTTCAGTGAGTCACTCCCTAACGGTCCGTCGCCCGGCCTGCTGACCGGCCCCCTAGTACTTCCTACAGGTTCGCTCTTGGCCAGTTTTCGCCTCAGTGTCACTCTAATGCTCATCGCCTTCAGAATGAAGAGGATGAAGAACCCGACGACCGCCTCGCGACCGTTCGCAATCTCTTGCCAGACGAAATCCTCATCCTCACTGGTTCCTTCCCAATCATTCCCATGATAAGGACCGCGTCGAATTTGGAAGTGGATCGTCTCAAGAGTCTTTACTGGTACCTACCGGACCATAACACAGCAGCCCACCTCCGCCAGGTCTACTATCGACATGCCGCTTGGATGTACGTGTTAGCTATCCCTCTCTCATCGAGCATGTAATAAGTCTTTTTCAGGTACGACCCCATTCCGGTACAGGATTTCAACGAACAAGTTTTTTATCACATCTATCCACTCGATGGGACTTCGCCCGTCCATGAACCTCTGATGGGCCATCGGTTATCACTCATGTTCATGGTGTTGGCAATCGGTACTCTGATGGATACAACACTCCATCCATATAGTGTCGAGGCGGAAAAATTTCATCAGCTGGGCCGCGCAGCACTTTTCCAAAGCGATCTTTTCGACGATCCCTCCCTTCATGCTATTCAAGCCCTTGTCAGTACAAGCTTGTTGATTAAATTTCGCAGCTTCTGACGGCTATTTGTCACCTCAGTTCCTAATGTCCTTTTACTTGTTCTTGTCGGAACGACACGGCGCGGGTGCGGGTAGTCGATGGGCGATCATGGGTATGGCTGTCAAACTGGCTCAAAGCGTGAGTTTGCTTCCCTTTCGCTACTCAGGAACGTATTCCCCTAATCCACAATGTGCCCTATACCTTTAGATTGGTCTTCGTAAGGAACCCGAACCTTTCCCGTAACTTTTTCGTCTCATTGGTAGCTACTTTTAGATCGAGACGTAGGAAAGTGGAAAGTCGACCCAAGTGAGACGAGGCAGCGTCGCGGCACATTTTGGGAACTTTACACCTACGACTCGTGGCAGGTAAGTTCGGTCTCGTTAGCTGAAAGTTACCCTTGCTCATACTTCGATTGCGCTAGTGCCTGACATTTGGAAGACCCCCCTCCTTCTCTTTGTCACATGTTGATTGCAAGTTGCCTCATCCGACTGATGATTCGGTAGAACAAAGTTGTGAGTGCGGCTATTTGGTCACACCTTGCGAATCTTTGCTTATCATGGATGCTAGTCCATGCATGGAAACACAAATTTGTATCGGATTGCATGAGTATCGTGCATGACCAGGCTTTCGGAGCAAAGGCTCCGACGTATGCTACCGTGCTACAGCTCGACCGCAAGCTTCGAGCGTTTTTGGTTCCAAACGTACTCCAGATGGCAGGCTTTGGGACATCGCAGCCGGAAATGAGACCGGACTCTTACCCTCAGTCCGTTCCTCTCATGTTGCAGCGGCATGTTGTGCTGGCCATACGGGAAATGAGTAAGCTGATGAGACCCTTGCTGTTTATATCTCTATAAACCCTTTTAACGTGTGTGTTCATCTATTCCAGATCTTCTATACATGCATCGAAGCTTCTTCGCCCGTGCACTCAGCGATCACCCCAAGGATCCGTTGGGCAGTCCTTTCGGCACATCCGTTATCGCAGCCTACCGAAGTGCTGGTTCTCTTGTTGCCCTGATGCGCAATCTGCATTCACAGGTATCAGATGTTGCTTCACGTATCTGGTTCCTGTGGGCTCATATGTTCTCGTGTGCCGTAAGCGCCCCGCCTCAGTGCTATTCCTTCACTAATATTTCCAATGTGGTAGATTATTCTCGGGTCCATCGTTACAAGGTGTCCATCCATGAGTTTAGCACCTTCCGCTTTGGTTCAACTGGACTCTGCATGCGAGTTATTTTCCTTGACTGCGAAAGGGTTCCGGGCGCAACGAGTTTTGGTGAGACTTGTGCTCAAACCTCCCTCCTACCATTGTCTTACTCCAGCTGGATGTCAGAACATCATGTTGAAACTAAGGCAGAAGGCTCATGCCTGCCTCGAAGCCCGCAAAGAGGGCAAGTTGCTGCCACCTCTCGCCTCTCAGCCCTCTGAGCCTTCCTCGCCTGATGACGACGACGAGCTCGCGATCCTGGGTGGAAAAACGAGGGTCGTTGCCAGGAAAGACTCCAACTCTCCACCGTCAATGCGTTCCCCGCGATCTCTCAACCCCATCGTGCCCTTGCCCTTGACTCCCGGAAGTAGCCAACTGGTTGATTCCAATGTCATCGAATACCTCAAGTCCTTCGACGTTTCCGTGGAACAGTTGTCAGGACCGGTGCTGAGCCCAATATTAGGTCAGCAATCTACAGAAACTTCCCCCTACAACCTGAACACATTGTCGACCATGCCGTACACTCCGGAAACAAAACAAGGCGTTGGGTATGTTCAGCCAGGATTGCTCATCCCTCCAACTGCAAACAGGAACGGATTCATGCCCGTTTCCAACTTCCCGCAATACTTCCCGGTTTATGACTATGGAAATAGTAATGCGTACCCCCAACAAATGGACAACTTTTTGGACCCTGGACGTGGTTCGGAGAGTCCACAGGAGACGATGCAGACCTATTGGCAAGCCTTGGTTGACCAAATGGGGTCGGAGCATTAATTTACGATCGTTCCATTACTTACTGTTGTCCCGTTGATCTTTAATGGCCTGTCAATGTTGACTTATACTCAGTACATATTGCAGTGGTCGTGTATTTAATCGGGATTTTCTCCCCAAGGACACGGGGAATAATGATGGCACAAAGATGAGAGAGTCACGTGGATGCCCCTCAGTGTGGAGCTGTGTGTTTGCGCGGCAAAGGGACGAAACTCAAAGTCAATCTAGTTGTTCTCCTACGGTGTCGATATACACTCATATCCCTCCTCAACAACCTAATATGCCTGGCTTGTGCGGAACCTCCTCTGTTGCACCAAACTTTGGCCGTGTTCGAGCTGTGCGATATCCTTTGCTGTACATTCTCTCAGGACCCCTGCTGACGGCGACCCTCTAGATTCAAAGGAAGGTTGTGGTTTGCGGGGACGGAGCTTGCGGTATGTTTAGGTATCATCGTTCTCAACTCTGCAATAACATCTTGTCGGGTAGGAAAGACGTCATTATTGAATGTGTTCACGAGGGGCTTCTTCACACAAGTCTAGTGCGTCTTACTATCCCTTCAGTCAACCATCTGACCCACACGGAAACTCCTCTGTGTTCGTAGTGAACCGACGGTCTTTGAGAACTACGTTCACGACGTCTATGTGGATGATCAGCTAGTTGAACTGAGCCTATGGGATACGGCAGGTATGCACCCCGCCCCGTCCTTCTCATATCTTATCTGTGAGGATTGACACGTCAAGGTGAAACCTAGGGCAGGAAGAGTTTGATCGTCTGCGCTCGCTAAGTTATGCGGAAACTCATGTGGTCATGATATGCTTCTCGGTGGGTATTTCTCCGATTTCCTTTGTGATGTGGATCCTCATCGGTGGTGCAGGTTGACAATCCAACGTCCCTGGAGAACGTTGAAGCCAAGGTAGATCATTTAGAGCCTCATGTAACCGGCTGTCTGACATCGCTCCTGTCTCAGTGGATAGACGAAATCTTGGAATATTGTCCTGGGGTCAAAGTGAGTTGTTTCACTTTGCACTCACCACATCGCTCAACACCTTCACGCCAGCTGGTCCTTGTTGGTCAGTAGTCTCATTCTTACTTCGCTACAGGGACCTCATTCGCGACACAGCTCTGAAATGTGACCTACGTGACGACCGGTCTGTCAAGGAGCGTCTAGCAAGATACGGGACCCACCCTATACAGTATGAGGAGGGTCTGACTGTTGCTCGCAGAATACGTGCCTCTCGTTACCTAGGTCTGTTTGATCCACTGTCAAGTTCCATTCGCCATGTTCGCTAACCTCTTCGTCGCTTTCGCCAGAGTGCAGCTCAAAACACAATCGTGGGGTGACAGAAGTCTTCTACGAAGCAGCGAGAGTATCGCTCAGTACCCGTCCCAAAGGTGCTGGGGGAGGTAGTTGCATCATTTCATGATTTATTGCGTCACCTAGACATTCTGCTCGTTCTTTGCTTCGTCTTGACAGACTAACCTTCCATTTGGACTTCCATTCCTCGCAATACCCTGTATTCTGGATCCAAGATATCCTATTCATGACTATAATCCACTCATTGCGATATCTACGAGTTGGGAGAGTGAGGTGGAAGCTGGCGAAAGTATGCGCAAGGAATCAACAACGACATGCATGCGAAACTAGATTATATGTCCCAAGTGTACATTAAGGTGATGTTAAACTAGAAGCTAAAGCCAGTCATATGCTACCGAACACAAACTATGTCAGGGGCCTACCAATCGTCGGAGGTGTAAGTACTCACTGGAGGCATCCCTGTCCCGTTCACCATCGGAGCTTGACCCGGGAACCTAACCCCTTTTGCATGAGCAAGTGCGACAAAGACACGACGAGAAAGACGAAAGGCGTACCCATTGCCCTGAGTCAGCAGCAGTCTGTTTCCGAGGGCGGGATTGATCATTGGAGCCTCTGATTCTTGCTGCTCCTTCTGAGTATCTTTCTTGGCTCGCTCCTTAACCTCCTTTTCTAACGCAGCCAACTGATGGGGCACTGTGAGTGTCATGGCTCACGGTGAGTGGGTCGAAGGTAGACATACCTTTTCAACCAGTGAGCGCTGGATCTGGATCTTGAAGGGCATATAGAAATCGTTCAAGGCATGTTGCCATGATAACTCCTCGACGATATCGGAGCGGAGTAAATCGAAACACATAAACAGCATGGCTGCAAAACACTCCTTGTTTCCAATGTCAACGAAATATGATAATAGCTCCTCCGCGACGTCTGTTGACGATGACGCTGCTGCCGTGATCATTGCATCTTTGTACAACTTGTCCTGCTTTGATAATGAGATGGATTCTTCCCAACGAGCATTTTTCTGGAGCAATAGGTCCTTCAGTTTATGCCTCGGAAAATGATGAGAAGTTCAACTTGCCTTGTACAGATGCGCCGCGAGACGGCGGAACTCGAGAAGCTCGTGTTGCTGTAGTCGTTGGGCAAGATTAATGTTATTGAAATTGTCAAAGCTGTCAATCGAGTCGCGGAGCGTCTTGTAGTCCTCTTCGTCCATCAGTAAATCGTTGTAGGCATCGTTGACGGCCTCGATGTTCAGCTGATTAGGAAACGTCAGGTAACAACAACGCCACTAGCAAAACATCGACGTACGTGTTGAACAGCAATCAGGTAAGAACGGATGAGGGGAAGATGATCGATCTGGCGGAACATCCTGACAACGCGAGAATGGTCGATGCGAGGAATTAGTACAGTCATCAAATCAGTGAGTAAGGTTGGCTGTTCTTGAATGTAGAAAGTCAAGGCTCGGTAATAGCTAGATTAAGATGTGTGAGGCAGGCAGAACTCGAGAATATAACGAGACATACAGCTCTATGTTCGCAACACGAACGATCACATCCTTGAATTGATTGTGTTCCCAGGCGTCCGCGGAACGTTCCATCATCGCCAGAGCCGCATTGTCCTAAGACTCTCTCAGGAGACATCGACGTGATGAAAAGTGAGGAACGCACAAATTCATCATACTTGACATACAAGAAGACCAGTTCGGGCCACAAGTGTGCCCTCTCAGTAGCTTTGATAACCTTGGGGATGTTGATTCGAGAAACAAAGAGCTTGAGGTGTTCCATCACTGGACGAGATGTTAGGTGTATTCATCTTGATTTTGGTACGAAACTTACGCTTCTCGGGGCGATATTTGCTGTACAAGATGGAAAGCTCCGTGAAGATGCCCATCTGTGGGGGAAATTAGCCCACAACTTGGGGGATGAGAGAAAATACCGACATGAGCTCTCTCGAGGCTAAGACCGGCCTCCAATAATGCAAGGACTTCTTGGAAGTGACCGCGGCGCTCATATGATTGGAGCAGAGCAGCGAGCTCCTCCTGAGGTATGGGTTCATTTATGAGAAATCGTCAATTGATAGTTCGCTGAGTACTTACAGCATGCACGATGATATTGAGACCACAAATTTGCGCCTGAAATTTTAATGTGAAACCATGAGCTTTGATAATGATCAGAGAGCACTAACGAGGCGGAACTCCGATTTCTCCATGCAGGCGGCATGGACCTGCTTCCAAACCCTATTGATAGCAATGGGTCAACTCCCGGAGGTGACAAAACACCTAGAGCACTCACTGTGTGTTTCCTGCCTTCCTTGCACTCTCGACAGCCGCCTGGTTCTCGCCAAGATAAATGAGAGTAGTAGCCAATCGTGCCCAGTTGTTGATGCTCGTAAAGAGTAATTTGGCTGCCTGGTAGAGTTCATCCTCGAAACACTTCTCTCCAACTTCAAGGATATCTGCAACGTTGGTCATAGCGAGGAAATCTTCCATGTCGTGAAGACGATCGGTCTTGGCGTAAGCGTATGCAAGCTCAGTGTCAATCTTGGGCTCTCGAAGGGACTTCCGGGCCATTTGGAGAAATCGGACGAGATCATCGTGCTTGCCTGCATGATTCGCAATCTCTATGACTTCTGCAAAGTTGGAAGGATCCTCGGCCTTGATGTATGAGTCTATGGAAGATTCAGCGGTGGTATATAGCGAAATCAGCGGTTATGACTGACCGATGGCATCCTTGATCCTTAACCCATCGAGCTGAGCCTTCGCCAATCTGCTCCAAACCTCCGGCTTGTTAACCTTCACTGCATACTCGAGGCCACGATCAATCGACACGACGTGCTCGACGAGGACATTGATGGCCATCACGTGTTGCTCGTATTTCTTGTAAATGGTGAATGCCTCCTCGTACAAGCCATGGTCGGTAGCAATCTTAGCAATCTCTCCAGAGTCATAGTTTTGCAATTTGTTGATATATCCGACCACTTTCCCTTTGTCAGCACGGATAGCGGTGAGGAGTAGGAGGTTCTGCAAGTTGCGATTGTCGCTGAATGGAGAAGGTTCGATGATGATCTTCTCCAGCAATTCGATGAGCTCGATAGGAAGGTCTGCTGACAAAAACGCTTTCACTGTAATGGAAACGTCGTCGGGGTCCGTGCATTCGGGGATGGCAGTGGCTACAATCTAGACTCGATGAGAAACGGGCAAGAAAAGGACCACGTATGACATACTTGGTCAATCAACTGGCGACGATGGATGTTCTCGGCCACGAGGACTTGCGCCCAGAGCTCCGGGAGGCGCCTCTTGACGAGGTAGCGAGCCTGCTGCTTGAACATCGAGTTGTCATTCGTGATGGCAATCAGCTCCTCGTCGCAGAAACCTTTGGCATAAGCGATAAAGGCCAGGTAAGGGTCACGGGCTTCACAGAATTTCCCCACCACCAAAGGATCATAGAGCTAAAAGGGCAGGCCGGTCAGAGAGTAGATTGTGCAAGAATCGTCGTCGGACATACGTTATTCTCCTTCAAGAAGGCCTCCGGATTGCTGTTGCTGTCGATGTAGATCTTGGCGAGCGCATTGAAGACAGCAGGATCCTGACTGCCAGTTTGCACACGAGCTTCAAGCCAAGGGAGGATTAGTTTGAGCCTATTCCTCTGCTCCACTTCGTGGACAAGTTCATCGATGGGGAAGTTGCCAGTGACCGACGCTAACAGACCCTTGATGGTTGTCTCCTCGCAATCGACGTCGAGTAAACCACCAATCACTTGGGGCGTGCGGACGGAGTTCACGCGCTGGACGTAAACCTCGATGAACTTGGTGAGACCGTTCTGGTATAGGTACAAGACCAGATCGTGCACGAAGTCGAAGCGGTCGCAAACGATGATGAGGGGGAGTTGATCCGTCAACTTGGCCTCCTTGAGGAAGTTCTTGACTTTCTCAGGGTTGTAGTAGTTGCTTTCCCGGCATATGCGCTCAACTTCCCGTATTTGACCAGTGCGAGTCGCTGCCTGAATATACTTGAAGTGAACCTCAGGATCCTGACTAAGGTTGACGACGGATCCGAGGTAGTAGTACAAGCCTAGATAGACGGATAAGCATTATATGACAAAAGCAGAGACCCAAAACAAACCCTCAAAGGTCTTGAACGACTCGAACATCTCAATCAACTTGACAGGACCAAGGATATCGGAGTACTTCGTGGCGATTTGGACGACAACCTGCAAGTTCTGGCGGATGTTGACTTTGAGCATCTCTTGCATACATGCCATTGACTGTTCTGTGGTCAAACGACTGAAGTAGTTGACGATCCACTACAAGAATCGTTAGTGCGGGGAAGTCGAGGATATGGAGCAGGCTCACATCGGCGGGGAGGGCATTCACATGCACGATGACACGTTTAATATCTGCAATATCTTCGTAGTGTTCGAGAGCCTAAATTCAGCGAGGTTAGGGTGGAGAGCTTCGGAAGTGCAGATCGAAACTGACCCTTTGCAACAATCCAGCCCTCTCGCAAAGGTTGGCGACCCTAGGTCGATCATAATGCGTGAACATCTCATTCCCAAGAATCGCATCTGCAACCTGAGGAGCGTGGACTAAATTCATCTCGAGAAGCCGAGTTTGCAAGTGAGCTTGCTCAGGTTTGTTGTCCTTTAATGCGTCGAGTAAGAAAGAAGTGGCGGGCTGAATCATGTTCTGTGACATGAAGATATCTACGACCTAGGATGACAGAGAAATAAATAAGTTTGTGTGGCGAGGGTAGACTGAAGCTAGGGCGTACTCGCTCGACATCAACCAAAGGACCGGACTCATCGTTAACCAACTGAGTGGCAAACTCGGCTCCTTTTTCGGGGTTTGTGCGCATAACATGTTGCAAAAGTCCGACGTAGTCAGGAGTATGGCCAACCTTCTTCGAGTAAAGGATGATCTTGTCTATTTGACCGGTTTCCGCGAAGCAGGCGATGACCTTGTTAGGCACGTTCGCCCTGAGATATACACTCAGGGCAAGCGTCATATCATGCAGACGGACGATGTCGCCAAGCTCTTCCGTGCAAGTAAGCTAATCAAGAGGGTAAGCCCTGGAGCCGATATGCGAGGTATCCGAAGATGTGTACCTTGTTCTCCTTGAGCCATTTTTCCAATAACTGCTTCTTCCCCTGCTGTAAAACTGGACGAGCAAGTTCAACCGACTCAAGCTGGTTGAGTTCTCCCTTCTCCAGGAGGATTCCAAAGTATTGGAGAATAGGCGAGAGTCCGCCAGGAGGAGCGGGGGCTCGTTTGAAAGAGTCGATAACGGCAGCGGTACGCAAAATACCCTTTTAGATGTCAGATCTATCCGACATCCCCCAATACGAAGAGGTCAAGCTTACCCTTGGCGAGTTTGCAGCAATCTTGGCGGCTTCACCAAATTGACCGGTTTGGAAAAGTTGCTGATACTGCTTGACGTAAAGATCGTCCGCTCCAGGAAGATCTGCACGACTGGCCAATTTGAAAGCAAGTTCGGTGTTGTTAAGGGTCCCAAGAATGTAAGGAATGACGGTCTGCTCGTCGACGCTGACACTCAAGACTTGGCCCTTCTTGTTAACGCCAATAATACCATTCGATGCCTCGTGCTCCGCAGTGACGAAGATTGTTTCACCCGAGATACGGTTCATGTAGATGCATGCTCCAGATTCCAAGTCATAGAGGTGGATGAAGCCATATTTCGTGACGAGATAGACGATACCATGCTTCTTGGAGACCTGCATGGCAACAGGGAAATCATTGGTCGCCTCGGGGGGGAAGTAGACGTCAACAGCTTTCTTCACAAAGGGTGGATCGGGGGCGGTATGGTCTATTTCAACGACGTGGAGCTGTGCAAAAGTGAAAAAGCGAAGGAGAGCAAGGTATTTCCAAGGCGTACCTTTGCACCAGTTGCTGTGCGAACCGAAAACGTGAAAAGCTTCGTTGGATGTTGGTGACCATCCAGCTTAACCTCCGCAAATGATGCTGCATGACCTTCTATCGGCTGGCTCACGCCTCGCTCCCTGCTGTACAGTTGCATCGAACCCTTGACTTTGAATGCGGAAGGGTTGGTAGTGTTCCCGGAAATACCAATGAGTACAAGCCATTTCTCGTCGGGGGTCGCTCGGTAGTTGATGATTTGGCAACCGACCAGGGACTGGTGACGATCAAATATCTTTTGAGGAGGGGAGGTTGCATCCGAGATAGTCCAGTGGTAGACGGCCGAATCGGTTACCAAACCAATAGTCGTGTCCGAAATCCACTTCCAGAATACGATGTCCTCGTTGTTGACATGGGACTTGACCTTCTGCTTCGTCTCGATATTGAATATTTGCAACGTCCGACCGGCTTGAAACTCCTATTCAGCCAACGCATGCCCTATGAATGAGAGGTATCCCAAACCTTTTAACGCCAGGATTTTCTCGTGCAAGTGCATAATGGCAGAATCGGCCGTGATTGGTCTCCGTAGCACATTGTTGGCATCCGCGAGGTCGATGATGACAACTTGGTTCTGTTCACCAACTTTTTCTCGGACACAGATAAAGTGGTCGGATTCGAGGGTCAAAGTCTAGATATTGGACTTGAATGGGGGGCTGCGGGCAAGTCTTTGGACAGACGCGTCACGAACCTGGAAGGATATTGAAGCGGGCTGGATGCCCAAACTTGACAGCTGCAGGTGCTCGCAGAAGGAAATGGGTTTTGAGGCGTCCATGGTCGTGACGAAGAAGGGATTAGGAGGATGAAAGACGACGCCGTCAAGGCAGCCAGGTATGGAGAGCAACAACGGATAAATCCTCTAACTTGGGTCTTGGGTGAGTAGTTTACGTATATTTGGCTTCGCCACCGCGAACCATCACAAATTACTTATTCGATTTGCACTCGAACATAGGTACGAGGAACGTCTCTCAAAATCATGTACTTCGTCTCCATTGTGCAGAAAGCGTAAGCGTAGTCGAGTCAACCCAAACGAAGTGTTCTCTGTAAATTCCTGCATTCCACCACTACTCCTCGTCCAGCGCAAGCGCCTGCTCGATATCATCGTCTATAGGCAGAGATGTAGCGGGAATAGACGTCCCGTACCAGATCCGTTGTAGAATGATGCCTATCATACCATATTATGAGTCAGGAGAGAAGACAATTACGACGGCCTTAACTCACAAAAGTCGACCGAAAGCTGGAAAATTGCGCAAACCTTGAACTGCAAGGGAGAGTCCTGCATGAAGAAGTAGATCGTCCTGAAGGTGATAATTCAACACTCTGAAAACATAGCCCAAACAATAGCCCTAACTTGAAGGAATCTCCCCCAACCCAACCCACTAAAGTGGAGGCTCGAAAGCCATACAACGACCGCTGCTTGTAGTTGCTGCGCAACCTGGTGAGCTGAATGCAGTTGAAGAACAGCCTAAATGACATACCTGACTAGTTGAGGAATGGGAAGCGTGCTCTCCAGCCCCAGGGACACGAATCCCACCGTCGCAATGAAGAAGTCGGACCGGCCAAATATCAGGAACAAGATAGCCATACACAATCTGCGTACAGATTCAACGGTGAGATCAGGTTTCGACACGTGAACACACCTACATGTACGCCGCGAGAAATTCGATATATTGCGAGTAATTTGGCCATTGCCAGAACGAAAGCGGACGGATGGAGATTCCGAGGCTCTCAGGGCTGGATTTAGGCCGGTAGAGGATACAGATATAAAGCAGTGCGAGCTTGGTAGGGAATATTGAGTATCCAAAGACCCGACGGACATGTTGGAACGGACAAGACTTACCTGGGCCAGTATCATCAGGATTGACTGCAGCAACAACGCAAACTCGAAGTGGTTCCCAAGCCAGAAGAAGCATCGAGTAACATTCGCGATAAGACTACACCAAAAGGTCAAGTTCAGAAGGTATCACGCCAGACCGCAGGGTAGAGGATTAACTGACAGAATGGCGCAAACATCTCGGGAGAAACCAGTGGCATCCCTAATTGCTAGTTCTGTGTCAATGATTTCTTTTGGGCATGGATGCAAGTCCCAGGACGCACTTTTTCCGGATAATGGAAATGGCTTGATCAGCGTAGACCAGTGGTGGACCAATAGCCATGCCAACGGAGGCCAGCGTGGAGAGCCATGAGGGAACCATGGTGTAACACAACGAGAGACGCGTCTTGTAACTTGTCGGATGAGTAAAGACTCAAGTGTTTCTCCTCCACGTTGATCACACAGCCACGCGGAGGAGTGATCGAGCATCCTCAAAAGTCTACGCTAATTACAATCTATGTCTGCTGGCACTAGCCTGGCAGTCCGTCTATGAGACATCTATTACTAACACGAACCAGAGAGACTGCTCATACTTCAACAAGCCGGGACCGTAAGCGGGATTTTAACGGTGGTCTGCAAGGAACAAGAATTAGCCAGGAACCAGATATTGCAAGGCAACGACCCTACAGCAAGACCAGATAAACTCGTCTCCTTGTACTTGACACTCATATCAGCAGCGGTCAACCTCATCGCCTCGATAGCTTCATCTAGTGTGACGCTGTACACTCCATCGCTCGCCATCGAAATCTGCGCTGCAGTGATCGCCTTGACAGCTGGTATCCAAGATATGAGTGTCAAGGTGGATAACGGGAATAGGAAGCCTGACCACCAAGACTGTTCCGTTCCTTCAAATTCATGGATGTCAGTCAACGGGAGTGAGGATATGAAGGCTGTCTCACTATGCAGGGCACCTGAACCAGCCCATCAATAGGGTCACATGTCAATCCAAGGTTATGTTCTGTCAGAGAGCATCAGCAACAGGAATGATCAAGTGAAGGAAGGGCCACAAAACCGATCCCAATCTCGGCGGCCTTCACAGCAAACAAATGTTATTTTCGACATTTAGACAACTGAACAAGATTTGACGTTACCTGAAGAACAGTTTCGGGTGAAGCTGGGTACCGCCAATTAGCTCAGCAATATGAAACTTTGTAACGAGACATACCACCCATACACGCCGCGAACCCAGCAGCAGCCATCGAACACGCAACTCCAACTTCGGCTTGACACCCCCCTTCCGCTGCGGAGATGGTACTTCCACGTTTAAACAGCATACCGACGGCCTAGGCAATTGAGGAGAACAAGAGGTGAGCACCCTCTATTGAGGCAGATTGGATATGGACTCACCGAGGCGGTCAAAAGAAAAGTCTTCACCGACTTTTCCGGATCATCGCTGACGAACTTGGAGGAGCGTTGAGAATCCAGATCCACCAGGGGGGGGCAACGATGGGACTCACCTCGATGATATACTTGAGAACGGCCGGTATGACACCCGCAGCGCCATTTGTAGGAGAGGTAACGATACGGCCTCCACTGGCATTGACTTCATTCACGGCGATGGCGTAACACGAGAGGAAATCCATGGCAGGAATCACCGTCTTCCGCTGCAACGAAAATGACCGGCTTCAGCACTGGAGGAACGATCAACGATCGGCATTCTACTTACAGGGGGCATTGGAAGCATAGCGTGGTCAAGCGCACCTACTACTCGAGTTGCGCGAGTCAAAGCTTTCGCTGAGCCAGATTTCCCGTTCTCATTCCCGTTCCCATCTTGATCACCATTTGGTGCCTCGATGGAGCCAGCTGGTTGCGACCCCCCTTCAATGGCAGAAAGATGTGGTGTTGACAGCCCGGGATAGAACCTTTGTGGCAGTAGGAGCATCAGCTTTGATGATTGATGCAAATGTGGTTATACGCACCCCCTCATAAGTCGCCGGTATAGCATTGGAGCTCGACGCCGGAGGCCCAAACGCCCTGGGAGGGTCTTCTCGGATGTGGTGACGCCTTGACGAATACAACCATCCATGACGCCCCAGATGCGCATTAGCTGAAACGGACAACATCAGCACCACGCTCTTCGTGGGCAGACGGACGGACGAATAGACCTTCTCATGAATGTCATCATCTGATAGCCCAAAATATTGCTCATTATCATAAACAATTTGGGCGATCGTCATCTAGAAAAGCTGAATCCCGGAAATTCTGCATCGCCGACGGAATGACGTACATTGTGCCGTTTTGTCAAGGCCAGAAGGCTATCACCCGATGTAAATGGGTAAGGTGGGTGTGGAGAACCTTTAGGTTGCTGAGCGTCCCCCGGTTCCGACATGTGACTTTGATGGAGTCGAGCACCATGGACAATACTCTTGTCCACGCCTTTGTAAAAAAGATTCTCGTCCACTGTCAAAATCACGGGATAGGGTAAGGCGGGTGGTAAAGACCATATAGGCGATGGTCCTTGCCTTTGGTCTTGTCGTTCACCACAAATCCACCACCAACACTGGGACAATCCTGTAGCCTCGGCCAAGATTCCATCAAACAAACCGCTCACCTGAAGTATTCATTGGTGGCAAGCAAATCTCCTGTCTGGTCGAAGACAGAAAATCTCATGCCGTTTGGATGTGTCTTGAGGACTTGATCAAATCTCCAAAGCATATCCCGATCCATGTCATAAGTTATACGATGCTTTCCACCGAGAATAAGAGTCTTTTCTGTTCGAATTGAGTCATAACGTGACGGAATTGTACCAGTATCTATTGTTTCTGGATCCGAGCCTGAGGGTGAGGGTGAGTCAGAGGGTCTTCCGTGTGGCAAGGCAAGAGGACAAACCTTCCAAGCCGAGGAGAATGGCTTGGGGTGTATGATGTCTAGACATTGGTTCAGCACTCCTGGGCGAAATAAATTGACGTGTGGCCCACCCTTTGCCTGCAAGGATATAGGTCAGTCGTGGCCAACCAAAGGAAAGATGCGACGAACCTGTAGCTGCCAATGAACCGTATCTGTAATTGATACTTCAGTCATCCGACGACATTTATCTGCACATGGCACTCACAATGTAATTTTAACCATGTTGACCTGAGGGATAGCTCAAAGGGTTATCTCAAGCAAACAAGAGATGATGCCGGTGGGCTAACCTTTTCTAGTAAACCCAGCTCTTGCAAGTCGAGAATAAAGATCCGAGCTGCTCTCATGGGTCCGACTGTATGAGAGCTACTTGGTCCCACTAGGTAGCGAGGTGAGATGATCCCATTGAACCACTCGAACCACCCAAGTCACCAACCTCCGATGCTGAAGAGATCAAAGGTCGATATTACCGCGTGCTGGGGGTTCGTGACTATTGGGGTATCTTCCGGCTCATCATCTTTTTCTTGCTTGACAACAGACGCGTGTAAAGAGTATCGACGAACGGGTCCGGAGCGAAGGCCTTGTCTAGGGGTGTTGCTGAGGCCAGGTGGGATTGTTCTAAGCCCACGAGTGACGGGAATTCTAGAGCGGAGAGAGGTAATGAGCAGCATAGTAGAAATGAACAGAGTCAAGTAGAATTGACGACGATAGGATTGGAGAGAGTTGGAAAGGCGGGAGTCCGTTGGTTGGGCGGTTAGCAAAGGTTGTTTATATTAGCGTTGTGTTCATTTTAGCGTTTCGCCACGTGAAGGTTGAATATCATGATGCAGCCTGTGCTGGTGATTTTTCAGGCCCGGCTAGCATATATCAGACCTTGTTTAATGAGCAGCAAGTATGTCTGGATAAATAGATCATTTTTGAAGAAAGAGCATCGACGATCACGGTGTGGTCATTATGAAGATGAGATGTTCAGCAGTTATTGATAGAGTTTGCGCGTGTTGTGAGCCTCTCCTCATCCTCCTCATTTGTTCCTCGTTTTCCGCCCAAGTCGCCCAACATGGTGAGGAAGTCAATGTTCTTCCTGTTTCCTTTGAAACTGACGTTGGCATTCCCATTCACAATGTAGCCTCCCCCAAAATCAAAAGGCGGAAAAATGCTCAGTCTCATAAACTGGAGGCTGAAAGTCACGATCAACGATGGCCGAGCTCTAACAGGTCAAATGCTCGCATTCGATAGACATATGAACTTGGTTCTTGCCGATTGTGAAGAATTCAGGCGTGTTCGCCCCAAGAAGAATGCAGGCGAGACAGAGACGCCTCCCATGGTGGAGATGAAGAGATCTTTGGGTTTAGTTATTTTGCGAGGTGAAACTGTTGTGAGCTTGAGTGTAGAGGGTCCTCCCCCTGTTGTCGACGATGACAAGAAGAATGCGGTGTGTACTTGTGTATCGTTCTTGAACTCGTGGAGTGACCAGCTTTGTAGTTACCCTTTGGTCCCGGCCGCGGTATGCCTGCTGGTCGTGGTATGCCTATGATGCCTCCTAGTATGCACATTCTCGCAAGTTCATCACTTCATCGTACTAATCGATGCTTGTCTCCCTCACCAGTGGGACCTCCAGCGGCCGCCCGTCCACCGATGCCCTTCGGTCCACCCGGCATGCCTGGTGGCCCTCCCCCCGGTTTCCGACCTCCTGGCTTCCCTCCCGGTATGCCCTTCCCACCTCCGCCTGGGTTTGGTGGACCTCCTCCTGGGTACTTGCACTCCTTTTGCTGCCACATATTGTCCGACTCACATCCCCGTGTTCAATTACAGGTTCCAGCCTCCTCAGTGACCAGGAGTCGACCAGTGACTCCTCTCGGTAGTCCTTGCGAGAGGACTAGCAACCATGATTCCACCCGCCAGCTTCACTTGCACCTGTGGGCAGTGCGACTCCTGTGGTGTACCCGGTCTGTCCTGCAAGGTTTGTTGTAAAACTATAGTGTGAAGCCAGTTACGACACGATGATTGTGATTTGCTCGTCTTCAATACATTGTTTGTACCGCTAAGTAAGTACTTCGAAGGCGTTTTTGGCTCAGTCAGTTAAGCTCTCCGACGCATATCGCCTGCACCACCGATCCCTTCGCGATGATTTGACCTGACGGCACCCCTTCCGACCCCATTCATCATCATCTGATGTGCGATGCCCTGTGTCTGTGGAGATCGAGTGTCGTCTTGTGCAACCCTGATTGCACGTGACGAGCCTACAGCACGGCTGATTGGCCCAGTGGCACAGTTCGTAGAGAAACGCCCAGCGCAACATGCTCAGCATCGCGCGCCGTCACCTGGGTCGGTTCAACTGCGGTGGTAGCCGTGCTAAGTTTATCTTGCCGTGAAAGGGGTTGTTCTTGGGCGGTGCCGACTGCCGCACAACCCAAATGGCGGAAGGTCACTAGGACAGCGGGCGATGATCTGCGATGATGCTCCAAGGTGCGTGACCGAGGCAACATCACGGCAGCGTGTCTTGCCTTCTGAATCGCAGCACTTGACCACATGGAACGTGTTGGGGTGTGGTGTCTGGGGGTTCGGGCATCAGCAAAAAGCCGATCGTAAACTGGGACAAACGGAGAGACTGGAATCAATAGGGAGGTCATGCAAACAATCCACTCTATGATCGTGTGAAGTCATCACATTTATTCACCACAGATCGACACGAGTAAGAGTGGGAATAATGTTGACGTGCTGGGTGAATACTCATGAAGGACACCCGAACTGTCCAAGTACTCACAACAGAAGTGCGAATGTGGTTAAACACGGCCATCCGAAGTTGGATAGTCGGTGTAGATAGTCGGCAAGCTTCATGCTCGCATCGATAGTCAGGGAAGTTTGATGAAAAGGGATAGAGAGACCCTCCAAACTTTAACCGGAGATTCACTGCGCTACCTTGGGTTGACATTCAGCCAAGATCCGCAACCTCGTGGATTGAGACTACTCACCGCCATTCATCCATGATTGAGAAGGGTTATGGTCTCCTTCTGAGAGTTAGCTACCGCACGGCATTCTCAGGGTTGGTCGTAATCAGGCAGAGGAGCTCTGGGATCGATGGCGTATGCATGGGGAGCATAGGCCTATCACTATTCCGAGGACAATTCTTCTTAACGGAACGAAGGCGCATCGGAAGCATCTCTCAGGGTGGATACTTGGGAGATATTCCGCAGGACGACGTCATTCTCCAGACGAGGGTGTGTTGTCGTAGCGACCTTGACAGTACGGAAGGATTGTAATTTTGAACACCCTGATTGTTTGGGGCTGCGTACCTCATATCCATACTTGAACTCATCTTTCGTCGGCCGTCGTGCAACCAGAATTGCGATCGTGATCTATCCTTGGCTATGACGAGAGGTAGACTGCTGCAAGGTGTTCATGGTCCGAGAGAGCGACGTGGAAGAAATCAAGGAGAATCATCCCGCCAACTAGTGGATGCACCAAGCAATCCATTTTCAGGGAGCCATGCTGATTGCAATAAACTGTGAAAACCTAGAAATTCAGGAGCGATCTCGTTGGGATGGTCGTGGTGGAGAAAAAAGCAAAACGGTCGGGGTCGACGGCGGCCTGTGGAATGTGTGAGGTTGAGCTGATGTAACGGACGAGGATGTCGGGACAGCTGTCGGAAATCACTGCAGGGTCCCACCAGAAGCACCACGGCAGGCATTGTGCGAGATTGACGTCGTGTCAGATCGTTCCTCATCCTTGTATTCCATTCACGTCCCCATATCAGAAAAAAACATATGCTTCCCCGGACCTGTCGTTGACTGTCAGCTGCAGCTTGAATCCGTGGGTTGCACGACCCAACAACGTTGTAACTTCCGACGAGAGAATAATCTCGCCAGTTGGGGTCCTTCTACATCAAGCAGCTGATCATTGCAAGAATTAGAATTTGGAAGACGCCATGCAGAAGGAAGGGGACCTGAAGATCTTCCTCGTCATGCAGGCCCTCCCCTTGCCCACCTCAGCGCTTTCATCTTCTCTTCGTTGGGCGTCTGATGACCAGCTGGGTTACAACTTTACACTCTTACCAGAGACTGATGGCAGCTGACCTTCGTTCCACTCCTCTGGGGCGCTAATGCTTCCAGCAGATTATGATCCTACCGAATTCTGGTCCATCGTCTCCCCAGGACCACCAGTCAGGTTATCAGCTATTCCCTTTCTGGATCCCAAAACACTCTGATATCTCTACAAGCTCACGAATCGCTGCTCTTGGGGGATTAGCTCCTCCACGGTACCTTTCCCAGTACCTATCCGCGGGTTACTCGAGAACCCGCGAAACTAACTTGTGGCAAAGATAGAGATAGGCGACTCAACAAATCGCCATCCGTTCACATCTACTGCACCGAACAGGAAATCCCATCCAAAATGGAACGAGCAAGAAAGCAGGTACGCAAATGTACCTCCTCCTGCTCAGCTCCAATCCACCAATGGTCAATTTGCAGATCACAACCGGGACGTGGTGCGCGCAAGAGTCGAAAATTTACCTATGCACAGCTAGGGCTGAACCCTTGGTTCTCCTCGTCCTTCCAGCATTCCGTCGGCAGCATGCCCCCAGCGAGGTGATCGAGAATAGCCAACCCGACGCTAAAATGGGTAAACACAACACCCATCCCGAGTCCCTGCCCGCGAGCTGCACCACCAAACTGATAGCTACTACCCCCGGACCCGAGTGTCGACTTGTTTGCGTCCCAACAATCTTCGCTTCCATGCGGGGAAACGAATCCTCCACCACCTGGGAAAATACGCATCTCTGTCAACCAAAACAGTGGAGCAAGGCACCGACCGGTTGCACCTAAACTAGCCGCCCACATAACCTTACTGTCTGACTTTGGGCGGTGGTTTTTCTCTAGGGCTCACTCGGGCTCGGGATGGCGAATGTTTCGGTCATTGGGGCCCCCCACCAACCCCCCCGGGCTTATCCTATGCAATGTTACTATCGTCAGCATCTCGCCCAGGCTGGAGTATCAACTACTCCGAGATCAACAATTCTGGGCCTCCGCTTACTCCCTCCTTCTCCCGGTACCGACGGTAAGTGGAGGGCGGGGGGTAACGTTTTATACCATCATCGTTGTGCCAGGACTACGCCAGTCTGGGCTTCCGCATTCGTTGTCCCCGATACTGCCGCTCATGTATTGCTTGCAACTACCAATTCAATTCCCCTTTCAGTTTCCGCTGCGATGCTGAGTTAGCCAAACTGTGCCTGCTTCAAATTCACACGTTTCGAGGTCGAAACGTCGACTTTGAACATTCCACGAGGACAATTGCGTGAAGCAAGAACAAGAACGAAGTTTCTGTCGGTATAGGATACAAATAAACTACATAACAATATGTAGAATGGAAGCAGCTGGTAACTACGAGAGGGGGGAGAGAGTCCGAGTGCGCGATTGTTTTCCGTATTGTGCAAGTGGTATGACGATGGATTGGAAAGGGGGGATGATGGATATGATCGAATAAATTTTTAAACAAGGTTGGGGAAGGGGTAAGGGAAGGAAGGCGTTGTGGAGCCACCGCAAAGTTGCGGTGCCGATTGAAATGAATTGTGTTCGGAAGGTGGAGCTCGACGTGATGAGGGGTTGGTTGATCGAGGATGTGATAGCGTGGAGATCGTTGGGGATAAAGAACAGCCAAGAGCGTTAAGGAATCCAAAATGAATGAATTGGGTGATGATACGAGATACGGTGTGATATGGGATGTGAGGTGCAAATGAATCAGAAGCAGGATGTGTATGCGATTCGTGGATAACTATGCAATGAGTGACAAAAAATATGCTGTTGGTGATGAGGAGAGAACAAGAACACAACAAAACAACTAGAGAGGTAATGTGACGATATGGATCGAGTGCGAATTTTTGAAGCGGATGAATGCCAAAATGGTGGGAATGCATCTGTCGCATAATGATACAGGAAACTATGAAGGAGAGAGGGAGCTGGCATGCGAACTGGTCGTGCCCAGTAAATACGGGCGGGCTTTGTCGAATGCGAGCCGTCTATGAGTGGGGAGTCGTGGCACCCGCGTGAGATGGGAGGGCAGCTGGGCCCAAGTCATATCCATATCCGTCTATGTTGGATCCAAAATAAAATAAATCTATGGCGCATTGATCACAACCCGCGTCATGACATCGCTCTACCGGCCTTGCGCCCTCTCGTGAGGAACGCAGGGTGGTCCCTGTCGGCCGTCCGCTGCGTTCGGGAGGAAGGCAGAGGACGCTTGACACCTCGTGCTACGGCAGGTGACAAGCGAACTGGCTGGGGAGAGGCGTGGGATGAGGGTGTAGGGTAGGGATTCGTCTGCGACCAATGCTCGGAGATTTTTAGGTCGTCATCGGGGACACGGAGGGGTGACGGTGCGTGGTAGACTTGGGGGTGGGTGGTGGTGAAGACGGTCAACGCGGCGGGTCGGTGAGATGAGGGAAGGGGGAACTCAGTAGCCGCCGACTCTTGGCATTTTGGGGTGGTTACCCAAGAGCGAACTTGGGTGGCGATGAAGCCGAAGACGGAACTCTTTTGGGGGACACCGGAAACGCAAATGGGTTTCTCCTCGACGGGTGATGCAGATGTAGAAGGGGGCGTTAAAACTTCGCAAGAAACGAGGGATGTAGCGGTGGTGCTAAAATCCCCGAGGGAGTGATGAGAATGATGGGAGTGGATGGAATTGTGTCGGGCGAGGGAAGCTTGGGGGGTCATGATGGGGTGGGAGATGGTGGGCTCTTGTCGCTCAAGCTGAGGAGGGATCATGTAGATGGAAGGAAGAGCGGGTCGTTGCTGCTGAAGTAGCAGTGCTGGTGGGCGCAGCGATGAGGATGTGGCGATGGGCGCTGAGGTAGAAGCGACCAAGTAATCGAGGTCTGGGTGTGCGCCCAGAGGGATGTCTTGAGCCCAAGCGAGGATGCGGGAAGTTTCAGAGCCTACGCAGGCGTCGTCCTCGAGGTACTCTTCGTGAGAGACGGGAAGGGGGTCTTGGTAAAATGAGAAGAACTCGAGATCATCATCTTCGTCAAACGAATCTGCTGGAGACTGAGGAAGAGCGTGTGCGACCTCTGGATGATCTCTCGAGTAACATTCTCGCGAGCAGTATGGGGCGGTGCCGTCCTGGATTGATAGTGAGCAAGTAGCGGGTAAACTGGAGAGAAGAAACATACAGTATGACGGTTGCAAGCCAAGCACCAGTCAGTGTCCATTGTTAAGTGTTGAGGGACGGGATGTTGTAGTTGAGGCGAAGGGGGTCGGGGAATGGGAGGCCATGGCAGCAGAAGGGACTTGTATTTATTTGATGGGCGTCCCAGCGAAGAAGCGTAGATCCAAGTGTCGATTCGAGTTCCAGGGGTCCGCTCAATCGATTCCAAAACGAGAAAGTGCTAACCTGATCTGAGATTCCAGATTTCTGCGCGATCTTATGTAATTCCAGCCTAGCACAAGTCACAGGGACTTGCTCAGCCTCCGTCCTAGCAAAATCTCGCCAACACACCACCTCCTCATCATACCAGCGCTAGCACCCCCATAGTCTACTGTCCAAAGTTCTGTGTCTACCTGTCCTGTATACCTGTCCTACTTCCTTTTCCTATCTACCTACTAGTAAATATTACCCTCCACCCGCAGCCTCTCACCTGAGTCACGGATTTGGCCCTAAAGCCGATCGTCACTTTCCCAACAAGTCATCAAAAGTATCTTCGTCACCCGTGGGACTCGTATTGTTCCCTGATTCCAGTGCTCCTCCTACCCTCCTTCTCGTCCACAACCAGAGCACCCCAATTCGCATCTCGACTCCACTCTGATATACTTCCCAGCAACCCTCGACTGAGCCGACCCACCTCCGTAGCACAGACACGTTGTATCGGATACATCCATGAATTCATCACACCACTGTCCGTAGCACCGTTTGCACGCACAAGTCGTTCCACCTACACGCATAAATTTCAAACAAGCAACAACCTGGTAACCCATTGTCCATCGTCACCAATTTCTCCATCACAGTGCATCAAGTTGTTAGCGCCGAGGAGGCGCATTACTTCCTAATTGTATGACTCTCGCCATTATGACACGATCGTGTGAACCGGCGTCAAACATGATTCCCGCCTTGCACAGTCACCCGACTCCCGCATCACGGCGCAGATGATGTGCAGGATGCTTGATCAGAAATATCACCTCGTCGTCATTCTCTGTTGCAATTCCCCATCTCTTCGCGTCCCGTTCGCTTTACCAACAAAACCCTGAGGCTTCTTGGGGGGAGCTTCCTTCAGAAAGCGTCGGTCTTCGGCGTATTCGTCACTGGTCTTATGCATCTGCGCGATATCGACCAGTCATACGCAGCGTAACGCAGGACCAACCGTGCGGGTCCATTCAATAAATCTTGATAAAAAAGGTCGTCATTTGCGCGATATGGAATCTCCGGGAGGGCTGAGAACCCGACCGACCATTCCGTTTGCGGTTCGATCGTGACCTAGTATGGTGATCGAGTCAGATAGGCGCTGCTCAGCCGTGGAACGCGAATACCAGCCACTCGCAGCAGTCACCCCCATCAAGCCAGCAACAAAGACCGACACTCTGAACCCGCCGATGGCACTACCTGCAACTTACAAAGTCACCGAACTGCACTGTGTGACTTACCATCACTCCGGCCTTGTCGCATTCGTCAAAAAGCCACCGTCCCTCGCAATGGCCTTTTCTGCGACGAATCCCGCCCTCTCGACATCCTTTCCCACACTTACAAGAGCCCCATTGTTCGCCTTTACAACAACCCATCAACAACCCATCATTACTGCTCACTGCACAATAGAGTCCTTGATCCCAACAAAATGACAGCTGGGCAACACAATGCTGGCCGAGTCTCTGGGTCTCGATGCAGATGATCTTTTCGGTGTCTTCACCTGTCGGGTAGCAGCGGTCGGTTGCAGTGCGCTGCTTGGTAGGGTTCTCTCCCCTGGGGTCTTGTTCTCTTCAGGCGTGCAAGTCGAGACCTGGCTATGTCTCCATACAATCTCTGACGCTGTACGTGACCTTGTCAATTGAAAGTTCTGTCTATACAAACTTCAAACCCTCCTCAATCCTAATTACCCGCCTTCCAGCCACCCACGAGCATATGGGTAAGTCACTTGAATTTGACCCCCACCCTGTGCTCGTGCCTTACCAAGTAGAGCACCATTTGTCGTTGCTGTGTCAAGCCATAGACTGACCCCGATAACCCCCATTGTTCTAATCTTCTGCTAGGCGTCCAGTCTTTTCGCTGATGGATATTGAGGGCCTCTGCAGGATGTGGATGAGCCGTTTAGCCTATGTCCGTCATGTTCTGGTTTGCGAATCTTGTCGATCCTTCCATTGTTCGTATAAACATCGGGTCCGAGAGGGCAGGAGGAGTGAGTCCAGACCGGACACGCGAGTTTCATTCAGCCTGTCAAACTAGTCGGAGTGGCTTGTCTCTCTCTCAACGCCCTGATACTACTGTCACTGCCATGAATATGGTTAGAGTAGTACTTGGCTCACTGAGCGGCGCTTTGTCCTTCCCGACACATCAACGTAGATCACCTCAGGCTCTTCATATGGCGACGCGGATAACACTACGGTTCGGCGAGACGAGATCCGCGTTCCGTCGGTCAAGCGTCTAGGTGCTGGTTCCTCTATCTTTCCCCACTTCAAGGTCCCACATCCGTCTCGGCCTCGCGTTCTTCCACCATCCGTACAACAAGCTCCGAATTGATGGCGAGTCCTTGATACTCTACTCTACTACAAATGATCCCTGAGCTCGATCTGGCACTACAGCACCAATACCCAGCCCTTTCCCCCCAATACGAATCCCAATCGAATACCGGCCTCTTGTTCTCCCTTCAAGGATCTACCTATTCGCCACCTCAATCTCATCCTGACATTTCCGAATTCTAATGACGCACCGCCCTCCTCGTGTTGGCCACCTGTTCCTGTTCCCAAATATCAGTCACTTTCAACTCACCTTGCTTGCATCGTATTGGTCCTCCTGCCCCCCGGGTCTAATTGACCACCCTGCTCCTGGCTAGTAGCTCGGCCATCCGAGCTCCCCTCTTTTGAATCGCGTTCGTATATCAAACTCCATCTATCTGTTCCTGCCCTTTCTGTGGCGTCAAAATTTGGTCCGACTAGGACTGATCTAGTCCAAAAGCTGGCCCCACCCTAACTTCTTGATCGCCTATATGTCTTATCCTGGCATTTCGAATTTCGACTCTCATGTCCAAGCTACCCCTCCTCTGATGTACGGCTACCCAACACGAATGGCACTGTGGTCTGGGCAGGTCTTCCAATCTGAATGGTTGAGCAAGGCTGATTGATACTTCCTTCAACGAAGATCATCTGATTTCGAATTATGTGGGATCCGTCCACCCGTTTGCTCACATTGTAAACCATAGCTGAATCAGGGTACGTCTTACTCGACCTCCCCAATATCATACTGCTTGTCCACTGTCAGAGTCAGCAATGTTATCGAATGTCGAGTTCCACCCAGGCTTTCTCATATATGGATCACTGCTCCTGGTACACCACCCAACGACGGTCTTTGTGCAAAGGCAGCGAGGCCACCTCTCCCCCATCTCTCGGAGACCTCCGACTGCTACATCTTCGCCGTCGTCCATTGAATTGGCGCTCTGGGCTTCGACAGACCCGCCGGTCAAGTCTGAATCCAATCCGCCCACTAGACATTGTCCGAGTCGCACACCCAACCTCGATTGAGATTCAGGAAGATCCCGACGGTAATGGGGAATGCAGAGCACCCTGAGGCCGGTGCGTTACATTCTTGTCGGATCCTTCCGGTCACCATATGTTCGTTTCGTTCGTTTGGTGCCATCATCCACAAACTGGGTGTCGAAGGCAGGCTCGGATTTTACCATGATTATCTCCTCCTATCTGTCGGGGTGAGTGTGTCCCGAACGAAGCTTATGCCCTTCGGGCCATCTTGCTGATCCCGTCGACTTTGCACTAGGGGGCACGCACTTCGTGACCAAGCCGAAGCTCTCCTCGGTATCTTCTTTTTCACCGATGGTCCCGACGCCTCCCCTGTCGGTCATGAGTGACGTCTATGGCGCTGATGCGATCGATGCCCTGCCAGCTCGCCACAAATATGGCCTTTTCTGCTCAAGAAGCAGGGTCGATACCCTGAAGGCAGGTCCCACTTCCTCCCAATTGGCTTGAACCCTCCCGCGTGCAGTGCGACCGATCGTGTTCACGCATCGCAAGCTGTTGACCATACCGTCGGTCCCTCCCTTCTTCCTCACTTCGGGTTTTAGAGTTGGGCATATGGTCCGTTACGCGACAACGCGATAAGTTCGGAGCATGGATCATCTGGTGATTTTTTGCCGCCAAGGCCGCCTCAAAGGTCAGTCGAGTAGTCTCGTGGCCGTCGAGTAGGGCGAAACGAAACTATCTGGGTTAAATCCGACGTTGTGATTCCTTTGCGTCGTTCTCATATGAGTTGAAGCTTCTTCATCCCAAGATATGTTAGTGTGCCTAGATGGATCTTGCCCACCAGGTAGAAGTCGTGTCGAAACTTGGGCCAGGCTGCTGGGCAGCGACTAGTTCCGGGGTCTCTGGATTTGGAAGAAGTCGACATTTTTTTGGATGGTCCCTGTGTCGGTCTCGTCAAAGAACAACACCCCTTGGCTGGGAAAGGAACGTTGTTGTTTGACTCTGGGTGTGTCGTTTGCATGGATGACGGCAATGATCTTCAAGTCTGGACTTCATCCAGGCCGTTTTGTGGGAGGTTTGCGATTGCTTCCGCAAAGTCCGTCACAACACTCCACAACGCCTCGGAAGCAATTTGGAGGCTATCACGCCTACCAGCCGATGTTTCGTGGATGTTTCCCCAGAACTCTCTTCGACGTCGGTGGATCATGGACACCACGCTTGTGCCCTCATCAGGTTATCGAGAGCCACCGTTTGGGCTCCAGGGTTCGCATCAAAAGGGCGGGTCTTCTACACCTTGGCGATATTTCCTCGTGTCAGCGAGCACAGACCACAAGCCTTCCCACCCGCGGATTTAGGCCATCAATTAATTTATAAAGCCACTGACAGCGCCATGGAAGGGAAATCGGACATGCTATCTTCGACAATTTTTAGCCATTATCTCAGCATCGAATCCCATAAGTGGAGGAGCATGAGGACTTTCGCGAGGACTTCACCACTCCGACCTTTGGTCTGCCTACGATCCCTGACATCAAGCCTGTAGCTCAGATACTCGCATGCCTCGATGTGCTATTGAATTGGGAGTTAGAATGGCATGGGACCCGCAGGTGCATCGAGGCTGACTGTAGCTGGCATTTTGGGGGTCAGGACTGTTCAAGATCTTGTGGGATTACGGAAGCGTCAATCTATTTTTTATATTCGGGGTTGTAAGTACTACTGTACCCATCTTGCAAGGGGCGCCGAGCTATCGACGCTCGAAGCTGCTTCCAGTGACGTTAAGTGCTTAATGTCGGGCGAGAATAGATACACGCACGGTCCTGGGAGCCATTGTCTGCCGATTCTGTGCATGCCGCCTGTTGTCGCACATCCACCGATGTTGCGCTCTTCGCATGTGGGGTGGTGTCAGCGAAGTTTTCTCAGACTGGTTTAGGTACAGTATGTCTCAGGAGCATTGAGCTGTATGACACTCTCTGACCAAGCCTTGGATGTTAGGCTATTTCACTGCGTTGCCGTTTTAACATACAAGGATGGATTCAGCTGGACTGTCAACCGCACCATCCTCAAGCTCCTTCCAGGTCGACATGCAACTCTCCAGTATTGATCTCTCCACCACGACTTGAGTAATCACCATCCTGGTTCGCCTCATTTCGAATGGCATTTTCTACCCTCCCGATCGTCAATATCTGCACAATATGACTCTGAAAAGAAGAAATCACTACTCACATCTAGTAGCTGACCTAATTCTTCAGAACTCATCCCCCTCGCCCTTTCAACTCGATGACACCGGAGATCGCACAACGCCGTCACCACGCCTATGATTGTGGGCAGCAATACCGCAACATCGTTGTTGCTATCGTGGACAGATTGATTATCTCCCCCTACTCGCTTCTTCGTCGGTTCAACACCGACTCCACAAGGCCTTCTTGTGGGACCATCGTTATCATCACTGAAGGACATGGTCTCACCGCCCCGACCGAACACCATTCCTTCTTGCTCTAATTGCGCATTGGCCAGTTGTTGGAGATATCCGATATCGTGAACCTCCACATCTCTCCCTCCTGCTAGTTGGAGCGCTAGAAGGGCACACCATAACCAGAGATGATGACTCAACTTCCCATCCCCATTAAGACACAAATACTGTTCCAAGTCAACCGCGTTCTCGTCACGTGCAAGCAATGACGATGGGGGTTTGTCTTTATCGGTAAAACGAATTGTTTTGGGGTTCCAGGGGAGGTGCAACGACTGGACGGAGGGTTGGCTGAGGTGATCGTCGGCGTACACCAAGAGCGAGTCGTTCCATTCGGAGAAAGATGGCCACGCAGAGGCAATCGCCGTCCATAGCTGCAGAAGCTCGCCGAATGCATTCTCTGACTGATCTCTTCTAGACCCGAACCCGAGACCAGAAGCAAGTGACCGAAGATCACTCAGGGACCACCGTACGGAGTCGAACTCATTGTCATCCAGTATAAATCCATAGCTGGTGAGTAATTCAGCATTACTCAGACCTTCCCCATAAGTATTGAAGGCCTCTGCGCTCGGGGGGATTGGCGAATTCGACACCATCTCGCACGTATCTTGACCATTTCTTACGCCACCCGTCATCTGGGGCGTTTGACCTTCAATGGAAGCCGATAGACATTCTCCATTTGCATCAGATATATCTTCGTCATGAGGGCATTCATCCAAAGCACCGCAGATGACGCAAACGTCGTAGTCACTCTGAGGCAAATCGATGGGATAAGTCGATGATAGAATTTTAACACCATCAAATGAATACAAATTCAGAAGAGACGATCGCACCTCGAGGTGAACATGATTTTCCTGTGCATGGTTAAAGCTAAGAGTGAATGGAAGCAGGGTTGAGCCACGGTGCAGGCTGGAGGGAAAGGTATAACGAGGGGCCCGTAAGACCAGCCTCAGAAAACGGGAGAAAACGGGGGGTAAGGAAGCAGGTAGAGAAGACTTACGCATCAGCAATGGGAACCATAGCCAAACCGTGGTAAGCATCCACGAGGAAAGCACGAGAAGACACAAGGGAATACGCGTGATAGAATCCTTCGAGTGAAATCGGCAGACGCAGCTGAGCTAGGATCGGGGACCCAACGGTGGAGTAGAACGTGTCAATCTCCTCCTGGTTGAGGGCGCATCAACCCCGGGTTAAGGGTGAATGAAATGAGATTCGGTCCTTCGTGAAAGAATATCATAAAATGACCAACCAAGATATTCTCACCGCTCTCTTTGTCTCGCATACAATTCTCTATTTCAGATCCCTTGATCCACGCATGAGCGAGGAGAGCATCTTCTTTATCAACGTGTTCGACGTGAGGATTCCGGTCATAAGTCGACCAAAACAGTGCAATATCCACAATTTCGGAAGGAAGGGATTGTAAATATCCGTACCAGCGTGATTTCTGGCCCTGCAGTCTGTGAAGGAAGCGTTCTAGAATGAATATTGGGTGAAGGAATCGGGAAGGAACCCACAGTTCGGAGTAAAGTGCCAGTGCCAACGCCAGGTGTGCACCATGACCGTAGGGGACTGGGGTGATGCACCTGGCAAACGTACACGACCGTACGGACAGCACTGCTGATTTTGGAATACTCACGACTTCGGTGGTGTTGACGACGGGTTGGTACCGGGGAGAATCTCGTGAGCTCGAAGATACACTCTCGGTACCACACAGCCAACTCACGCGTTGAAGGACATCCAATGGTTGTTATCCCCCTTTTTGACCGCGCAGCGATGCCTGCCGCATCAGAACACACCACCTCAATTTTGGGGTCAATCCGTACCCCGTTGAGGTCACACCACGAGAGCAATGCAGCTAGCTTCGAAGGAGTTGCCATGAGGTAAATTGTGAGCGAGTGTACGTTGACCTGACCAAACCGGTGAAGTAAGGAATTTGCTGAAACGCCGAAGTCAAGAGTTGCCGCAAGGGTATCCGAGTCTGACACAATGCTCGGACTGAAAAGTGCGACGCAGGCAAAACGCAAGCAAGACGCAGGTATAAATTAGTGTATAGTTTGGCTTATACGATTCACTTCTAAGTAGTCATAATTCACTGCTCCTTCTTGTCAGCTCCACCTGCCGCCTCCTTCTTCTCCTCCTCGATAATCTTCTGCAACTCTCTCTGTTCCACCCGCCTGGCGTATTCTTGTCCAGCCTACAAGGCCACTTATATGTTAGGCAGAACGCCTCCTGGGGACTCGATATGGACGTACCTGCAGAGCGATAACCGCAGTGAGGAGAACGATGATGATCGTATTTCCAGCCCCAAGAACTTGGAGGGCCTCGATTTGATCCTGCCTGGTATCCACATCGGGGACTGGGTCCACAATCGTCCTCATGGAGGGAATAGTAACAGCGAAGAACATAGCAATGCTGAAGATAAATGCAGCTATTCAAACGATTTAGCAGGAGAGACTTGGTAGGATTGACTGTCGCTTACCAAGAGATGAGCCGTCGAAGAAGAGAGCACTCTCGTCCCACTTTGAAATCTTCGAGATGAGGGCCACAACGCCAACTCCCATCATCGCGTGCAACATTGCCTGAAGAAAGTGAGGGAAAAGGAGTACGGGTCAACGGATATGGCATACCTTAATGGCGGGCGGTGAATTGAAGAATGTCGTGTAGAACTGGAATCCATCGGTAATGGCCTGTTCGTCCAAGGCATAAAGTACACGGTAGTCGACGTTAAAACAAATAAACAAGACCCCTGCGTTGGCGTGAGCCTCGTATGTAGTCGTTGTCAAGGAACGGTCTTACCAAGAAAAAAGGAGACTGAAGAGAGGACGGCTGCCTGACTGAAACCCATCGCAGAATATTTACGGCGAGGACGTGGCGAAGAAGTGCAGGCGTGACTTGGCTTGTGACGTCGTTATTCTGAACATCAAACAAGCGGGGAGATACAGAGACGTGTTTAAGATCTCCAAACAGGACACTGGAATACAGCAGGTATAATGAAAAATACTAAGGTCCCAAATAAATATGTACAAGGCCTGGGTATAAAGTCGCTACACATATACGGAAGCCAAAGATGTAAAATGGCGGGGAAATTCGAAATCACAACGAATGAGTGAATGCAGACATTTGAACTGTAGCATATTACTTTGGAGTGTGCATGGGAGACAAACTTGAGGATGATGGCGGAGAGGGTGTCGTAGTATGATGTTGAGGAGTGCGGGGAGTGCGAGGACTCGGTGATGTTGGCAGCCCCGGCCGAGGGGATGCAGGCAATCCTATGAGCATTCTGCTCTGCCGTTTACTTTTATCTCCGGTCGTAACGTTGAGACCTCTGCTAGCGGCAACACTCGACGCCTTGGATGATTTGGATGTTATCGTTGGAGCGTCGGCAGGATGTAGTATCTCTTGATAGTAAGGCGTTTGATTCGAGTCCCCTTCAATAATGATCTCGTTTTCCATGGTTTCGGCACCACTCTCGTCGTGAACAGACAATTCGTCTCCGTCGTCAGAATTGTCTTCATCGGGAGCTACAGTAGATTGAGATCAGATTATGGTTCAAGATTTCCGATACTTGACTCACGTTTTAGCGTCCTCCCGGAAAGTCCAAGTAGCTCATCCGCAGCGGCATCAGCATATTGCCGACTGTTTCGGCGATCTACAGTTGTTTTCACGGGTGAAGAATTTCCTTCCTCGTCAAGGGGCGATTCCTCGTCGCCGAGATCGGCGTTGACGTTGAATACGCGATTGAATTCGCCAAGCATCAGACTGAAGACACCAGCGGGAATGCCTAACGTGGGGCTGAAAACAATCCCCACGTTTCGCATATTCATCTTGTTCACGCCGGAGTTTTGAACAATGAGGATAAGATGCGCTGTCAAGG
This sequence comes from Jaapia argillacea MUCL 33604, assembly GCA_000697665.1. Lineage (NCBI taxonomy): Eukaryota > Fungi > Basidiomycota > Agaricomycetes > Jaapiales > Jaapiaceae > Jaapia > Jaapia argillacea. The sequence continues at coordinate 718,723 of KL197712.1, read as the reverse complement.
CGCGAAGGAGTGTGTAATTGGCAATCGGGAGGGCCGCGATGAGCTGGGACAATTCCTTGACTCTCTCTTGTGGATCAACGAAATCTGAGGAGGAAACGTGAGGAAGCCGGCAGAATACCACTACGATAAACTCACCCATGACAGCTAGGAACTTTAGATGGAGATCTCGAGTCAAAATGCTGGTCGGTAACTCTCTTAAGAAGGATTTCAGTAGACCAGCTATCGCATGGGGGTCCCAATAATCATCAGACGCCATGAGATCGATGTCTCCCTCTGTAAGTGGAAATCAGACATTTCGAACTTCGTCACTGACACACGAGCACTCACCGTGATTGAAGCGATCCTTCAAACCCTTGATCACTGCGGAGCTACCACTAAGCCGGTAGATGCCTTCCTCCTGATCGGCTTTCTTGATTTCCAAATACTGTATGCATCGGAAAACAACAGCAGGAAGATTGGCGATCTCTGCAACGTCCAGTGCCTCCTCAATAGGCACACCGAAGACGTTGCGAGCTGGCATGGGCATTGCAGGTTTATCTGACAAGAACACAATCAGCGAAGGCTGGGAAGAAAACTCGGAAAAGCTACCCATAGGACGAGGGAACCCCCAAAACGTTCTTGACTTTGCCTTTTCTCTTCGGTCGCTAGGAGTCGTGGCAGGTTCAGGCGTTGCGACGTCCTTTGCACCAAACTTGAAACCAGCAGGTATAGGTGCGCCGTTCAAAGGACCGGAAATCTTGACCTTGGAATTCGGGTCGGCCTTGGGTGTCATTTGGGAAACGTCCGGAGAAGCGGACCGGTCACCGCCCGCAGCTCCTGATTTGAGTGGCGATATCGACGGGTGGTATGACTGGCGATGGGCATGTCTATCGCGGGGGCGTCGTGATTGTTCTGGAGAGGTACTCTCAGGTCGAGGCTGAACCTGATCGCGCAAATCAGGATAGTGTCCCATCTCCGAGTTTGCTCGTGGTGGTGCAATGGCCATCAAGTTGTCGCTGGCACCGTCGAAAGGAGAGGAAGTGGGTAAGGAGCTTGACAAAAGGGCATCGGCAGAGGGAGGTGTGTCACTGTTGAGCTTCGCGGCTGGGCTATCCGTCAGCTTGTCCACGTGGTGAGTATTTTGGAATAGCTTGGCATTGTTTGCGTCCGGCGCTAATTGTGAGATTGGCACTGCAGATGTCTTTGCGATATCATCCTTTGACATTCCTCTGACAGGACGTTTAGCAGGAGAGGTGTTCATGTCGGGGACTTCGAGAGAGACAGTTGAGCTGGTACTTGGGCGAGGTAGTGCATGGAGAGATGATGACGAGGAACTACTGCCTGTCTGCGAAGAATCTTCGTTATAGGAGCCCATGACGTAGCGCACAAGGACTTCAACCCAAGCATCCCTCTCCTCATCGCTTTCGGCGCAAAGGACATGTCGAGGAGTGGATCCTGTTGGGATTTTCTTTGCTTCAATGATAAGGAACGCGTGTCGATATTCGTTGTCGTCGTCCGAATCAGAGGTGGCCCCAGTCTTTTGTTGTTGACGTCCGATTTGGGCACCGGTAATCGTGATGGAGCCCAAGTGTGCACCGCCGCGCTACGTTCGCCAAGATGGACAAACATCAGCGTACACTCGACACGACTAGACAACGCACTCACACTTTCATAGTACTCAAGAACGGGGCCTTGCAAGACAAAATATCTCAACTTCCACCCCCCAAAATTTTTCCCTCGCTTCGTCAAATAGCCCTCCTTGTATCCAGCCTGATAAACAGGCCTGCTCGCCTCCCTCAAAATATCCGAAGTGAAGAAGGCAATAACCTCGTCCTTGTTCTTCACCGGCAGATTAATAAGTGACTGAAGGTAATTCTCCAGCGCAGCCTGGAACATAGAGACGGATTCAGACATCCTTCATTCTCGTTCAAGAAATGTGAACACCCACCTTCCGTTGATCAGCCTTGACCGGTGCTCTATCCCTCCACAACTTCCCATCCGGCAAACTCGCAATCTTCTTTGCGACAGTCTTCCCAACACTCCCCCGAACCCTCTGGTCTAAAGCCAAGACGTCGCTAAACAACTTTTCAACTTTCCATCCATCCTTCCCAGCCTTTCCAGGCTCGACGAGAATCACAAACGATAAAACCTCCTTCCCTCTATCGTTCGGTCGTATACTCGAATGTGAGACGTGAACTCGTGTGCGGGGCAGGTCGTTTGCTAGGAGAGGAAGCGCGCGGAACGTGGGTTGGGACATGAACGCCGCTGGGTTCTCGTTCTTGTAAAACGGTGTCGATTGCTGCGGATGCTGTTGACTGTAACTCGAAGCAATCGACTGCGCGTCTGAGTTGAGAGTCTGCTGCGATCGTGACTTGTGCGGCTGATGGAAAGCATCAACAAGAACACCATTGGAACCCAAATGGGCAGTCGTTGAAGGCGGGAGTGGGAAATCTTCAACAGCAGGTGCGTGTGAGTTAATTCGGGAAGCCTGCGGAGTGGCCAGCACATCATCCCCCTCCGCGTACAAATCCACATCTGTGATATCAGTATCCTCACTCTGCCTCACTGGTCGGTCGGCTATACGAGCAATTTCACCAGTGTAGTCCGACTCGTCGATACTCTCCTCTCCAAGGTCCGTGAAATCCCCATCACCACTCCGCTTCCCCTTAGCTCCACTTGACCCGCTGTCAGAGCTATCCCGATATGCTAACCCATCTCCCGTAGCTTGAGCAAGCGGCGAAGGACGAATGGCACTCGAAACCGAACCAGACGGTCGATGGCCATTGCGCATACGGGTAGAAGACTCGGTCGGTGTTCGTGGTTGTTCCGGGAAAACACCAACATTTGGACTCGACGCGGGAGACTCTCTCATATTCGCAATGTATCGTTTCGCTTCGTCGGGCAATGAGATGGTGGAGATAGTCGAGTCGCGTGAGAGTAGGTGGGGCTGGGCTTGAGGTGGGCCTAGGGTAGCGGTTGCGCTTCGTTGATGATGGGCATGAAGGTTCGTTGAATGGGGTTGAGGGTGGAAGACCGTTGAAGTGGGAGGTGGTGACGTGGAGATAATTGCCTCAGGTATGACCTGGGAATTGGGGGGAGAGGATGCTAATGGGGCTACAGAACGAACCGGTGCAACGTCAGCCCAAGCATCGGGACATGGGGGGAGTGATAGGGGTAACATACCTCGCAAGCTGGTTGATGGTGACGTGAGGTGACGTGGTGGAGATGAAGAGGACGTTGATGGTGAACTCGCCGTAGAACCCCCAGTGTTCCTGCGACTTGGAATTTGCAGTGGTTGAGTCGTTGGGTCTAATGCGGGCGCTGCTCCGCCGGGAGTGGTGTTGACGGGTTCCGATGGAGATCGATTGGGAACAGGGATAGTTGGTTCACTGAAAGGAGCGGAGGATACGAGTGCAGGTGCGGATTCAGAACGTGCTGTGGAAGGATTAAAGACATTCGGTGGTAATTTAGTGGTTGCACCCTGGAATCGATCGAAAGTGGGAGACTGTAATCGGACACGTTCACAACGGAAGATATTCGCATAAAATCATACGACTCACGACTAGACTAGACTGGGAGTTTTGACGATCCCGAGTAACAAGGGGCTCTTGTGATTGAGCTGGAGATACAGAGTGCTGATGGGCTCGAGGCGTTGCTGCAAGTGATCCTGAGTATCGCCGATAGGAGAAACAAGCGAAGAGAGAATGATCACCCACCCACGTCATCCGACTGGTGCCTGTGCATAAGAGGACGATGCTGTTCAGCAGTGCTGTCTACCCTCGACCTCTCCACATTCAACCCTGTATTCGAATGAGACGACTTCAATGCCCTCTCCTTTTCCTTCTCTCTCCTCAGCAACACCTCTGGGTTCTCGCCCAGAGTTTGCAGACGTGATTTGAAGGTGTCCCTCTCCATTCTGACACGTTCGAGTTCCTTGAGAACCTGGTTGTACCCGGAACGTTGTTTCTCGATGAGTTTCCAGAGTTGGGTATTCTGGGAAGAGAGAACGTTGCGTTCTGATACCATCTGTTCGAGAGCAGCCATCGATGGTGAAGGCGCAGCCGCGTGAGCCGCTAGAGCTGCTTCCAGGGTGATGGGAGCAGCAGGGGGAGTTGGGGATGAGGATGAACCAGCGCGAGCATTCGCAGCAGGATTGAGGGGCAGAGATGTAGAAGAAGGGAGATCGTTTGAGCGCAAGACTCTATCCCTGGCTGGGGTTGGAGGGGGTGGCATGAGGGACATGGACAAGGACAGTGTTGCAAAGACCAGAGAAAGGAACCAGTTGCGAAAGAGTTGGCGTGAAAAAGGGTCGCGCGCGTGTCGTTATACTTCTCAGCGCGAGGTGTAACAGTAAAATGTAGTCCAGAGGGATATGCAGGCAGCAATGACGGCTGCGCCGTTGACAGTAGCGTTTAAAAACTCGTCGAGGCTGTCGGCAACAACGACGAAGGATGATTGCTCGACAACAACATCCACAATTCACGCGCCCACCACTGAAACTTGGCGCCACTTTTCTGGTTCTCCACCAAGTCCGATTCGTCCGTTCCAATTTCCCGGCTTTAATCCTCAAAATTCATTGGCTGATTGCGACAAATCACGATCGAGGACAGCAGCATGGCCCACCAATGGAATTCCCGACGACCGGACGATGTAATTGGTCAAATCACTGACCAATTACCAGGTCATTTGTTCCAGAGACTCCGGAACTCCTCCGCCTGCTTTGAACTTTGAACCTTCTGCAACTGGCTTACCAGTGGCCCGTGTGTTCTTGATATCTTGATAATCTTTGCATGACACACATTCGCGAACGGGGACGGTGCTAAGTTCGCCGTCCAACCCGATCCTCCTCATCCCCATCTTATAACATGGACGTCTCAAATTGCACAGTCCATCTACTCACCAGCCCCCGATCCTCGATCACCCCCCTCCCAAATCAGCCATGCCAATCGTAACGCCAGTTACCCGTCTCCTAGGTATCTACACCTCTCTAGGTCTCATCCGTTACCCAGTGCTCATCCAATGATATTCCAGACATAAACTCACCAATCATCGTCCCTCCGATGGCCGGATGCTCGGGAGGTGCCCTCGCAGCAGCTGTCACAGCCGGCGGAGGGTTTGGTTTCATTGCTGTAGGGCTCGGCTATGACGGAACCGGTATGCGCATCCTCCCCATCCCCTTGAACGATAATGATCATGTCATTCTCGTACCCAAGGCCGCGATACAGTCGAAGGGTTCGAGGGCCAGCTCTCCCTCACCCGTTCCCTCCTTAACATCCCCGCCTCCCCAGCACCCCTCCCGATCGGCATTGGGTTCATTGGTTGGCTTCTCGACCTCCCAGGTGCCCCCGGCCCAACTCTCCTCAACATCGCTTTGGAAAACCGGCCGAAAGCCATCTGGTTCTCCTTTGGCAATGACCTGGGACCTTGGATCAAAGTCGTTCACGAATTTAATGAGAAGATCAAGGGCGAACACAAAATCTTGATCTTTGCTCAGGTGAATACCGTCGAAGAAGCACGGAAAGCTGCCGTGGAATGGAAAGTAGACGCTATCGTCGCACAAGGTTAGTTTCCCTGGGTTTCATTTTCTGAAATGTTCTGACATTCAAGTATCTACACTAGGCATTGAAGCAGGTGGACACGGCCGATCAGCAGCTCCACTCCTCTTCAATTTCATACCCGCCCTTCTGCAGTCCCTCCCCTCTCCTCACCCCCCAATCATCGCTGCAGGCGGCATCTCAACCGGTTCCCAAATCGCATCCCTGCTCGCCCTCGGCGCCTCTGCCTGCGTCGTCGGAACACGTTTCGCCCTTTCCACGGAATGCCTCTACCCGCCCTCCCACAAATCAGCCATAGCTAAAGCTGGGTTTGGTGCAACTGTTAGGACCTTGGCTTATGATTATGCTGGGGGGACTGCGATGTGGCCGGAGGGGATTAATGGCAGGGCGTTGAGGAATAAGGTTTACGAGTCGTTGGAGGGGGGAGCTAGTGAGCAGGAGATTAGGGAGAAATTCCTTGAGGCGAGGGAGAAGAGTGATGAGGATTATATTATCTGTTGGGCTGGGGTTGGGGTTGCCCTGTTCAACGAAGAGAAACCTGCCGAAGTGAGTTTTGTTCTATTCACTTTGTTTTGGCGGAGTTCTCATGGATTTGTTCAAGGTTCTGGTACGGGAACTCCATGAAGAGGCTGTGACCACACTGAAAGCGACGTCTGAGAAGTTCGCGGGATCGACGTAGAGATCTTCGCTTGATGGTACATAGTAGTGTAAGACAAATAGTACGGATGGAACATGTCGATGTATTATCATAATTCCAGATCACATAGGATGTGAAGTATCTTGCTAAACCGATATAACCGACGTATGTCAGAATTCCAACCTCATGTGTATTACTAACTGTGCATGCATCCTTAAAACATCCCCGACTGTTCTCTCGCAATTACCGACCCGTACGGCCAAGGGCATTCTAGGATCACACACAAGGGCCGCATGGGTCCTTGTGTAGTTCATGGCTCGATGGCTCCCTTTCAGAATCCCAATAATCGGACTTCATCGGACCTCCTCTCGAACACCTGCCAACCTCGGGCTGAGTCACTACCCATCTCCCTCCCGATGGACGATCCTCTTAAATGGTCCCAACCCAATACAATAGAAGAAATCAGCGAGAGGGACGCCCTGCATCTCCTTACAAGTCCGGAATATGTCGACCATCACAACCCCTATCACCCGTCTGCTGGGTATGCACAACCAGCCTCGTACATATCGTTGAATGCTAATCGCAAACACACATGTTAGACATACAGACCCCCGTAATCGGTGCGCCGATGGCAGGTGCGAGCGGAGGACTTCTAGCAGCTGAAGTGACAAGCGGAGGTGGTTTCGGATTCATAGCCGTTGGTAAGTCCTTCAAGGCTACACCCATCACCATGAATTTCCTCCAATATCACAAACAACTCCCAAGGATACGACACTATCGAAGGCTTCAAGAACCAACTTGCATTGGCACGATCAACCCTTCGACTTGACCCCGCACCAGCACCTCTACCAATAGGCATCGGGTTTTTAGCCTGGAAACTCGAAGAACCGGATTCTATCGGACCGCAATTGCTCGAGATTGCTTTGGAGAACAGACCCAAGGCAGTCTGGTTTGCTTTTGGCAACGATCTGGGCCGGTGGATTCGAATCGTGCACGAGCACAACAAGAAACAAGAGGATGGACAGAAAACCCTAGTATTCGTCCAATTGTCGACTGTGGAACAAGCCCTTATCGCAGTGAACGAATGGAAGATTGATGTTCTTGTAGCACAAGGTAAGTCTTGACAATCCCCCGATCTTCTGATTTTGCCAACGTGAAATACAGGCATTGAATCTGGAGGCCATGGCCTTGGATCTGCTCCTCCTCTTTTTACCCTCGTTCCCAACTTCCTTGCCGCTCTGCCCAAGGACCACCCTCCCATTGTAGGTGCCGGCGGACTTGCCAATGGCGCGCATATAGCTGCCTTACTCACACTCGGAGCCGCAGGCGCCGTCTTGGGTACCCGATTCCTCCTCACTCCCGAAAGTCTCTACTCAGATGCCCAGAGAGATGCCCTGATTGCCGCTCGTTCCACCGAATCTGTTCGCACGATGGCTTTTGACCAGGCGAGAGGGACGTTGGGTTGGCCTGCGGGGATTGATGGACGGGCTTTGTACAACAAGACTGTGGCTGAGGCTGATCAGGGTATCTCGATCACTGAGATTCGAGCTAAATATCTGCAAGCTGCTCGAGATGGAGACCGGGAGTATATGCTGACCTGGGCGGGTGCTGGGGTGGGTCTAATGAATGAGGTGAATCATGCCGCGGTAAGTCTCTGCTCATGTTCTCGTTCTTTCTGGGATTTATTAAGTTCATCGTCAGGATGTCGTACGGGAGCTACATCAGGAGACCTTGGAAAGTCTCAGATTCGCAGCATCACTTCTCCAGTAATGTTTCTCTATTCAGTGATAACATTTGCGTGAATCCTCTTCGTCGTCGTAACCGACCAATTCCACTGTCACTGGTGTATGGGGTCGTAGTGGACGACACCTTGCTTCGCTCCTGACTTAAGCTACTTCTTACCGTGTGAGAGGCCGCTGATTTGGGTTACACTTCCAGAATGTAGATTCTGGAAGAGGATATTATTGGGCTTTCTGGCATTAAGGGCACAAGGACCTGCAAGTTGTGGGAGTGACTATTGCTTGATGAGAACTTTCTGTCGTGAAATAAATAACCTTCTAATGCCCAACGTCCCATGGCAGTCAAAACAAAACTTTTCAGATGCTTCGGTGCTTCCAGCGAGGTTGAAAGATAAATGCATTAATCATACAACAAACCGATTCTAGAGTGCGGATACAGTGATTCTCAGACTACATAAACTCATGCCCCTTTGCCAACTAGTGGACGATTTCGACGACCAAATCTCCTTGGCCAATAGAATCGCCTTGTAAAATAAGATTCAGTATTGTTCGCGTTTCTCCCGCGAATCAATTGCTCACCTTCTTGGACGGCAACCCGCTTGACATGGCCAGAAACGGGTGCAGTCACCGCGGACTCCATCTAGTAAACGGATACATTGGGATGAGAAGTCACCTATTGTTATCAAAGAACATACCTTCATAGCACTCAAGACTAGGGGCAAATAATTCAAAATGGGGAACACATCTGAGGGCTGGGAGAAACGTACCACAAAGGGGATCACCCTTCTTGATCTCAGCTCCCTCCTTGACTCGGACCTCCACGACGACACCAGACATAGGGGCACCGACTGATCCGGGATCAGAGGTAGCCTTTTCACGAGATACTGTTTCCACGGCAGAGTTCTTGTCCTCAACTGCGACGGCACGGACCTGAGCGGAACCGGGTGAGTGAACTTGGTTGTACCTTGAGATAGGAATAGACACACTTCTCCGTTGACTTCGAACCAGACATCACGTTGTGCCCGGCCTTCAACAACAGGCCCAATAGCCATCAGACGAATGATCAGGGTCTTCCCTTTCTCGATGGAAATGTGCATCTCCTCGCCCACGTCTGGACGGCCCAAGAAGTATCTTGTAGGGACAACACTATTCGCAGGAGGCACATAAATTTCAGAAAAAACCTCGCAAGTCGCGAAATGGTAGTCCGCACCTGAGGTCTCCGTACTTCTCGATGAAGCTCTGGTATTCTTCGAAAACCTGCATCCCTCGTGAGAATCCTTCCGTGGAAGCAGCACCAGAACCATACCTTGGGGTACATGACATAGGAAGTCACGTCGGTGTCGGTAATGTGCTTGCCGTATTTCGCTCGGAGCTCCGCCTTTGTCCTCTTGAAGTCAATGGGCTCCATAGTTGTGCCGGGACGCTCATCAATTCTGGGCTTGTTCCTGATGATGTGTGAGCGCAAAGGTTCAGGGAAACCTCCCACGGGTTGGCCAAGATAGCCTTGGAAGAACTCGACGACTGAAGATGGGAAGTCCAAGGATTCAGCACGGTCGATCACGTCCTGCTTCGACACCTTGTTCTGTGTCATCCATTGGGCGAAATCTCCAACAACCTTCGACGATGGTGTGACCTTGATGATGTTGCCGCACTACGGAGCGTATCATAAATGTCAACGCAGGAAACACCGCGCTGGAAAGGCGCTGATACGCACAAGTTCATTGGCCTCGATATACTTCTTCTTGATTTCTGGTTTCGAACTTCAGCAGCTGAACGAATACGGATATTTATAGGAACAATCCTACCTGTCCACTGCGTTCCCAAGCCCAACTGGGCGGCTTGGAACTGTACCGGCAACATAAATACCCGGGAAGGAAAACAATTAATGATTGGTCTCACCATAAGGTTGGTGTACTGTCCTCCGGGCATCTCATGGTCAAAGACGCTGGAGTCAGAGGCGCGAACATTGGCCTCGAAGCAACCGTACAGCATTCGGACTTGGCTCCAGTAAAGGTTGAGAGCTTGGATGTCGGCGTAGCGGATACCAGTGCCCAAGTTGCATTGCTCGAGGGCAGCGCAAACGGCTCCCATGGGTGGCTGGGACGTCAAGCCGGACATACCTAACAAGACTATCAGGAACTTGAAGATGCGGAGGCGTGAGTAAGCTCACTGTCAATGGCAACGTCAACGACATCGGCACCGGCAGAAGCGGCGGCGAGCATCGTAGCTGTAGAGATACCCGCAGTGTCGTGTGAGTGGACGTGAATCGGGAGGTCGGGATACTTCTTCCTGATGGCGCCGATGAGCCTGGATACTTGCAAAGTCAGTATTACGTCGATTGAGAACGGGGGTCACGAACATCTTGGCCGCCTCAGGCTTCAACAAGCCAGCCATATCCTTGATGCCAAGGACATGGATGCCTTCGTGGACGAGCTGGTCGACGAAGTCGAGGTAGTATTTGAGGGTATACTTGGTCTTCTTAGGGTCGGCGATATCGCCAGAGTAGCATACGGCAGCCTCGCAAACACCACCAGCCTTCTTGGCTGCATCAATACCGAGTCTCATCTACCAAAACATGTCAGATGTCGTGGAATCTCAAAATTAGACGATTATTCACGTTATCTGGAAAGGGAGGTCAGCAACATAAACTCTGCGCGAGGGATGCAAACTCACCAATGTAGTTCAACGAATCGAAAACCCTGAAGATGTCAAGACCATTCTGCACAGCCTTCTTGGAGAAGTCATAGATCGCATTATCGCTGAATACAGCAGTTTAGGACTTGAAACTGTTTCTCAAGGTAACCAACTCACGGGTAGCTGGTATATCCAACAGCGTTTGCGCCACGAACCAAAGCTTGGAAGGGAATGTTAGGCACCAATTTCCTCAGTGTGCGCTATAAAATGGGAAATCATAAGATAATTTTGCCAACCGAGAACAACAATCACAACGTACCAGGCGATCCCAAGGATCCTCGTACAAAAATCGCATAGCGACATCGAACGTTGCACCACCCCAGCACTCCAGACTGTAGGCATTGGCCATCGCGTAACTCGTCTCCTTTGCGATGTTTACCATATCAACAGTCCTCAAACGAGTAGCGAGCAACGATTGGTGGGCATCTCGCCATGTGGTGTCCATAATGAGACATCCTGGGTAGTCACGGACAGCCTTGGCAAAGGCTTCGGGACCCTTCTCGACGATAATGTTGCGCCAGCCGACTTCACAAGGGATGGAGGTGTCGAGGACTTTGGGGCTGTCAGGATCCTCCCGGCTTTGCATGGGAGGAACGACGATCTCGTCCTTAAGGCCAGGCTCTCCCTGTTTACTAGAGTGATGAGAGCCATGGAAGGCAAAAGGTTTCTGGGACTTACGCTCTGACCCTTGATGGAGCTACCATTGACGGCAAGATCTCCGAGGTAGGCCAACAACTTCTGGGCACGGTTCTGACTCTGGACGAGTTTGAAGAGTTCTGGAGTGTCATCGATGAACTATCAAGCCAGTGTTAGTCGTGAAGTTCACATCGAAGCGATCCCGTCCTCACAGTTGTCCAGGTCTTGCCCCCAATGAAGGTGTCGTGTGTCAACAGTCGGAATAAGAAAGGAATGTTTGTCTGCGTCCATCTTTAGTGCCTGATCGACGATATTTGAACAAAATTGACACACCTTAACACCACGGATACGGAATTCTACAAGGGCACGGAGCATCTTTCGGCGAGCGACTTCATAAGTCGTACCACTGACAGTCACCTTCACCAATAAGCTGTCATAATGAGGCTACAGTCGAGATAGATGAGGATGTGTTAGGAAACTGCATAGCAGAGAGAGTAGATTTGGCCACCCACAGTAATCTGAGCACCGGCGAAACCAGAGCTAGCGTCCAACCGAACACCGTTGCCACCAGCGCTACGATACACTTCGATTTTTCCGGTATCGGGTTGGAAGTTCTGAGCAGCATCTTCGGTGGTGACTCGGCACTGGATAGCAAATCCACGACGAGTGATGGCCTCCTGGGTGAGCCCGAGTTGAGGAAGGGAGGCACCAGCGGCGATCTGGATCTGAGCAGCGACGATATCGATGCCAGTGATCTCCTCTGCAACACGGGTGTGAGGACACAATGATCAGAGACAACGAAGATAAGAGACGTACCAGTGATGGTATGCTCGACTTGGATACGAGGGTTGATCTCAATGAAGTAATGTCTGCCGATCTGATCAACCAAGAACTCCGCGGTGCCGGCATTCCTATACCCAACGCTCCTCGCCAATTTGATGGCATCAGACAAAATAGCCTGCCTGACCTCCTCAGGAAGATGAGTTGCAGGTGCAACCTCGACAACTTTTTGATGTCTCCTCTGCACGGAGCAATCACGCTCGAAGAGATGAACGGTGTTACCCTGAGCATCAGCTAGGATCTGGACTTCGATATGACGGGGTCGCTCGAGGAAGCGTTCGATGAAGACTGTCCCATCACCGAAGGCGGACTTGGCCTCAGAAACTGCACGCTCGAAGGAGCTTTTGAATTCAGATTGTTCGCGGACCACTCGCATACCGCGGCCTCCACCACCCATGGCAGCCTTAATGATAACTAGAAGGTGTCGGTCAGCTGGAAAACAATAATCGCTAAAGGAAGAGAGACCAACCTGGGAAGCCGTACTCTTTGATGAAAGCATCGCCGTCAGTGTAGCTTGCAACGGGTCCGGGGGTACCAGGAACGACAGGGACACCGACTCGGATGGCTTTGACGAAGAAATATCAGAGAGAGCACAAGGATTAGAAGTCTCGTGCATACCGAGATCACGGGCCTTCGTCTTGTCGCCGAGTTGATCAATGCACTCTGGCGAAGGACCAACAAAGGCAATACCGGCTTGCTCAACTTTCTTTGCAAACCCGGCGTTTTCGGCCAGGAAACCATACCTGGTCCACACACATTAGTCAGAGCACATGATCAGAAATCGGGAGACAAGCTACCCAGGATGGATCATGTCGACACCATGTTCGAGTGCGATCCGGATAATGTCATCTTGAGAGAGATAAGCACCAACTGGGGTAGCACCCTTGCCAACTTGGTAAGCCTCGTCAGCCTGTCAAGTAAGGCTGATCAACAACGAGGCATCTCAAGGGACTGGTAGGCGAAGGAAATGGCAAGTACTTTCTGACGATGAGCCGACATCCTATCCTCGAAGGAGTAGATGGCCACGGTGTGCATAGCCAACTCATGAGCTGTCCGGAAGATACGAATGGCAATTTCCTGACATTCATGGCTCGGATGTTAGGGATGAGATAGCATATAGGGTGAATGTCGGGGACGTACACCACGATTAGCGACTAGGATCTTGGTCAATGGTCCACCGTGACCTGCTGCCTTCCTCCTCATCGTCTGGATGGAGTGGATGGGGGTACCGGGAGCACTGGGCGATGTTGCAAACATCGCCGTCAATCTCGGTGGGTGCAAACCCTGCGACGACTTTGAGGCCATGATCGATAGTCTAGGAAACGGCGTTTAGAATCAGGAAGAGTGTTGCTGAACGTCCTTGCTCGTAGCACTTCACAGCGAGGGATGGCGGTACGAAGCAAGGACAGGATGCAGGGAGTACGAACGTTTGAGGTCGAGGCAGAGGGTTATAATCTGTCGGGACTTCAAGGAGATTTCAAGGGGACTAGATGTCCGCGTCCGGTTCCGGTCATACATACTCTAGATAAATCAGGTTGCAATCAGCCTTCATCGCAGAATCTATCCCAAAATCAGAGAAGTCTCTATCTTATGAAATATCTGCCAAGTTCCTTATGCTGTCACCGATAAACCAACCCGATAATCACTGCGCTACCGCCGGAACTTTCGGCAATAGCGCGGGCCACCGAACTGCCGCCGCCAAATGCCCTGTTCCTTTTGTCTTGCATTTTGACCTTTTTCCTGGTGCCAATTCTCTTTGAAGTTGCCAGATACGAGCCATTTCATCCGCCAGTCAAACCGTTTGACTGTCATTCTGTGTGCCCCTGGGATGGTTGGGCACCGAGGACCGGCCCCGCAGGACGTCGCGTCACCAATTCGCCAAGCTTCATCCGCCACGATGCTGGGTGCCGTGTCTTCTTTGCGAGCACCTGAATCGACGGTATTGTGGGCTGATGAGAGCCTTGGAGTTGCCGAGAGTATCCTGCTCGACGTATTGACGAAGCACCGAAATCTGATTACCACGCATCACGGCCTCCGAGTGTTCGTCTTCCCTCCGTTCAAGCTTGGCTTGCGGTCCCAAGTACGGTATTGGCCACGACTGGCTACCGAGTCTTGGCGACTCTCCCGGTTTTACGATACATTATCCCATCCAAGTTCGCGGAGTCCTTGGCGTCTACATACAGCCCCCCAAGCCAAATGCTTGCGGTCCTTGGGCGGACTTTCCAACAATGCTGTGGAAATTTATCTCCCAATTCCCCCCATTGAAATCTGGCGAGTTTGACACTGTCTCCCAAACCTGGCAATGTTGCCTGACATCCGTACGGTTTCCTCGCTCCGAGCACTGCTAACGCCCCCAGCAGGACCGGTAACCCTAACCCCGGCCCATCGGCCCTGCACTCCAGATCCACGGCTCCGAACTCGCCCTTGCATCGATATCCCATATAACCTCTAGAGGAAGGTCTTCGCGATATCTTCCGCTCGCTTCAATAGTCGCCCCACCTTGGACCTTCCAATTGTCACCCCAACGACAAGGACTTTTCCTTTCTCTCCCAAATCGCGGCTCGCCGTCCGTCCGAAACGTCCGGTGAATTCTGAATTCATTCAGGGCTGTACGTCCATTGGGCGTCTCAAGTGCTCAGCTGAGTTCATCGCCACCAGCGTTGACAAATTCCTCGGTAAAATTTTTGCATTAGAACTGGGAGAAGCTTCGTTATCGCGTCCTGTGCGTTCACGTGGTTATCTAGCCGATGCCGTTTGTGGCGTTGGTGAACGGAAGGACTGATGAAGGGGATGAATGGGGAAGACAGGTACCTTGAGGCATCAGTACACGTCTATCCTAAAAAAGTCGGAAAACCGACGAATTGAGGATCGGTGAATTCCAATGGCAAATTCGTTGGAATTGGCAAGATTTGGCAACAGGTTGGAGTCCTTCGATCCGGATTCCTGACCTCAGGTGAGCCAGACATGCGCCGCCATCGGCCGTCGAACCAGGTCTGGATTCCAACACTTTCGTGGGCGAAAAATAATGTAAATGCATGGAATCGAACCAAAGACATCTAAGAAACTCCTGAAAGTTTCACCGATTCACTATGGCGGCGTTAGATGACATGATTGTGTGTGATTGATATTGGTGTATTCTACGCACACTCCCAACACTCCTTGTTATTCTGTGCCCGAATGACAGAAGAGTTGTCTCAGAGGAGTGATAAGTGAGATTTAATTGTTGATAGTGTCTACATCACCTTCGGCCACCCTGTGGTAGTCGTACCCTGAGACTTAGAAGATTGTCGAGACAAACTATTTGACACATCCATCAAGAGGGATCGGTGGATTTCGATGGAGCAATGCGGCCTGACATCCGGTCTCGAGGGATCCGAGGGGAGGATTGTCGGATTCCGTCGATTTGCTTTTTCTTGAGATCTCCAACAGAGAATCGATGGATTTCGAGAATGGTCTTGTCTCAATTCCAACGGACCTCAAAATTCGTTGGATTTCCGACTTTTTTGGGATAGACGTGTAGCTTTCCTTCAAGGGCATGTTCCCGCCAATATTTGACTGGTAGTGGCTCGCGTAAAGCCGCCCCTGCTGGGCGGACCTATCATCGACACGGAATGAGCACGGAATCGTCGGTCCTGCACTCGAGGACTAGTACCTGGAGGCCAATTGGAAGTCAGTGTTCTGTCGCAAGGGCCACGGCAGAGAACATGGGAATGAAGCGACATTATATATTTGAGAAGCCGAAGGAGTTCATACATTGGGTAGGTACGTATACCAATCTATAATAGTTAGATAGGTTGGAAATACAGTTGGCAATAACAAGGAACGAACAGAAATAATGGAAGAGCCAGCAATAATTCAAGCAGAGGATCTGTGGAATACATAGTGGACAGTGGATGGGCTGGCGGAGGAAGATGAGTGGGAGGAGAAAGGAATGGATGGATGGTCATGGAAAGTCGTTAGGTGTTCGAGACAACAAGCGAGAGGAAGGCTTTAAAGGGTCAATGGAGATGGAAATGGAAATGGAAGAGATACAAGAGAGTGCGTAGGATGATGATTCAGGCCAAAGTACCCAATGCAGAGAAGAGGGGTGCGTGATGCAAATATTAACATGCGAAGATGTTACTGATATTTGAAGTTGATTTGAAGACGGCGATTGATTGGATACAAGAAACCAGAAACCAGAAATGGGGACGGAGGAGCGCATGCACTCCATTTGTGACTCCTTCCAACGCAAGCGTCTTCGGGAATTGAGATTGAGATTAGATGTTCATCCCTGAAACAGACGAACCAGGGCTTCTCTGCACCGAAGCCCTCGATTTCGAATTCGGATGATGCTGATGATGGTGGTGTCTAAACTTCATCTGTTGGGCGTGATGAGGAGGTGAGCTATGGCTCTTGCTCGCCATCAGCATCCTCTTCTTCACTTTCCTCTCCTTCTTCATCTCCTTGCGAGACTTGTTTTGATTAGGATCCAGTAGCGGGGGAGGGTGCAGGAGTTCGCCATAACTGGAAGTGGGAGTGTGCTCTCCGTCGCGGACGGGGATGACGTCGGGTGAGAGGGCCATAGGGTGATCCTTTTTCATGGATTTCACAGGTGACTTGGCACGAGAGGAAGATGGTTGACTCGTGGGTGTCGTCGAGCTAGCACCTGCATCACCACCACCACCCGAAGAAAGGTTCCACAACGCAACGCTGAATGGGCTGTCCCTCAACATCCCGCCATAAGCAAACATACCCATCCCATCGTGAACGGGACTTTGGGGCTCCAGCTCGGTTCCGCTCACATGGGCGGTTTCCCTCGTCCTGCGGAATGTGTCCACCGGGATCACATCCCATCGACTAAGGTTCCTCACATTGTCATCGGTTTCGCTGAGAGTACTTGAGAAGGTGGCTGGATCTCCTTCTTCCGGGATGGGTTCCGCGCTGAGGAAGGAGGCGTCAAGGACGTCGGACAGGTCGATTGGGGGAGCAAGAGGGTGCTCGTCATCTGCTGGGAGCGTCGAGTCCGTCAGGAAGTCGTCGCTCGCGGGGGGGTGGAAGGACGATCGCAAGGGCGTCGGAGACATGAGAGCAGAACCATTCTGGAACCAGGTTAGTGAACTGGGGACGGAACAAATACAAGAATACATACCATGTCGGAGACGCTGCTGGCCGTCATCGCCCTCCTTCTCCTCTTGGGATAAGGAGAAGGGATAGCTGAGTTCTTGCCGTCGATGATAGCGACACCCTTGGCTACCAGTGAAGAAACCGACGAACCTCGGCTTCTCGCCGCAGGTTCAAACTTCCCCATCATTGGAACTCGCGAGCCTGATACGACGCTGACGCTAACACTCCCCCTTCTCCTTCTCCCTGCACTATTGTCGCTATCCTCCTCTTCCTCTTCCCCATTCGCATCCCAGATCTCAGACAAGGACATTGTCATCCTGCCGGCCAAAATATCGGCCGGTTTCGGAGAATCCCGAGGGTCCATCCCAACAGCAGCTGACGCCGAGGCAGAGCGCAACCTGCCACCAGCACTGGCTCCGAAATGAGACCGTCGTGGGCTGACGCAAGGGCTGAGCGTGGATTGAGGGTCGATAGTGGAAGGTTTGATTGGAGCAGGAAGAGGTGACGGCCATCGGAAGAGCATCATAGCACGATGTGTAGGTAGACCATCTTCACCAACGAGTTCGTCCTCTGTTGTCTCTCCGTCGCTTTCGTCGAGCTCGATGCCAAACCCAGCGTCCTCTTCGTAACCATCGTCACCTCCTGCCTTGCTCCCGGCGTCAGACTCGGAGGGGGCTTCGGTCCGTTCCCGGTCAGCCATCTGTTGATCATGTGTCTGCTCGGGATCTTCGTCCGACGGTGCCTTGGATTGTGAGGTTGCACCGAACTCCCATTCCCAGCTATCCAACAACCCTGGCCCCTCTCGTAGTCCGTTGGAGAAAACAATTTGTCCATCCCAACCCTGTGTCACTTCCAAGGACAAGCCCCCCTCCATCCTGAACCCATCGGGACCCATGACACTTCCGCTCCCTCTCAGTCCACTCGCAAGAATATCCTGAAATCCAGCAGCAACTTCCGCCAGCGACATGGCATCAACATCCATGGCCATCGCTTCCCCATCACTGTCCTCATCTCCGTCACTGTCTTCACCGTCTACCCGGCGAGACTCCTCACTATCAGTTGTCAAGTTCGAGAAGAATAAATCCGCATCAAAGCTCGACTCTTCGGAATCAGACCACCCTCCAGTAGCAACACCAGGGAATGTGACACCAGGTCCATCCTCGTCATCAACCTCAGCCGCCTCCACCTCCATATCCCCATCGTCATCCTCCCCATCCGCTTCCGCCTCTTGTTCCTCATCCTCGTCCTCATCCTCTTCGTCGTCCCCGCTACTACCGTCACCATCCTCGCTATCCACCTCCATCTCGCCATCGCTGGGCCCCACACTCTTCTTTCTGGGCCTAATCTCCCAGTTGTTGTTTTGCCTACGCTTCAACGCAGCACTGTTGTCATATTCGTCACCCAAAAGTTCCCTCTTTACACGTGCTTTCTCTTGAGCGATAATAAATGTCTCTTCCTCCGCCTCGATAGAAGAGTCTGTTTCGAAACCATCCTTGGACGACGACGAGTGAGAAGAAGAGTCGGAATCAGCGTCGGACGAAGAGCCGTCGGAGTCTATGGCAGACGCTGGAACAAATGTAGGGAATTGAGTCGACGGTGGAGAATACTCGTCGGTGTCGTCGTCATCGAAACGTGAATCATAAATAACTGTAGGTTTGGGAGCAGCCTTCCTTTTGACGGGGCGAGCAGGCGGTTTTCTCCCCGTCCCGATCGTGGTTCTGGCCTTGGATATTTTGTTGCCAGCTGGTCTCGGTCGTCCCCTGGCTTTCGGCGCCGGAAGAGTAGGGCGGGCAGAGGACGGTGTAAGTTGGAAGGTGGTGGAGACGCCGGGTCCATCCACAGTTCCGTTCGTGGTTGCAGCCTCTAACTGGGCGGCAAGTGCGGCCTTGGCTGCTTCTCGGGCTGCCACGACGGCCTTGGGAGGTCTTCCGCGGCGTTTGGGAAGGGTAGGATCGAGGACGCCTAGTAGGTGGTGATGGTTGGAGGGGCCAGCACCGGGGAACGCTTGATGATGGCTTGTTGGTGGGAGAATGGTTGGGGTTCGATTTCCGTCGTTTAATGGGCTTGCAGACGACGACGCTTCTGCATTCTTGTGCGTGTTCTTGAGAAGTTTCCTCGATGAAGAATGGGTAGAGGAAGAAGAGGCTCGCATGCTGGGTGGGACTGTCAGTCTGATTTTGATGGGCGCGAGGACTGGTTTTGCGGGTGGTACTGGAGGAGCGGGGGGAGAAGATGCAACCGCAAGTGAAGGGTAGGACGGCCTCGCCTGCCTGGAGCAGGTGCACTCCGACTCGCATACTGGACACAGGTAGTCGTCGTCGATATCTGTGTCTTGGAATGGGGCACCTCCTACGGTATAGGTGTGAGGAGGCGACATTGCGGGAGTCGATTGCTTTGGAGGATCTGGGGGTGGATGGAGTAAGTAAGTCGTGTGATGGGATTATTGTAAAGTTTTGGTCAGAAGGTGCGGTGGAAATAAGAGCCAGCCTCGAGTACGATACGATCGTTGACATAAAAATGGCAAAGTAACGACAACGTTCAAGTAGAAAACGGGGAAAAGATGAGGATTGTGCGTGTGACCCTCCCACTCATCGGATTCGGGCCCGCAAAGACGGTGACAGCAACGGGAGTGCCACTCGAGCGTAGCACAGGATATGGGCACTCACAATGACTGTGATACTTTTTTGGCATGTTTTTGTACAATCAAACATGGGTACGCTGGTGTAAAATCCAGGATTGCAGATGTGCAGAGCAGAGTATAAAAGTCTGGCAATCGCCTGCTGGTGGCCTGGCCACTTTTTTTGCTGGTTGCGGTGAGAGATGCCAAAAGTTCCCTCTGCTTCTTTTTACCATCATGAAATTTCCTTGCCGAACTTTACGACACATGACCACGCGACTATACCTCCTCCCGGATTTATTCCTCTTTTCTGCTCATTGTCCACAACAATCTCGAGTGCGATGCGTACGTCGTTGCCCAGCTATGCTCGCTGTATGCTGAGCCTTGTGCTTAGGTCTATCCCTCGCACAACAAATTGCTGAGCTGGAGGAAACAGCTCCAATCGGTACGCCTCATTTGATCTGGATCCTCACTCACCTCCTCTCCAACTTTCTTACGTGTTATCGAATCGATGGGATTCAGATTTCGATCCGGCAGATGCACATGTTGTCCCCCCAGAGAACGACGAGGAACAGGAGCCCGTAGACAATGCGGCAGCAAGAGAACACTATCTCGACGTTGGGTGGGTCCTCCTCTCCTTGTATCAGATCATCGATGCTAATCACTGGCACACGACTTATTTTCGTCTCCACCCCGGTTCGTTCTTCCCTTTTGCTCTTGGGCATACTCTTGGGACCTTGTGGTATCTTCATTGGGCATCTGACAGTCCATCGGCGATTCGCAAGCTGCACGACAGTGTCGCTGACCCAAAATATGACGGAGTTCGGATCAGTCGGAAACAGCTCCAGTTCTTGGTCGAGGAGGATGATGGGCATGAGGAAGAAGAAGCGGGTGATGATCAGACTAGCGAGGATGAGATCACGGAGATGAATGGTAGAAGTCTCGGCGGAGATGACGAAAGCGAAGGAGATGTTGAAGAAGACGGCGAAAAGGACTTACCATCCGATTCTCAAAGTGGCTGGGAAGACGAGGAGGATGAATCGCAGCACTCACCCGCCCCCCTTCCTTCCAAAGCATCCAAGACCAAGCGTCTCTCTCAATCCCCAGAGCCTACCCAGGACATTTCCTCGACTCTCGCGAAAACGCGTCAACAAGACGTCAAGAAGGGTAAAGCCGTCTCTCGCCAATTGGTACGTTCCTTCCTCTTTAAGTCTTACATCTCTCGCCCCCTCTCGAGCACAAAGTTTTGCGCCGTTTGCACGAGGAAACAACCTCAGATTGTTCCTGACTCCGCAGAGATCATGAGGGCTTATAGTGGCCCTCGTGCATTCGCACAGTGGGTTCCTTTTGCAATGAGGCATTTCGAGGTGGTGAGACGGGCGTCTATGTTTGATTTGCGGATTCTTTTTAACAGTCGTGTGACTTGGATCTGGATCCTATCTCACAATCTTTCATCCTCATCCCATCTTGACTCTTCTGTTGGGTGGAGACAGATCAGATTGGTAACCGATATCTTTGTGATATTGTAGGCATTATGGGACTCCCTGCTCGACGCTCGGATACGCCTCCAAAAGGCTGTCACAGCCGCTAATAGGTTGCCGCTGGTATGCATCTCGTTGTTGTTCATTCTGCGCCGTTTGACCCTCCATCAGCCGCACGACCTTGCCAAATGCACAGACCAACAGACATGTCAAGACTCGTTGAATAAATTTCTTGGAGAGGCCATGTTGCTCTCTGATGAACTATTCGACTTCCAAGAGGTCCGTCTTCTTTTTGGCTACTCGTGTCAGAGACCTGACCTAACTTGGTAGAGTTTGCTCGTGTCGAATGAGACGATCCAACCTCCAGCTCACAAACGTCGTAAGACAGGTGGTGAACCCGACTGGGCTTCCCAAGTGCAAGAAGCCAGTCAATCTGCTTCAACTCTAGAAGCCGTGTACGTTACTCATACTCTCGCCTTTTTTCGGCGACCTTACGACCCCGCTCCGACATAGATATCATCCTCACTTCGTCCAAACCCTGTCTAAATGGTCTTCCAAAATTCAAGCGGTTGCACCTTCTGTGCTTCTCCCCGCGAACCGCAATGCGTTTTCAAAACACTCGAAGCATCAACAACAACACCAGATGAAAAGTGTTGTTCAGTTGGTCGAGGAGACGCTTGCGGAACGTGAAAAATTAGTTGCGAGGACGAGGGTGATACGAGCCAAAGGCAATGACAGAAAACGAATACGCGTGGAAGATCTGGATGTAGAGATGCACGACGCGGACGAAGATGCTGAAGACCCCAACACATTCGACGACGCAGATTTCTACCAGCAACTTCTCAGGGACCTCATCTCCACTCGAACCTCCTCAGATCCATCGTCGTATCAACCCCAGCCCTGGCACCTTGCCCAAAAAGCCCTCAAAAGCAAAAAGAAGAAAACTGTTGATACGAGAGCGAGTAAGGGTCGGAAGTTGAGGTACGAGATTCATGAAAAGCTGCAGAATTTTATGGTGCCGGTCCCGATGCCAAATGGGAGGGTTTGGCATGAGGAGCAGGTTGACGAGTTGTTTGCGAGTTTGCTGGGCAAAGGATTTGAGGGCCTGGGTCCGATGGGAGAGAATGGGAATAGAGTTGGAGATGGAGATGGAGAGAGGGAGAGATTGGAAGCGGAAGTTGAGGGCGCACTGAGTGGGGGATTCAGGGTGTTTGGATAGTCGTGCTTCATGTTTGCTATCACCGTTATGCTTAGCGGGACATGATGTTTTTATAAAAACTGTTTCACCCCCCATGGTGCAGTGCGACGCGTTCAGTCACAACGTCGCATTCGCGTGACCACATCTTTAGTTCTCTTTACATCCTCTTGATGATGGCGGCACAATCCACGGCGACATCAGCAACGCAAGCTAAAGATCGACACTATGCCCACCTTGCATCAAGCCTCATACGTCTTAACCAAGCTGTCGGACAGACGGCAGATCTGTTCGAACAGCTCCAGATCGATTTGGATGCGATGAGGATGCTGGCTGGCTGGCACACTGCTCAGTGGGTGTTTTTTGTCCTTCATCGGGTTAGCAGTGGTGTTGATTATGTCTGTTTCATACAGGTTTATTGCAGTTGCTTCGGACGTGGATCATGAACCATTGCCGGAGGATAACCACACACGCCGAGAGTCTTCATGACTTTGACTGTGAGGACATTGCGGCCATTAGTTGTGCCTTCGCATTGACTTACTCAACCTATCTTTATTCGCAAATGAACCCTTTAGACTCCCATCTACGCTGGCCTGGTACCGGTCAGTCCTTGTACACTAGCGTTGTACTCAATATCTCCAAGCTTTACTTTTCCCCCCTCCTTCGTTCTGCGATCGGCATGCTGGAGCGTCCCCCATGTCCGAATTCATTTTTCACAAATATGATTGCTTGGGAACTCAGACCCACGTCCTTATCTCAAATTCGCGCATGATCCTGGGATATTGTCCCCGCCGTGGCAAAGCTGAGAAAGTCTCACCGCCCGAATTTGCAGTTGGGCATTGGCACGGTTGCATGTCCCTTGTACATCGCCGACGATAAGCATGAATGTCGCATATAAATGATGCACTTATCCTCAGATTATGCGAGTTCGATAGATGAATTTGCGATGATGCAACGCTAGAAAGCCACGTGGCGTACGCCTGTTCGCTCCAGCAAACCAAATTCTGTCACTTCCAACCATCATCAAACGGCGCCTTTCGGTCCCCTCGCCTCGAACTTCTTTACTTTCTTCTTTCTTTTCTCCCCCCCTAATAATTGCCTCGCCTCGTATTGCATCCAGTCGACACTCCTTACATTCCTGACAGTCGGAGCCACAACACCAAACAATTTACGGTACACCCGATATGTCCTCCTCTTCAAGGCGAGTCTCCCAAGAACGAGGCGAATACAAACCAGTTCCACCCGAAGACCAAGAAGTTGATATCGTGGAGATGAAAAAGGCATTGGCTACGGGTACTGGGCCGAAGGAGGCGGTCGTTATCTCTTCAGGTGTGTGCATAGGTGTTTTGGGCCTTCGAAGGTGAGGTTGGTTGGTACTGATACTTTGGTTGGGAATGTAGTACCACCTATCGTATGCTACTGTCTAGCATCTATACTTATGACAGTCGTCAACAAGGTACATACCATCCTCTCTCCATCCCCCTTTCCGCTCCCGCCTAACTACCTCATGAACCGAATATTCTAGTTCGTGGTGTCAGGATCACACTTCTCCATGACCTTCCTACTCCTCTGCATCCAATCCTCGGTCTGCGTAGGCTGCGTCCTAGTCGTCAAGAAACTACGTATCATCTCTTTTAGAGATTTTGACGCCCAAGACGCGAAAGCTTGGTTTCCCATAAGTTTCCTACTTGTTGCTGTGATCTACACTGGATCAAAGAGTCTCGTAAGTACTGTTTACCTGTGATGGTGCGATGAGTAACCAACTGATGGGATGTGTCTCAGCAATTCTTGAGTATACCTGTGTATACGATCTTTAAGAATTTGACGATTATACTTATCGTATGTTCCAAGTCATCACTCGGTACAATTTAGGCTCAGGCTTATTCTGCTTCAGGCATATGGAGAAGTCCTCTGGTTCGGCGGGCGAGTGACAGGACTGACAGTCGTCTCGTTCATCTTTATGGTCTGCCTCCTTTCCCCCTTTCTTCCAAATATACATTGATGGCATGGATTGCAGGTCTTCTCATCAGTAATTGCCGCTTGGTCCGACACCGCTGCTGCCGTCCAAGACTCTTTGGGCGTCGCAACTGGCGAACCTATCCCTGGATTGGGAGGTCTACCCAGTATGAGCGATATTGTGGCTAATTTGAATGTTGGGTATTTGTGGATGGGGATGAACTGTTTGACTAGTGCTGCTTATGTGAGTGGCCTCTTGTCGGACGTACTAGTTGTGTGGACGTGCTGATCATGGCTGTTGGTTGGGACAGGTCCTATCTATGCGCAAGAGAATCAAGGCGACTGGATTCTCCGATTGGGATACTATGTTTTACAACAACCTCCTCTCCATCCCTGTCCTCGCTGTATTCTCGATAGTTGTGGAGGATTGGGGCTCAGAGAACCTCATTCGTAACTTGTACGCCCATTGCTTGACGTCCAGAACCGTGACTGATGCTGATATATGAACTTTAGCCCCGCAGAAACGAGGAACTTCTTATTGTTCGCGATCGCATTCTCTGGAGCCGCTGCCGTGGGTATCTCGTACACGACTGCTTGGTGTATACGAGCCACGAGTTCTACAACCTACAGGTTCGCCATCTCCCGCCTGTTGCTGCCTCCTTGAGGACGAGGACTGATTTTGTTGGATTCTACAGCATGGTGGGCGCCCTCAACAAACTCCCTGTCGCAGCCTCCGGGATGATCTTCTTCGGGGATGCCGTCACCTTTGGCTCAGTGTCTGCCATCACGGTCGGCTTCTTTGCTGGTGTTATTTATGCTATTGCGAAGAATAATCAGAAAAAGGCGGATGCGGGTGCCGCGCGGATGCATGATGGGGTTATTCCTCTGGCTAATCGCGGTGCGAATGGGAAACCTTGAGGAGGGCCCTGTAGGATACATAGTTGTGTGGATGTTGATACCTGGTTGGGCTTAGAGATAGACTTCATTCGTTCTTCACCTGTGTGATGTTATGGTGAAGAAATGTTGAACTGGTGAATACCAGAATGTTGAGATGTCGTTGTGCTGACAAGTTTCACTGCTGCGGGAGTTGAGTGGCACAGGTTTCCGCTCGGCGCTCACTATCGTCAGCGATACTCGAGCTCGTCGTTGTACCCGTCCTCGACAAACCCTTGCTCATCGTCCAGAATAGCCTGCTCGCTGCCTTCAATCTTCTGTTACTTCGTCAAGCGTCTATCACATCCCTGAGCCCATCAATCTGAAGCTAAAGTTATCCACATCCCCATTCCTTGCCTCGCACAATGGAGACATTCCAAGATGAAAACCCCTTCGAAACAGAGCCATCTCGTCCTCGCCAACTCTCAGAACAGTCTTCAGACATCTCTGTTGTTGACGTCTCCTTACCTTCCTCTCCGCCCCAACCTGCCCGAACATTCTCACCATCCAGCGACGGACAGGGACGACCGTTCCCTTCGCCTGGCTCTGGACCTAGGCATTCTACGTCAAAGAACGATTACTGTTGTTTGAGGGATAGGTGGTTACACTCAGGGGAGGATGTAGAGATCTTGGTGGGTCACAGCCTTTTGTCTTTCTGCGCTGGGACGAAGGGGATTGGGTTAACCAGGCTTCATACGTGCATAGATCATCGACGCTCAAAAGACGACCGTCAACGCTTCATCTCCCTACATAACCTACGTTATCCGTGCAGGGGTGAGTTTGAGTCATCTTGCTCTCCCTCTCACTCCTAACATCTCCCCCTTGCTCTGTAGACAGCAGAAGCCCGCCATCGCTATTCTGAATTTGAATCCCTTCGTCTAAACCTCGTTAAACTCTACCCAACACTCATAATCCCCCCGATCCCTTCTAAACAAACCATCGGAGATTATGCCGTGAAGCAGGGAAAGGCAAAGGAGGACACCGCCATGATTGCTAGGAGAAAACGCATGTTGCAGACGTTCCTGAATAGGATTGGGAGACATCCGATTCTGAGTAATGAACATGTTTTTCATCGATTCTTGGATGGTGAAGTCTCCTGGGTACGTCGCCCCACCCCCATGTCACATCCCATAACCACCCAACTCATCGAATCCTTCCCCTCTCACCCCATTACAGACCGAAGTCCTCCACTCCCCTCCAATCTCAAACCTACCAAAGAACATCCTCAAAGCACCCTCCCATAACCCAACAGACACAAACGCTTCACTCGCCTACGCAGCCCTGCCTAATCCTTCCGTCGCTCACCCCTTACGAAACCCGGATCAGCGGTTCTTGGATTCGGAAGCATTTACGAACAAGTTTGCGGCGCACCTTGGGGGTCCGATGGAGAAAGTCACGAGGAGGAGTATGAAGAGGTGGTCTGGTGAGTCTCTTATTTTGTTATGGCGGACAAGGCATGAGGAGGGCTCGTTTTGTGTTGTGGCAGGAATAAGCTGAAATCTTTTTGTAGATTTTGCACAGGATCACCAAGAGTTGGGGGCTACGCTTAATGGATTTAGTTTGAACGAAGATGGCCCTCTTTCGATTGCTATCGAGAAGACAGGCCAAGCAGTAGACGCTACTTCGATGTCTACAACACGGCTCGTACGTCCACTTTCTCGTCTCCTTCCTGCGTCACTCACTCACGATCCTCTCCCCTTTCAACCTCTTAAACTTATTACCAGCTCCAAGAACTTGAACAAAACTACGCCGAGCCCCTCCACGAATATACACAATTCGCTTCCATAATCAAGAAACTCTTAGCTTATCGACACCAGAAGCATGTACAATACGAGATGACGCAGGATGCTCTTGAGGCTAAGAAAGAAGCACTCGAGGAGTTAGAGAAGAGTGAGAGGGAGGCGAGAAGGTTGGATGAAGCACTTGGGAAAGGGAGAGTTACTGGTCCTGGTGGTACAAGTGCGGGTGGTGGGGATCTAAGTACGAGTGCACCACCGAGAATGCAAAGTGCTGGTGATGAGGCCGAAGAAACCGAAGCAGAGGGAGGAGCAGGGAAAGTAGCTGAGAGTGAGGTTACGGAGAGACAGAGGGATCCGTACTCTTCGTACCTCCCACCTCATCCGGGACCTAACCCCGTCAAGAGACGAGCACCTGGGATGGGTTTTTTGAACGCGTTGACCTATACGCTTCATGGAATGATTGATGCTGATCCCGAGACTGCAAGGAGGAGTGGCATTGGGAAGACTCGGGAGACTATCGGTCAGGTGGGTTTTCCTTTCCATTCATTCTTTGTGAATGTTCGGTTGGGGTTGGGTGTGGACTTGGTTTCCTTGATGGTGATATTGATCATTAACGTGGTATTTGTACTTGTAGCTGGAAGACGCCTTGCACCTCTCGGCACAGGACCTCAAGTACTCCAGCTCGACTATCCAAGCTGATTTGGATAGGTTCCAACGGCAGAAAGTCGCCGATTTGAGAGAGATGTGCATTAGCATGGCGAGGAGTCATCGGGACTGGTGCAAGAAGGTTCGTCATATCCTATCCAATTCGTCCTGATGCTGAAGGATCTTTCGCTCGTAGAACCTGGAAGCCTGGGAAGAAGCAAAGAAAGATATTGCCAAGATACCTGAACATCCTAATAATGTTGCTCTGGCCCAAGCTGGAGCCGGTTCGGCTGGGAAGAGGGATTCCACTGCAACTATTAATGGTCGATGAACTGTGTGGTGGGTAGTTATCCATTCGTTGAGAGGGGGAGCACAGGAGTAGATGTTATATCACCCCTTGTGTAATGATTTGAGTCGGTCTTAGGTTACAGTCGTGGTATCATATCCGTGATGTTTTTGGAAGGGATAGTTTCTGAGGACCCTGTTTTCTTCTTTGCGACCATTTTCCATGTGTACAGTATTTTTTGCATTGGAATTATGAGCATAGCTATAAAGTTCATAATCGCTAGGGAGCCCGGTGAATTTCTACTCTTTCCCAAATCCAAAGGCACTGCCCTTCGACTCCGAGTCTAAAGTGTATCCCAGAATCCATATAAAACAAACAAATAACTTCTGTGACATATCTATAAGCCTGTAAGTTGTTTCTCGGACCAAACTGTCTCGATGTCCTCCCTCGGGGAGATGCCAACGCCAGCTCTGCCACCGAGGAGCCGCCAATCGTTCACGCGATTTAGCTTCAATTCGGTCCAAACGCTTTCTAGGGCTGAGATAAGCCTTTGCTCGTGTGAAGAATCGTGCCTCGCGGAAGAAGCGATGCGAAGGCGTTCAGTCCCATGAGCCACAGTTGGATAGCTGGTGAACATTACCCGTGAGTAAACGCCCATTCTCTCGAGATAAAGCTGAATGCCTCACTTGATGGCCTGGACGTAAATACCATGTTTTTTCAACAATAAATCGCTGGCCTGTTTCGTTTGGACCGGATCGCCAACAAGCACGGGGATGATGTGCGTCGGGTTCGGCATAACAGGGATTCCATGGTCTCTTAACGCCGACTTAACCGCAAGCGTACTGCGCTGCAGACGAATGCGATCTTCGGACTGTGAGCGTTGGTGTGCGAGTGCGGCACGGATGCCGGCCAGGATTGCCGGAGGTGAAGATGTTGTGAAGATGAATGTAGATGCGTAGGAGCGAACGAAGTCGACTATGGGGGCTGAGGCTGCCATGTAGCCACCGATTATTCCGAAAGATTTTCCGAGAGTTGCTGGGTGACGGCATGAGCTTCTGCGATGGAGGGCTGTGAACAAGAAAACCGTACCTGAGACAATGTCGATTCGATCCACGAGCTTCTTGCGATGGGTAGATCTGAATTCATGCTCCGCCGTCCAATCCAGATGTTCTGCGAGCCCTGCGCCAGTTGGGCCATAGGCACCAACCGCGTGGACTTCGTCAACAAAAAGTAAACCTCCATATTTTTCGGCCAAGTCGCAAATGGCTTCCATAGGTGCGACACTACCACACATCGAGTACACGCTCTCGATAGCGATGATTTTAGGAGTGGAGCGAGGGAAACCAGCTAATTTTGTTTCCAGATCGACAAGATCGTTGTGTTGGAAAATGACCTTGCGGCACTTTGCATTGCGTATTCCGTGGATCATAGATGCGTGATTCAATGCATCCGAGAAAATGACACACGATGGGAGGAGAGTGCCCAGGGTTTCGACTACGTGATTGCAATTCAGAAATCAACAAAGGAAAGGCAAGGGAGCGTTGCGTACGTGGAGCTTGTTGGGCAGTATACCCAGAATTGAACGCTAGAGACGAAGGCTTTTGATGCAAGCTTGCGAGTTCTGCTTCGAGAGCAACATGGTGAGTACCGTTGCCTCCGATGTTGCGGCTGCCACCTGCGCCAGCGCCGTAGTCGTCAAGACCCTTCCTACAAAATACGGATGTCAGCCAGGGATAAGGCTGAAAGAAATCCGGGCACTTACTTAATCGCATCTATCACGACGGGGGAGCTCCCCATGCCAAGGTAATCGTTACTACACCAAATCGTGACTTCGCTTCCATCAGCGGCCCGGGCCAGCGGAAAGCTGTTTGCGATGCGGTCAATATGGTTGAAGTAACGATAGGACCCGTCCTTTTTCTTCTCTTGCAACTTATCAGCTGCGAATTCAGCGTAGTTAAACACTGCCTTGTCATGGATGAGAGGATGAATATGAAAATCCGGTGAAATGAAGCCCTCGATTGGAGGAGGCGGCGGTGGATCTTGAAGAAGCGTCACCCTCGAGTCCAGCGCATGAGCTGCAGAAAGGGGTGAGGCTGAGTGAGTTTGCCGTGTAAGGGGGCGAGAAATGTTGTAAAATTCGCGAAAAAATCTGGAAGTACGAGAAGGGGGCAGGAGAGGGGAAATCATGGTGGAGGATGTTGTTTGGAACACAGGCCAGGGTTTGCTGGCTATTTACATGCATTCGACCCTCCTTCGGATGCGGTGCAGGATCAGTACATGGGAATAACGTCTGATGGACATTGAACTAACCGTACGCGGCGTTTGCGGCTGGGTTGATGGAATATGGGAAATTCTCATCGATGTTCACGCCATGTTGCAAGGATTGCATCAACGAGAGAATATGTTAACTGAGTGGACCAGTTGGCCAACCAGGCACAACCGGCGCGGGACTTCTCCTATGCGCAATGGTGAACAAACATTGCGAATGATTCTGTTTTGGTGTGGTAAGCACCGCAGTAACGGATAGATCGGATAGGTCCTGCTCGGATAAATCGACGTCGCAGAAAATTGAACAAGTCATACGAAATCTGCCCCGCGACGAGTGAGGCTAGAACTCGGGAGATATCCCATCGACTGTTCCTTTACCGTCGAAAGACAGACACGGTTGCACCAGCGGCCCTTCTACGCCCGTGTTTTGAAAGGCACATCAAAGCAAGCCTCGCTGATACTCGTGCACGCCCAGAGGAGTGATGAGTGCCGAATGGCTTCCATTTCGATCGCCATGGCATCCAAGGTCCGGTGAATGGGTCGGATACGGGTGAGGGATGGGGAACATCAAGATATTTCTGACACTTGAAGTAGAGGTAGTGATTGAAAACCAGAGAAGTTGTGAGATCAGGGGCGAGGCCGCAGGTGGAACCACCAAGAGAATTGCACACAAGGGTTGATCTTTTCACAACTCTCAGTCGATCGGACCGTAGCAACTTTAGAAAGGCGTGCGAGCGGAGTCAAAAGACTATTAGAGTCAACGAGCGAGGGCAGTATTAACGGTGAAAGCTCAAGAGACCGAGGGGGTATCAAATTGCTGCCGAGGGTGCCACAAAGTGTGTTACGGCTTTGCCGTGGGTACTACGTAGAAGTCGCATTTCCGAAGTGATGCGAAAATATTCAGCGCAACAGATACAGACGTCATGCCAGGACTCGACAGCGTTCAGGGCGGATTTTGGGCTCGGGCCGCCAATATTTGAAGTAAGGAACAAGACTTGAGCAAACTGTCAGGAGGGAGGAGACAAAGGTCAAGGTGCGTGGGAGCTTATTTTGGCCACCGGCAAACAAGTTGCCATCTCATATGTTTGCCGGATTGAACATCCATGATCCACTCCTCGATGAGAATAGCTCCGCGCAAAATGAACGCCAAGTTGCCATTTCTCCGACAGAAATAAACCACCATCTCGATCAAATTCCCCCCACCCTGATAGCCGCATGGCACTGTGAGAGCTTTGGAACCCACTCACATGTGGATCTTCTGGACGGTCTACCCAAGCAAACATGCCATCCGTTCCGCTTTACCTCTTCATCAACTTCTTTTTGCATATCAGCGGAATCACCTTGGGATTCATGTCCCTCGCGCAAGAACTCAGAGTTGATGCGTGATCCATCCCAGCAGCCCCCAGCCCAATCTATCTCGTTTCCCGATTTCCTGCCTCCAGTTGACTAGCATGTCTTTGCAAGAAGATATTGTAGAGGCCGCTCAAAACTTGCCGCAGGTGGCTTGGAATGATCACAAGACAATGATCTCGTCTTCGCCTACGGACGAAAAGGACGTTGTTATTGAAGTCTTGTGGGATAGCCCAAGGTACGTTGCACATTCCTTCTCTCACTCAACTTTTCCTTCCCCTTCCTTGCATCCTCACGCGAATATTCCCCTTACCTATCAATCCTCACCTACAGCGATCCAGCAAACCCAGTCAACTGGCCCAAAAGTCGCAAATGGCTCCTTAGCGGGATCGGTTATGGGTTCCTCACTCTCGTGTCAGTTTCCCACTTTCACGAATGCTCCGTCAATCGCGAGACGGACTAACGATAACCGAATCCTCAGGGGCGGCTCGGTATCGGCGTATGCCATCGCACAACCTTCTCTGGAAAGAAGTCCGTCCTCACGCGCCCTTCCCAACACTAAATGAAGCTAAACACATTTCTATCAGCATTACATATATCAACAGCAACTGGTACACTTGGAATCGTCGTATTCACCATTTCATATGGAGCAGCCCCACTCGTCCTTGCGCCCTTGTCCGAGGTGTTTGGACGGTCACCGGTCTACATCGCTTCAGCAATCGTATTTTGGTTGATGTTCTTGCCTCAAGCTCTCGCTCAGGTACGTCCTCCAGCCAAATCCTTCTCCGGTATGGAAAGGTTGATAATTTACAGAACTTGGAAACAGTCTTGATCACTCGTTTCATCTCTGGCTGCGGTGGGTCTACGGCCGTTGCACTTGTGGGAGGTACTTTAGCAGATATATGGGAGACACACGAACGTGGTTTACCAATGGTAGTTCCATTCCTCAATCCTCCTTCGTAATATTTCATCCTCGTTCATCATAGGCCCTCTTTTCCTTTGTCGCATTCGCTGGAACGGGCCTCGGACCCGTCTCATTCGGGTACATCGAACTCGCATTAGGATTCCGATACGTCAACTGGATCATGTTCGGACTTTCCGGGTTGTTCACAATCGCGCTCGTACTCCTTCTACAAGAAACTAGAGGTAAATACAGCCCCCTACCTCTCCATATACGTCTTTATATGACTTTATCCCAGCATCCGTCATCTTGACAAGAAAAGCAGCAAAACTCCGTTTAGAGACTGGTGATTTGAGGTATAGGGCGAAAGCGGAGGAGGAACGGGCTTCGTTGAGTGTGTTGGTCAAGACGTCTTTGTTGAGGCCTATTCGGTTTTTCTTCACCGAGGCTATCGTTTTCGTCTTTACGGTGAGTCGAATACCCTTCTTCGAAATAAGCTCGGTTGATCTGATTATTGTGGTCTTTCTTGTAGATGTGGATTACTTACGCGTGAGCTACTTGTTGATTCTTGTCAGTCCATTGGCTCATCGTTAGACCTGGTGCAGTTGGGGAATTCGTACGTCCCTCTGCGAGACTTTACTCTCGACGGAACTAATCAGCCTTGATCCGCAGTTTACATCCAACTCGAATCCATCCCCCTCGTTTTCACCGAACTACACGATTTCAATATTGGAGAAAGTGGACTGGTGTTCGTCGCTCAAATCATCGGACCTGTTGTTGGCTTTTGTTAGTCCGTTTCTCCATTTTGGTTACGATGTGGTTAAGAGAAGTTAACCTGCGATGATGCAGCCGTGAATTTATGGTGCGATAAATTATACGCCAGAAACGTTGAGAAGAAAGGACCAGAAGCGAGGTTGTACATCGCTATTATCTCTGGGTTGGCGTTACCTCTTGGTAGGTCTCTTCTTCCAACTTAAAGTGACCTATAGCTGATTTGATATTTGCAAAGGATGTTGGATGTACAGTAAGGCTATCTCGCTTGGATGCATGTAGGTCGAACTGAGGGGAGTGTTATTCAGCGTGGACGAGTTGGACAGGCGTCCATTGGGTGGTACCGATCATTGGCATCACTATCATCTATGCATCCGTAAGACTCGAGTTCACCCTACCGTTCGTCTCTCAGGGCAAGCACTGACTGTGTGGCTGACGCTCGCAGATGTTCGGCATCTAGTATGTGATCCCTTGCCTCACTTGAGACCTCGCAACTGAAATTTTCGCCGTTGCGAAGTCTGGCATGTTTTAACTACGCAAGTCCTCTTCTCTGCATCAAATTCACCTACTCACCCCCTCTACAGTTGGCAGATTCATACACAATCTACGCGTCTTCAGCACTTTCTGCGCAATCATGCATTCGTCTCTCTGTAGGAGCGTTGTTCAGTCTGATAGCGGCACCGATGTATGAGAGGTTGGGGATACATGTTGCTGGGAGTGTTTTGGCAGCGCTTGGTGAGTGGACTGACTTTTGTTTTTCTGCGTGAGGATATTGATGTGGTGTTGTAGCATCGTTGTTTGCGGTGACGCCGTTTGTGATGTATCGGTATGGGGAACGGATAAGGGCGAGGTCTTCGTTTGCGAAACACTTGGCGAGTTTGGAGCGGTGAATAACTTAGACTTATGAATAGAGTATGAATAGACTTATCCATCGACTTGTCGAATAATCTTGTCTAATAAATAGACTTATCTAAACTGCCGTAATGGACTTGGAACATAACGCGTCAGTCACGTGTGCTAATCTGGACCCTAACCCGCTCTTGCCCTGCGATGAGTACATTTGCGTTCCGAGACGCGAGCATAGTTGTGATTGACACGTCGCACTCTACTGTGAAGGCTGTCCTCGGGTTGCATGAACTGCTGCCCCTGCCCTCCGTCGTACGCCACTTCCACGTGTATTCCTCTTTATTCTCATTTTCTGACTTTGTCTCACTTTTCTACAGACTATCCAGGCTCGTGTCGGCCTGAGGAGATCCCTGTACAACGACCCAGATGCCCAGGCGCCGTCACCCAGTGTAAAGGTTAACGACTACCTCGTCGGCCCTGCGCTCGACGAGGCAATCGCAGCAGGTCAGGACCTCGTCATCTCCTGGCCGTTCAGAGACGGCGACATCTCAGACTGGCTACAAGCAGAAGCAATCTGGTGTGTCTCTCTTCTTCCCCTGCCCCATCCTCATCTCATTCCACACGCCCAGGAAACACGTTCTGTTCACAGCCCTTCCCCTCCGCCGTCCCCAAAACGAATCCCCCGTCCTCCTCTCCCTAACCCCCCACCTCTCTCGCGCATCCTACGAAAGACTCTCCCTCCTCTTCTTCCAACACTTTAACGTCCCAGCATTCTCCCTCCTTCACCGTCCCCTCGCCGCTCTCTACGCCACAAACTCCCTCACAGGCCTCGTCATCGACATTGGCCTCTTCACCACAGACGTAGACATCATCTACGACGGTTTTCTCGTTCCCAGCGCTTGTGTTCAAAATTTCAATGTCGGCGTGAAACACGCAGAGGTTTATTTGGCTGGTTTGTTGAAAAGTAACACGAGCGTCATGGCCATTCTGAACCCGCCCGCTCAACCTCCCTCCCCACAAACGCTCAACGCAAACCTCTTGAAACTCGCGCACAAGATATTCACTTCAAACCTTATCAAATCATCTTTATCCTCTCCCTCAGACGAAGATGATACTGGGATCACAGATATCGCAGCGGTAGTCATGGCCGGCAAGGAAAAAGCCATCATAGAAGCAAACGCTGCGAAGAAACGAAAAGCAACAGCTGCAGAACAGGCAAAAGCCAAAGAGATCGAAGCGATGGATCTCGTCGAAGTGGAGTGGGAAGATGGTCAGGTTGTTACCGTTGGTAAAGAGAGACATCGGTTTTGTGAGGTGTTTTACGATGCTGGGTTGGTAAAGGGGTTGGATAGGGAGTTGATGAAGGAGGCTGGGTTGGATGTGTTTGGGGCGGGTGAAGAAGTGGAGGGAGGGGGAGAGAGCTTGGTGGATGTTGTTGGGTATGCTGTTAGGAAAACTGATGTGGATATGAGACAGTATATCTGGAATGGACTGTTCGTCTCTGGGGAGTTGACAGAACATATCCGTGGTACGTCCCCTCCTCCTATCCTCTCCAGTCTCCTCTCCCACTAACACCCCTCTCAACCACAGGTCTATCAGCAGCACTCTCAGCCCGCCTAACACCCTTCATCCTCTCCCCAACCTCAGCCGCCACCCAACCAGAATACAACGAAGTCCAACCACGAGCCATAAGAACCTTGGAGATCCCACAATATTTCGCAGAGTGGAGGGATAAGGGTGATGGGGGCGCCTCGTTTTTGGGTGGATGTATCATTGCAAAGGTACGCATTCGACCCCCCAAGTTATTTTCGCTATTGTTTTGCCTCAGCCCTTGACTTCTGGTGTGCGCAGATCACGTTTCATGATCCTAATAGCAAGACTTTTGTTTCGAAGTTGGATTATACCAATCGGGGACCGAAAGCTATACTTGAAATGTCGCCTTCTTTGTTCTGAGTTGTTTGCTGGAGGGGTTTATGTTTGATGGTTGAGGGAGAGCAGCCGCTGTCGTTTCGATGTGATGTAACGGCAGTCGTGCTATTCCTTTGGTTTGCTAGCTATGATTGTATTCACCTGTTGACTGTCGAGCCTCATCGGGAATGATCTTGAGGCTTTTGGACGGGTGGCGCGAGTATGGTGGTCTGGACACCTGGATGGGTGACAGACCTTGTGAGAACATAAGGGCACTACGTATACCAAAATCCATTGCCAACTTGGATGAGTGCTGTCGTCCTAGACGACTGTCCCTGAAGCCGCGCCTGCCGGATCCCTTGACGGACAGTGGACTTCCGTTGAACGGGTAAACGTAGTTCCGCACATCACTAGTCACTTCGAAGCTTGGCCCATGCTTTCAAGTGGATTGCCCTTCCGCCGTGGTCCCGACGATTTCAGAGTGTACCACGTACGGTTCCTGGTACGATTCGCATCAAGTCTTTCACCAGCTCCACCCACACGATCTCGTGAACTTTAACACGTTGAAGTTCGTGCCTGGGCTGCTGTGAACACAATGCTTTAACCTTGGGACCAGGGACGCACGGATACCCTCTGCAAGTCGAGGTCTGTACCTTGGCGGCAACGGTGCCCTGGTACGGACTCCCTTCCGCTGCACAAACACTTCTGCCCTTGCTGTGATTTACCATTTGACCGACTCGGAGTCTAGATTTCTGCCCATGGGCTGCCGTTTGTTCTTGCAGACCCTCGTCCATCATGATTTCCGACACCCGCTGGTTGTTGTCCTTGGGCGAACTATGGGTAGCAAGGGACCCTTCTTCCGACCGTGAACTCGGTGTTCCGCAAAGTAATCATCTGTCCCTATAGCCCTTACACGAGTGTGCCTCCATTCCCCGTCCTCTGTCAACGTTTCAAATCTGTTCTGTTGTTGACTCCTCACCGGCGCATGTCTGCTATACCCCTACGTAACACGCCCCGGAACCACTGTTGATGTTTCTGGTATCTTACACGGACTTCCTTCCGTCCCACATGTGGCTTCTACATACCTCAGTGCGGATCTGCGACTATGACCCTATGAGCCTCTGGAGCAGGAGCAGTTTACGGTACCTTCCTACGTGATCCAACCAACGCTCGGATCACCGCCGCGGGGATCCTTCAAGGGACGGAGAATCTGTAAGCGAAACAAGGTCTATGTTTGCATGTAACTCCCGCGGACATCCTACCGACAATCAGATCCATCCATCCTTCATCGCATTAGGCTCGTCCGTTGCGGACGTCCTGCTTCAAACGGATACCCTTCAGCCAAAAGGTCGCATCCCTATTCTTGCATGTCCACGGCGCTCCTTCTTGTGTGCGACCGGCCTTCCGTTGGCGACGGATATGTTTTACGACCTCCTACTATCCTACACCAGTAGGGAAATGCACTGGTAGGGTCTGCATACCCCCTCTCACGTTTATCATTGGCTTTCGGGCTCTTCTGCCGATTGGCCGGTCAGATGTTTGGCTCGTCGTCCAAGTATCATTCTGGTTAGCATCACAGAGCCCGCCTCATTTCCCAGCGCTGCTCATGGGACCCAAGCTGCATTAGAAGCAGACCTCTCAGAGATCTTCGCCATCGGCTACCCGAATTTCAAGTCCTTCTTCGTTATGGTTGGGTACTGGCAAAGGCCGATAAGTATTTCAAGGACTTGCAGAAGGGTTGTGAGGCTTCCGATGAGAATCGCAGCGGAACCGGGGGGTCGGCGTGGAGTTGTCTTTCTCTTTCGTTTGGTATAGTACGGCGAAGTGGATGAAGGATACCTTGCATGTGGTACGGTAGTATCGCCTCGTTGTGGAATGTCAATTGCCGAGACTCCATTCCGCGTGGACGAAAGTGAAGGGTCGCGGGATTGGATTGGGTATGGTACGGGCGTGAAACCCGCCTCGTTGCGACTTTCGGTGCCTTCTCGTCGAGATCTTCTTGACGTTTCGCTATTGGCCGAAGCGTTCGCGTCGTGGACTCCAATCTCGGTGAACCTAATTGACGCGAGGCATATTTGGGTCTCGATCTCACGATCTCAGGAGTTTGGAGGGAACGACGCAGTGGAACAAGGGGTAAACATGAAGCATGGTCATGTCATATTGCCTGCTAGATGATATCAAGGCATACAAATGGTGTCGAAATCTGCTCCTCTATCAAGAGGCGGACCGAACCCGAACCCTCATAGAACCATTTATGCAGCTTCAGTGACGCTGAGCAAGTCACTGTCACCTTGGTCAGAGATTGTCATGACGCTATTTCAGCAAGAGATGAGCATTCAAGATGAGAAGTATCGATGCCGGAAGAAAACTGACCCAACACGGAAGAGCTTTCCGGCCGCAGTGCCCAAAGCAACGTTGGTACCGGCAAAATGATGCACGGTGGTCTTGGATAACATGGCGTAGTATTCAAGCTCTGATTTACGTAGAGGAGGGCAGTTGCCAGCGATCAAGACGAGCTTGGCTACGACGCATCAGACAGAGAGCAGCAATAAAAATAACAAGTGAGGTTAGCGTAGGGACCTTCTCGGCATCGCGCTCCAGTCCCATTTTGCGTTATTCGGTATGATTTGGGAGGGCGTACCTTTGCCATTACGCATCTGCTTCAAAGCAGACTTGTATCCCAAGCTGTATTTGCCAGACTTCACCACGAGGGCGAGTTTTGCGGAGATGGACTCTGAGGATTTGGCGGACTTGGACTTCTTGGTTGGGGCCATCTCGTCGGAGAGTCTGCTGGACTTTTTGGTGGATGAAGGGTGTCTTGAGGCGTCGAAGGGCTTGTAGAGAAACAACAGTGCGTGAACCGGGTATGGCAAGGTTACAGCTGTACAGTTTCGCAAATCAAGGTTCTGTCACCCGGATATGGAAATCGGGATCACCACGAGGTCGTGCATCGGTTATCCGCATTCTGCCTCCTACGGTTCACATATCCAAAACGCTGGACGATGGGATGCGGCCGTGCGGTATCCCTCATCGATGGCTGGCGATGAACCAGCGATTAACATCCCATCATGTTTCGCCCGTACAACTCCGAATACAATGCTCATATGACCTCCACAATTCGACATGAACGAGTGCGTGTCTGGATTGGATGATATGTCTGGAATCCAAATTCGATCTCATCTGTCATACTTGGCCTGCGCCTTTTCCATGGTCCCGGTTCGGTTGAAAATCAATGTGGGGTACTTAGACTTGCTTTTCAAATGGTTGCGCCAAGTACCTATCACTCTCCTGCGTTATAAATCGCGACTTCTGTCTTTCTCTTGTACCCAACTTTCCTCTCTCGCCCAGTGATCTACCGGCACCACTATCACCACCACCAACCGCACTTATTCACGATGAAGCCGACCCAAGAAAACTACGTCCTTTCCTACCCAGGCGTCTTCACTGTGCAGTTTGGTGATGGGGAGTTCTCCTCGTTCTTGACTGGCGATGTGGTGGGTGATTCCTGGGCAATCACGACTTGGACAACCTCTCATATGTTTACGTCTCCCAGAACTTCACGGCCGGCCAGGTTTTGGCCCCCATCGAGGGCATCACGAAGGGGCCTAAGGCCTACACGTCCGTTCAGTGCGGCCCCTCGTCGGACGAGGATCACATTGAACTCAACTCCGATTTGGTCTACAGTACGTGTGCTTGCTCGGGCACCGTCAATAGCCAACTGATAATTTACCCAGTCAACCATTCCTGCGAGCCCAACGTCTGTTTCGACCTGACATCATTAGACCCTTCCGAATGGCATTGTCGAGCCCTGAAGGATATTGCGGCTGGCACCCCCCGTACGCCCCATCCCATCGTACCCCTTCCATCAATCCGTTAATTTTATTCCCAGTCACCTTCTTCTATCCTAGTACCGAATGGGATATGGCTCAGCCTTTTGATTGTTTATGCGGTACACCTGTCAGTTCCTATCTCCTAGATCTCGTCTCACCCTGAATTTGAAACTGATTACCGTTTTGAATGCAGACCTGTCTCGGAAAGATCCAAGGCGCAGCCCATCTTACTCGCGATGACCTCTCCACTCGCGGCTTCATCAACCCCCATATCCTCGCCATGATCGCCGAACGCGACAGCGAGCAGACCGCCAGCAAGAAAATCGAGCTCCTTCAGCAAACCCTAACCTCGCCGAAATTCACTGAGGGTACTTGCTCCTCGTGCGGTTACGGGCGCTCCGCTCGCAACGACTTGAACCGTTGTGGATGTCGTCCCGCGAGTCCGACCCGTGCATAATCTGTACTGCGCCGCGGTGGTTAGATAGCAATTAAGAAGTATCAATTTGTATCGTATCGATAGCGAGATACACATCACAGCGAGGAAGATAGCGAGGTATTTACTGTATCAAATAAGATGCTCTACAATGTACAGAGTCCTTCAAACGACTGTAGAATGTTCAATAAACGATGTCTTACGGTAGAGTGGGCTTACTCACGTTAGTCGCGGGCTACTACTCAGTTGGCCATTCGCCTGACCCGTCGATGAGCTCCTTCACCTCCAGCTCGTCGTATCGCAACGAAAAACCCTCGTAACCCTCGCTCAGAGGGAGCTCCTCGTCTTCCTGAACGCGGTGCGGCCCTTCAACCCAACGTTGTGGCCTCGACAGCAATTGGTTCCACGGTTCTGGTTGTTTGCAGCGTAAAACGAAGGCGTGCAGTTCCCTCCGGTTGAACTGGTTCCGAACTTCGTCGCTCAGCTTCGGGAAATCATCCATAGGTATGGATTCAGGTTCGTCGTCGTCATCGCGCACATCCAGGCGACTCCATTTACGCCCAAGAGGTCGAGCTGAAGAAACCGGATGGACGGTGTTCGCGGCAGTTACATGTGACCAGAGTTCCCAACTGGCAACCGGTGCCTGGGGTAGAAGTCGAGGAGGATTCGGTTGGGGTTGGAACGGTCGCCAAGTCGGTTTAAGAGTCGTAGACGGGTCTATGTGTATTCGTAAAAGATTGGAGTGGGCATCGTCGAAGTGAGTCAAGATTTGAATGTGCTTCCCGAACGTCTCGGAACACCCTGCGAATACAAAGATGAGCAAGTCGTGACTTCCTCCGAGCGTGTCACGCACCAAGCGCCGGGCACGGTAAGTTAATCCGCGACATGTGACTCATGTCAATGTGAGACCGAAAGTCGTGAGATGTTTTGTGGTGCCGGCCAGCACACCTCGAAATTCGGCATTCATAAACTTGGCCCTGGGTATCAAGTGTCAATTTAGCGCTTTGAAAGAGTAACAATATATAGTACCTTCTGGCATGGATGAACATGGAGATGCTGAGAATGATCAAATGCAATCAGTTTCATGATGGAAGATGAATGTCAAGGAAATGGAAATGGTAAGGTTAGTATTTGACCACCCGGTATTCAAGCCTTTCAATCAACCAAGGTGACAGGTTACACCTAGGCTATACAAAACTGTCTGGGCCCTCAGGCATTAAAATAATCTAGCTATCCAATCATCCTTATGAGACAGAAGTTGGGAAGACAGGCATATCCAGAGTACAAGAACAAGGACCCTAGACTGGGGTTACCTCATTCACTGATGAATGCTCAAGGAGTTAGAATAAAGGACCCATGCCAGTTACAAAACATTGACCACCTCCAATTCTAGAAGAAAACCTCACCTTCTGTAAGAGCATCCATGAGCTCAAGAGAGAGGAGCAGGCATCCCACTCACACTTCAATGGTGTCAATACATCCTTTGCATGTGCAATGATTTTGTCAGCAGAGAGCACAATAGAGGATGCTTGCATAACATGGAGGTGGACGCCTTATGGCACAACAAGCTAAGGACAGGCAAATGGGCGACGGGGCGGAGGGTAAGAAGGTTTAAGGTTTAGGATCTGAGTTCATGTTTTGTGACAGCCAGGTCACGATCACATGCACTGTGACATGTTGTCACACATACTGGGCAAGTTGTCCGAATTTTTGATACTTTGTCCTTACCCTACATCCCCATCAAGACCAATCATCAATGTTTAAAATGAGGATGTCTAAGTACAATCATAATGCCTTGATATTACACATCAACAAAGAGCTCTCGTAATTGCCGAGCAGTGTCTGATGGACTCGTAACTGAGTGGCCAATAACCCGAGGGTCAGTGAATATTTCATAATCATTCCCACCCTTGGAGGAACACATGAGCTTCGAGGACAGTAGGGCATGTCAGATGTATATACCTTGTAAGTTTTGTCTCCGAAGAAGTGTATCTCCTCAAAACCATCACCCTCTACGTGACGGAGACAGTAAGTCTTGTCCCATCCTGTCGGGAAGACATCGAAAGATATCTGGCCGCCAATCGCGAATGTGAGGCCGTAATCTGCGAACTTTTCCCGGAGTACGTTGACGAACGCCGCTCGCAGACCATGTTGCTAGATAATATTTAGATGGCCCGCGAGCAGCGACACAGAACAGCTCACCTTGTCGTAAGCTTCAAAAGCAAGACGTTCTTCAATGCTAGAAGGGAGAACGTCGTCATGACAGGTCTATGTGACATTAACACAAACATACGTCGCGTTTCTTCCGATGGGGCTG
Organism: Jaapia argillacea MUCL 33604; assembly: GCA_000697665.1. NCBI lineage: Eukaryota > Fungi > Basidiomycota > Agaricomycetes > Jaapiales > Jaapiaceae > Jaapia > Jaapia argillacea. The sequence goes on along the minus strand of KL197712.1, from coordinate 676,061 downwards.
ACGTTGATCATTCCGTTACGGAACTCGATAAAGGTTCCCCTGATATGCAGTGTGAGGATCTAATCGCGATCCAACGGAAAGTACAGACCGTTTGATGGGGATATCCATATCCGCGAGATAATGCAGAATGAAGTTCACAAGTTTCTTGTAGCGTTCTTCGCCCACATACTTGATAAACGACTGGGAAGGAAGGGGTTTACTCATTCTGTATGCAGTAAGGCCATTCTCGGCGAAGGCGAAGTCGAAGTCGTCGATGGCTTGAGGAGGACGGCTGGTTAATGAGGTGAACGAATCAGTGCGACGAAGGCGCACCATTGTTTCCTGCTACGGACAGTTGCTCTGAGATTTTAACGAGATCAGACCCTCCCACAAATCCGATAGCGACTTTCTTTCGCAAATCCCGCAGCAATTGGGTCATGTCAGGAGTTACTCCCTATCCCTCATATGTAAAGGAGGGTTCGAGGAAGGGCTCAGTACAGTCACATACTTGGCGAGCAAGAGTCAACGTCCCATCGACATCGAAGAGGACGAGCTTCTTGAGTGGACGGTCAGCAAAGGTACTCGAAACCATATTGGAGGTTGGGGACAAGTTGGACACGTTTACACTTGACCAAGCCGAGCTGCTAAACGGTCAACGTTGCAAGGATGGCTGTCTGGCAATCGCCGGTGTCAAACGCGTGGCATGAGTCGGACGCGTCTTGACTCTAATCTGGTCTTGACTCAGCGCATCTTTTGTATCCTTAACTTCTGTATTTCTTTACTTGTAGCCCTCCCTCCGCACTGTACCCCTAGCCAAGTCCTGAAATGCCGCCCTTCTCTCAGTATCACGTCTTTGCGTTACCTGCTCATATTTTGGATGCTCTGACTCCCCGTAATCTTATCTCGCAAACACCTCCAAGGACTCCATCTCCTATAGTCGATCAGTCCCCAGCCACAACCGGACCCGCTGGGAGGACTTGCAATGTTTGCCTTGGTGCGACATTTGTCGATGTGGAACAACAGCGAAACCATTTCCGGTCTGATTGGCATCGATATAATGTCAAGATACGCCTCAGCCAGGGAAAGTCCACCACAGAAGCTGAGTTTAATCAGTTAGTAGAAAGTGAGTCGACCTATCTTCTTGGGGAGAGTTCAGCATGCGTCTAGCTACGAAATTGAAGTGGCTTCGGTGGTTGTGGAGACTCGTTCTGCCTGGCCAACCCACCACAGATCTGCTATCGTCCGGCACGGTCCTCTTTCATTTCTCCCTGGCCTTTTTCCTTGGAGATTCGAAGTTCAATCTACCCTGTGGAGTTATCCCACAGGGTGGATAGAACTATTCTTCCTTCACCGGCATCCCTTGAATTTTCTTGACCTAATCTTTATCTTCAATAGGTTTGGAAGACTCCCTTTCAGGCTCAGCTTCTTCATCCGAAGAGGATGATTCCGATGACTCCGACGCCGTCAGGGCACTCGTGAAGAAACATCAACCACTAGAACGAAATCCCTCCCCCACTGCCGACCCCGTACGCAACGCGCCGCGGACAGCCCTCGTCTGGTTTCATTCACCTCCTTCAACTCAAATCGGCGTCTACAGATCCCTATTCTCCTTAACCGCGCCTGAAACATCTTATGTCCCACAACTCAGCGAGATGCAAAAGGGCGGCGAGGAAGGTCGGACATGGGCGTTGTTTATGGTTGCAGGTGGGCACTTTGCCGGCGCCATTGTGCGTGTGCAAAAGCCAGATATCGATCAGGAGGATGTCGACGGAGGAAAGTCGAAGAAAGGCAAACAGAAAAAGCCGAAACCAGACGTGGAGGTTTTGAAACACAAAACTTTTCATCGGTACACCAGTATGTTTCGAAGCATCTTCAAAAAGTCCTGATACTAATCCTTGGTATAGCTCGACGAAAACAAGGTGGTGAGCAGTCGATGAATGATAAATCCAAGGGAGCAGCGATCAGTGCAGGCGCGATGTTGCGTCGTTATGGGCAAACCGCCTTGCAAGAGGTCTGCCCCATTCTCCCTCCGGTGTTGTTATTTAACTAATGTGTGCTAGGACATCCGAGGTCTCCTCACCGACTGGGCTGAAGACCTCCTCGATTGCGATCGCATCTGGCTCAGAGCCAATACGTCCAATCGTCGCATATTTATGGATTACGAAGGTGCCGTGATACCCAAAGGTAAATTATTTTTAATATTTCGGGTTTTCGTGCTCACTCCTCTCCAGGTGATGATCGCCTTCGCACATTTCCATTTCCAACCAGGCGTCCGGTAAGACTTTTTCTCCATGTTTTGGCTGGAACTCACGCGGTGTCCTAGACACAAGCAGAATTGACTCGCTGCCTCTTCGAGCTTACTCAGGTCAAAGTCTCGCATTTCACCGAGGAGGAACTTCGCGCTCAAGATGAGGCGTATATCGCCTCTCTGCCAAAACCTAGGCCACAACCGACGCCCTCCGTCCCTCATCCTCCGAAAGCAGAAAAGGAGAAACCTCCCCAGTTAACGCAGGAGGAGGAGTTGCTCAGAGATAAGTGGCGGCGAGCTCTCGAGATGATCAATAAAGGTCGAGTAGAATCCTTCAAGGTATTTTGGGAACGCGAAGGGCCCGCTCTGGGCGGGATTGACGCTTCAGTTCCCGATTGGGCTGGAGAGAGGGGAGGGACATTACTGCAGGTGGCTGCGTCGGCCAACCAAGAAGAGGCAACTCGATTCCTACTCGAGGATTTGCACGCCGACCCAACCATTGATGTTCCCGCTGGCGTCGAGAAGGAAAGCGACGACCTTGATCAGGGGCAGCAATCGGACAGTTCGGATGCTCCTCAGAAGCGCATCTCTGGGTCAAGACGGACTGCGTATGACCTTGCACGCACACTAGAAATCCGAAATGTGTTCCGGCGATGTGCAGCTGTGCATCCCGATCAGTGGGATTGGTTCGGTGCGGCGAGGGTTCCTAGTGCCCTCACCAAGGAAATGGAGGAGGAGAGGGACGAGAAGAAGAAGGTGAAAAGGAAAGGTTTGAAAGACAAAGTCCGCGAACGGCAAGCCAAGGAGCGGGAGAAGGAGAAGGAGGTCCAACCAGCGGTCGAAGTCAAGGATGTGAAGCCTCGAATACCACGCGACTTAAGCGGTCCGCAAAAGTTGGGTGGCTCCGCTGGTGCCTCTGAGGGAGTGGCTGGATTGACACCAGAAATGCGGGCCAAGGTCGAGCGAGAGAGACGTGCTCGTGCTGCGGAGGCGCGGATGAAGGCGTTAGGGCGGTGACCTTGATATTTGTGGATAGCTATTTCTTCGGTTGGACAAGTGGAGACTGGGGCACATATCCATACATCTAGGTTCCTATCCCTCTCCTAAAGTTACAGGTAAATAACTCTTGCTCAGCAATGTCTGGTCATTCTACAACAACCTCCTTGCTTGCAAAAGCCTCTGCAACGCTTGCCTCCAACGATGCAACTACTTTCTCAACATCCCCACGAGAGGGATCGACGACTGTGATGCCCATATGTCTGTGAACAATCGCGGTGAGTAAACAAGGAGACATAGAGGTCAGGTGAAGGTAAATACCCGACTCGGAAGTATTTGTCTAAGTTTCACAGATCTCAGCAGGCTGTTTCAATGAAATATATAGGAGGGACTGACCTTTGATGGCACTGTGCAGTCCACCAGCAACAACTACTCCTTTTTGCGCAAGCCTAGGGAGCAGATCTGAAGCGACGAGGCCGTGTGGATAATATAACTGGATGCGATATGAGGGCCACAATCCGAGATCTACTTCGGGGACCACTCACTGCGCTCATCCCATTCGCTGCAATGGCGGGATCCAGAGGTACTTGCTTCATACCCAGCTGCTTGGCAACGGCCTTGATCCGCTGGCTGGCCCGTCGGTGGGCCTCAAATCGCTCCTCCAAGGTAGGCTTGCTCTTGGTGATGGTTGTCAGCGATGCCTGGAGTGCGTAGACCAGATTCACAGGTGGCGTAGCAAAGTAAGCCGGAGTACCCTTCTCGTAAGCTCGCATAATTGGCAACCATCTACAAAAGGGTCATCAGATAGGAGATAAGGAGAATAGCGGCGTGCTTCTCACTTCTTCCAGCTGGCATAGTACGACGTCACTGGGGATTTGCGGGATTCCGACACCTAAATATAGTGAATGGGGATATTCTGGAAGTGCGGACGGAGAGAGAGGAATACCTTTACGGCCTTTTGGCTGGCACAAAGGACGCTCAACCCTGGGGGAACACCAAGACCTTTTTGAGTGGCCGTCAATACGACATCGATGCCCCAGGCGTCCATGCGGATCTCCTCGCTAGCGACTGAACATACACCGTCCAGCACCGTCTAAAACCGGTATGAGTATGTACTGCTGCACTCGACGGCACCATCAACTTGCCAGGGTATCAGGGGAAACTTTCTTGACAGTCTCCGCAATGAGTTTGGCATCCGACAAGACACCTGTAAGATATTGGCGTAAGAAGGACTGGAACTGGATGATAAGATCACGAACCAGTCGAGGTGTCCACATGAGTGAATGTGATGACTTTGTACTTCTTCGACTTCAGTGCCTTCTCTATGTCAGCTTGGCTCACAACTCCGCCAATCTCAGCTTTTAGCTGATCGACGTTGGCACCATACGCCCCAAAGCTGGAGACCATTCATGAGATGCAAATCACATAACAATGGTAAGCAGACGTACCATTCAGCAAAACTGTCTCCGAAATACCCAGTGTGGAGAACAAGAGCATTTTCTCCGGGTTCGATAAGGTTGGCGGCCACCTGGCGTGTCGTTCAACCGGTTGATGGGATATGGTTCACAAAAGTCACTTACCTGATCCCATCCAAGAGTTCCAGACCCTGCGATAAGGAACGGTTGTCCATCCGTTGTGAACAGGACCTCCCTGGAGGAGAAAGGCACGATTGAGGATATCCGAAGGCAAATGAGCTCGTGGGGACCCATACCTTAGCATACGGATACAGTCTCCGAATACCGGGACGAAGTCGGGAGAAACATGGGACATGGAAGGGTGGGCATTGGCAAAGAGAACCTGGGAGGATTACTCGGTGAGGAAAATGGTTTGGGCTTGGAGGGGGTAGCGACCTACCTCATCGGCGACCTCAATCGGCCCGGGGATTCTATGTGAGGGAGTTGAGCTTGCTACACTTGTAGCATAGCGGCGATATGGACTCACACCAGGAGTCTTTGTACAATATCGCCTCAGTCGATGTATCATCAAAAAGACACTAGTCAGACTCACTTATGAGGTTCCTGCAATCCGAGGGTACATGGAGATCAATCACAGGCTGAATCAGGACAATCAACGCGGCGAGATATGGAATAGGCTGACCTGCTTGAAATCCTGCTTGGTGGACATTTTACGCTCCAAAAAGCTTGGTGATCGATGGATGAGTTGAAAATGCCTCCTCCTGGGTATAGTAGCGCAGAAAGTGCGAACGCTGGAGGGGATACGAGTGGCCATCTGGTCCTATAACGGGAATGAAATCTTCGTCATGACCATCGGGGCACTCGGCCCATCCCACGAAGATGTGGCGATAATCATGTGCCATTTTCCCGGCCGTAAACCAGATAGACCTGGTCAATATTCGGAATGAGAACGGAGCAGCGCACAACGGAACACTCCCACAGCAGAAGAGAAGCGACAGCGAGTGAGGGGTGGGACATCGGTCGAGGCAGTTGAGGCTTTGTTTAATTGTTCAGATAAGTAGCCCAGAAGCGACACCTTTCGACTTCGGATCTTGGAGACTAATTGGATTCGATGACGACAATGCAATCAAGCGACCTTACCGGTCGCCAGACGAATCATACACCAAACAGTAGTATCACTATCGCCCAGCAAGCACGCGAGTAGTATCCCCATCTGCGACTCCGTTCGTTTGACCTCCACCAACCATCCCAGAGATTGTACGTTGCATATCGGACCATTCCGACTCTCGGGGAATTGCCATGTCCCCAATGTCGTAAATGTAGAGCTTGCCATCACTACCCCCCAGAGCGGCTCGCCGACCATCCTTACTATCCCACTGAAGCTTGTTAATTGCGCGATCTGAACCCACATGCGTGGCCACCACGGGGACCTGAGAGAAAAGGATGGTCATGAGGAGACCCATAGATGCCACGAACATTACATACCTCCGTGTCACTGTTCAGATTCCAGAGGAGGAATTTGCCCGACCCATCAACGGTACCAAACACGGCAGGGTGCGCAGGATGCCACTTCACATCGTACACATAGTCGTCCGCCTCGTCGAAGGAGTAGATTGGCGACACTGCGTGTACCGTTGTTGACGGCTTAGCTAGCGACTTGGCTCTCCACAACTTGACTGTCCAATCGACTGAGCATGACAGGAATAGATCAGAGAAGTCGACAGGGCCGACGAGAGGATGGAAATGGACCCCCATCACGGGTCCAGAGTGGCCACGATAAATGTCGTATTGGTTCAGACCAGCTTTAGCGCCCGCCCGGTCGTAACGATTGGCTTGGTATACGTTGCCTTCTTCCGTACCTACCCAGAACGTCGTCGTCTCGTTATCCGGGAAGTGCAATGTTGTGATGGCGACTTCCCCAGTCTTGCTGTGACCAGCATGAACCAACTCCAGCGTTTCCTATAGATGCATAAAGCGGTTGAATATGGCGACACCTGAGATTGACATGACGCGTACTTGTGGTTGAGCAAGCATGTCAACAAGCCAACTGCAAACCAGCCCATCTGTACTACTCGTGATCAGATTGTGAGCATTCTGAGTGCCCACCATCTGCATGGCATACACAGGATGTGTGTGACCAGCCGCCGACAATGGTGTCTTTAAAACCGGCAGATGCTTCGACCGCGTATCCCAGAGCAGGATCTGCCCTGAATACGTCCCACCAAAGACGAGATTAGAGTGGAAGGGGGAAAACGTGACGGAGAGAACATCAGACTATAGGTAATCACATGAGGGCATGTTGGGAATGAGCTGGATCGTGACCCATACCTGGGAGTGGAAAACAAATTCCGGTCGTTCTAGTAAATGGAGATTCCAAACAGCAACAATGCCGTCGGGTTCGTTTAATGCTGCCGGATTCTTGTTGTACGATGCACAGCTGAGTTCAGGGTACTGAAAATAACGTCAGCAAACCGAACATCGATGAGGCACGACAAGGAATAGCCGACTTTGGGTGACCAATCTATGTCGGTTATTGAGCGGTTCTTGGTGTACCTTTCATCAGAAAAGGCACAAACACGCTTGACACGCTTTCCTTCCGAGTCATCACTAAGTGAGATACCTCCTTAACATGACACTCAGGAAGATAGAACGCGTGCTTACGCGCCAGTATCTGCTCCGATGGTATAATCCCGTATATAGTCGTAATTGTCGTTAAGAGCCCGTTGAACTATCTTGGATGATTGTTCCACGAAGTCCAAGAATTCTGGGGCTGTGAGAATACTAGTTCTCTCCTCTTCACTTAGTTCTAAACGGGTAAGGGTGTGAGCGATGGAATTGGTGAGATATCGAATCCCAAAAACCTCGAATTTCCTGCTCGATCTCCTTGTCCAATTGTACACTTTCCTCATCCAGTTCCTGCTCCCGAGCTATCCTTTCAGCTTCTATTTCACGCTCCCTCTCTCGCGAGATCCGTTGCCGGAGCTCAGCTTCGGACACGAATGTGGGGTCTGGCTCTGTCGGCATAGTCTGAACCTCCTTGTTGTATATTACACGCTCCTGAACGGAAAGTGTGAGTATTTCTGTCAAACCAAATCCCATCGAGTATATGAACCTTTTGGGGAAGTTCATACAACTCCTGCTCGATATCAATCAGGTCTGGTAGCAAGCGTGGTGTCATGGTTCTGGCGACGCATCAGGGAATACCAAGAGAGGCATTGAAGTCAACGAAACTGACCTCTCTACGACATTGTCTGTTCCGGACTGGACTAATGTGGTACCCAAGCTTGCTTGTTCAGATCCCGCATCGCTCTGTCTGCTGAGCCTGCCGGATAGAGATGATAACAAAGAGGATGGTCCGGGAAGACTGATCGTTTGGCCGAGTGTAGGTGTGCCAGGTACTGAAGATGAAGGTGTCAGGCCTCCACTATCCATACCACGGCGGCTACTGCCCAGTATGGATTCCACAAGCTCATCAACATCTCTGCGAGCCGTGTAGGGTGCAACCTGTGGAAATTGTTGCTTAGCAGTGTGAAAGGGAGTGAGCAGTGGAATCCCACCTCGGTGGATCGTCGTTCAGTGTCTGCCTTCTGCCTCTCCTGTCTGGCTTTGCGTAACTCCGCAAGTTTGGCTCGTTTAGCTTCAATTTCAGCTCTCCTTCGGTCGGCCATGGTGCTAGAATCCCGGAAGCAAACAACAGGTTGAGATTAGGAAAAGGGTAGGTTCAAGTGGGTTTAGCAGTTCAGCGCTTCAGCCACCAGTCGCGTTTACAGACGCGTCGCGAGTACTCAGTCTCCTTCAGGGTGCCACCATTTGTGACTCGTCGACTCACTCGGACATGTCCATGATAACCTCGAGCAATCGTCAGTCCGGACAGAGGAAAGGGGGCTTTCGTCGCAACGAAAATAATCGCATCTACGCCAATCCTCTTCCTCTGATCTTCTCTCCTATCGAACACACTAGGATCTGGCCTTCCCACATCCTCCTTGGAATTCTTGGTTTCTCCAGCTCTCGCATAGCCAACCCCCATTGTGAAGGGATATTCGATGCTGCAACTCGTTCAGTCTGGGTTTCCAATGCCGAGGATTCGATGACTTTGTGGAGAAGAGGTTTCTTTGGCAAAGGAAATCTCTCCAGGAGCGAACCCAGCTGGCTCGCTCGTCGAATAAATGCCCGCAAGATTGCGGAGAACGGTAAGCCGGTCTATAAATTATTTACTGTTTTTCTCACCATGATTTTTAAGGTCTTACGGCGGAGGAGGTGACTGCGAAACGCAGAGCGGAGCGTAAACAGTTCAAACTTGATCGAGCTCAGGCCATCGCAGAGGCTGCAGCGGCAGCGGAATTGGCATTCTCAGAAGGACGGATCATCACCACTGAAGAGACTGGAATTGTCATCCCATCTGCTGCGACCTGGAAGCCCCACTCCTCAACGGCACCGAAACCCACGGTGCCTCCCCCACTCGCAGATGATAACATCGAGGAGGAAGAAGACATCCCAGAGAACATGGAACATCTCCAACTAACTCTCCAGGAGGCATTTTTTCTTCTGTGGACTATGGATTGCCTATCCGTTCTTGACCCCAATACGGTAGATACTGGTTTAATGCAATTTTCTCGTGCTCGATTGCTCAAGTCAGTCTAGAATACAGCCATGAGCGTCCAACAAATCTGGATTGCCTTCCAGGCCGCACACTTCCCTCCTCATCTTCCTATAGACACGGCTTCTATCCTTTCTGCCCACCGATTCGACAACCCCTTCTTGATCAATTATGCAGTCTACCACCACTATCGGTCCCTCGGCTGGGTGGTCAAGAACGGCATCAAGTTCTGCGCCGACTACATGTTATACAAACGTGGACCCGTGTTCCATCATGCCGAGTCAGATTATCTTGATCTCCGTATGTCAGCTTAAGCTCACTAAAGCAACCGTAGGTTCGCCGTGGTCGTCTGCCCCGTCTACGAAGATCCTTCCGACCAAGAATCTTCACCTTTCGACTTGCAGAATGCTTCTCCCTTCGCGTGGTCGTGGCTCAGCACCATAAATCGTGTCAACTCACAAGTTCAAAAGGTACTTACCATCGGATCACGATGTTTGGCACTGAACCTGATTGCTCTTAGACACTCATCCTCACCTATGTGACAATACCGGCGAGATCGCGGATCCCAGCATCGCTACTGTCCACGCCAGCATGCCTCCGGCAGTATTCGGTTAGGGAGGTTACAATCCGTAGATTCATTCCCGCTCGAATGAGGGATTGACATCAAAATATATCAAGCGACGAGGCGATGCATACAGTTCTGACATTGAACGACATTGGTATGCGTATTACAACGAGTTCTAAACAACCTCTTATTCAAACCAAGCTGGCGAACACCTCCATCGAGAAGCGTGTGCAGTCAGACAGGGGCAACTCCACCAACCGCAAAATAAAATCCAATAAAAACGGGAGAATAAGGAATCGAAATGGGTAAAGCCGATGCGGGTCAGAACGAGTGCGAGGCGACAATGGAAATCAGGGTGGCGGCGGCAGGACGAGGATGACGAGGGATGAGATGTGAAAAGGTGACCGAATGAGAAAGCGGGCGCTACGAAGGAGATGCGGCGTGTCGAAGCTGGTTCTAGATTGCTCCCTTGATCCTGATTTTACCAGTATACTTCTCCTCGAAGACCTGCGCGAGTGGAGCGGCGGCTGGCTTACAATCCAAAATCTTCTGGCTATCTGGACTGTTTGGATTCGCGAAGAAGCCCGCGTTGTGTTCTTGCAAAAATTCGCGGGCTTGTTCAAGTGTATCGAAGGCTAACTCGTTTTGAATGAACGATAAAGGTATTTTCATGTAGCTGGAGGCTTCCTGTGAATTGGCGGACACCGAAGACTTCAGGAAACACACCATTTGGATATCACGATCAGAGCCTTAACTCGCTCTCGAGCAACAAAGTGATCCATGATGTAAGCTCCCATGTTGGGAGCATTCAAGTACAGTTCGAAAAATGCATGATAGTTGCCCATCGAAAGGGCCCGCGACACATTGAGCGCGTGCTGAATGGCGGTTTCGGTTCTCTGTTTGGGCGTTAGTTGACCTACGTAAAGATTCAATTCTGCGAACATATAAGAGCAGATGAATTCTTGGATATCGCAGAGAGAGAGAAAGGGTCGAACCGCTTCGGTTACGGCCATGTAAGAGCATCAGAATGCGGTAGGCCGTGAACTCCTCCACTTTCCCAGGGATTCCGAGTTCATATAATGTCTTCAGCATCGACTGGCACTGGTTGTATTCGACCATATCGCTCTAAACCCAAAATGAGGTAGGAAGCAAGTACGAGAATGGTATGACTCACGACTTCCAGTGCCATACGAGCATGAATCTCGTACACGTTGACGGTGAATTCGTTCTTGATTCTTTGCACCTACAACAAGATGTGCGGCCTGATTCACGCCCTTCGCCGCCAAATACAGGGCCACGCACTGTGAGATCCTGACGCAAACTCTTGAATTGACTACATATCCAATTGTAATTTGACTTCTGTCGCCAGCGATTTTTCAGTTCAAGAAGTGTACGCTGGAGGACAGAGTAGGGGCGAATCTGCTCAGGTTTGGGTTCCTGCCAAAGTATTGACCAGACAGATAATACAGGAAGCACATTCGACAACGTACTGATGTTAATCGGAGATAGTCCTTGAAAAGCTCTTGACATGTGCCGACGATAGTATACCGATCCCAGTTGGGGACATTCTGTAGCAAAACTTAGCAGCAGCGCGAAACACTTTTCCAAGTCCAAAGAAGTATCGTCAACCTACCGGATCGCCTTCCGGCTCGTCGACGTTGCCAAATGGCGATGGAGATATTGAGCGTGATTGATTTCCATTAAAGAGATGAGAAGTTCGATTATTTGCCTTCAAAGACGCCTGACCAACGTAAGTCTTTTGCCGCTCAATTTCGTGTTCCCGCTGAAACCGTTCGGCTCGTCGGTTGAGTGCTGCTTGATCACTAAAGTCCTGGAGACTTCCGGCATTTTTGAGGGCTGATTTCTTTGCCTTCTTGGTGTTTATAGGTGATGTCTCGTGACTAAGGAGTATGTATTAGCGAACGTGGAGCCAAGGAAACATCGGAGCTCGCACAGTTTCCGCTTGAGAGACGTGTATGCTGTTGACTGCTTCGGCAATAGACTCCAAAGCGACATAGATGAGCAAGGGTCATGTCCCCGACGTCACCAACCATACCTTTGCAATTGAACGCCTTCCCAATCTGTCGTCCAAAGGCTGCTGCTGCTGAAAGCGTCAGAGATTACCTTCCTCAGCTCGGCTTGCGCTTCATTCCTGTTGGCATCCGTCATTTGTCCCAAGCATTTCGCAACCCAGTCTCTATGGGAAGCCATGCCGAATTAGTCAACCTTCCACTAGTTTGAGGTCGGCGCCTACTTGAGCTGTGGCGGCCAGGTCTCTGAAGACATTGTGAACAGATAGCTCCTAGGTGATGGTTCAGGTGTGATAACTCGCAATTAACGGTGAGAAGTGGATGATGGTCAAGAATAAGAGGATGGCACAATGTGGTGGGCTTGCGGCAGGAGAGTTCGGCCGACTTCTCACGCTCAATTTGGCGAGTTCGGTGATTTTACCCGACACAGGACAGATCCGTTGCCAGTACTTTCTGCCCACCATCTTTGGTATAATATTCTGTTCCTCGTCTCCGCACAGGAAAAACGGACAGTCATTATGATTCAATGCTCTATCTACAATAAGAGCCTCCCAATGTCAAAAACCTAGTGACCTTTGTTCACCGGGGGGTTGTAGACTGCAACAAATCACAGTCAGCTACTTTCTCAGACCTCATTTATGAACGAGATGATACTCACATAGCTTCCTGTTCTTGAGGGGGGCCCACTTGAATCTCTTGACATACAAACTGATCAACGTTAATGTCGAGAAGAGGATGACAGCCTTCAAGCCAATTTTCTTCCTCTCGTCATGCTCAGGCTCAGAAGCCCAGTTCAAGAAGACCGCGACATCCTTGGCCATTTGGGAGGCCGTTCCGGGAGTACCTGCAAACACACACTTGGGGTCAGTGAATGGACGAACACGGACGAGGATGATACTCACCATCCTCATACTCGACAACACCATCGAATAAGTTACGGGCCATGGCAATGGCGCCACCGGGGAAATAAGGGTTGTAGTTCAAACCCTCTCGGATTTCAATACCGGCGGGGGGATCGACGTAACCAGTAAGGAGGGAGAAGATATAATCCTACGAATATCAAACACCGAATTTCATTTCAGCTGCTACTCAATGGGAGTCAAGTGAGAAAACACGCACCGCACCACCATGGCGGGCCTTGACAATCAAGCTAAGGTCGGGAGGAAGAGCGCCTCCGTTGGCAGCACGAGCAGCTTCTTCATTCGGGTAGGGAGGGGGCAGGTAATCCGAAAGCTTTCCGGGTCGTTGGAACATCTCTCCGTTATCATCCGGACCGTCCGTGTATTCAACCTCTTCAGCAGCCTCACGAGCTTCGTCAGCCGTATGCGAGACACCAACGAGGTTACGCCAAGCAATGCGATCCAAAGAGTGGCAGGAGGAGCAAACTTCGCGGTAGACTTGGAACCCTCTTCGGATACTATTGTTTGGAAGTTTTCATGGCGAGTGAAGGTGGTGGTGGGTATTCAAAGTCAGTAAGGTTGGCTGGGACACTTGAGAGACGACGACGAGTGACTGACCTTGCATGGTCAAAAGTGTCGAAGATACCCTTGTGAGACCAGGGGTACGCGGGAGGGTGGAGACCTTCGTCAGCAGCCGCGCTGGCGTGGACCTCGCCTAAGAACGGAAGGGTGCCATAGAGTTGGGTGTACCAGGCGACTGATCCAACAGTAAAAAGGGCGGACGCGGCGAGAGTCGCGCGCGAGTTCACAAACGACTTTCAACCGCAACCGAACGTCAGCCCCGAAAATCCTTTGCGTCGTGTCGAGAAACTAAACAGCACATACCTGGAAAGCAGACGCAGGTGCAGAAGTCGAGGAGGCGAATCGAACCTGCCCGATGCCATTACAACGTCAACATTTCTTCGTTCCGGAGCGTAAAACTTGAAGAAATCGGACGAACCTGGAAGAGACGTGCTCCTACGGTCGACTGGGTACCTACGACAGTGCCAGCTTTTCTAAGGGCACCTGCCGGCACTCTTGGAAGCATTTTCAATGGCTACAGGATTTTGGGAGGAGAAGTAAAGACGGTGACCTGTCACGCGTGACGACTATGCCAACGGAATGGATCGGGTCGGGCGGGACCAATCACAGCCGTCCATCGTCGGGATGCCATGATGAGCTCACAAACAGATACAGGGTGTACAGTTTCTCATCTGAAGGTGTTGGGAGTTCGAGTACGAGTCGTGTAAAGGACAGCGTCTTAAATAACTTGGCATGTTCTTGTTCACTCCCCTCACGCGACATTTTGCTTCGTAAGTCTTCGCAAGATTCCTCGATTCGATTCTGCATATATCCATCTGCACACTGTTTACGCTGGGTCGCTGCCACAGTGGTGGCCGAACGGTATGAACAACACAAAAGGAGAGTGAGATGCACTGGATCTGTAGTGACCCTTGGAGACAAACTCGTCGAGTGGGCCAAACAGACAGCCGTCGATCTGACAAATCCAGACAGAACCCCAGTGCAAGATACCCCCGGGCGCCAATCTCACAAAAACTCGGTTAGATCTGGTCATGTACATCGCACTTCATCAACTGGAATGCGCCATAGATTATTACGAGTCAAGAGAGAGATACGAAACCATAATACAAAGTCGGTGCATACAGCCAGCCAGCGTGGATGAGATGGAGAGTAGCAGTGGAGTCCAAATCAGTGAACCGTGGTACATGTCAGGTGAATCATTGCGGTCGTGTTCGTCCTCATCAAGATAGCACCTGCGAGCCTATGCCTCTATGCTCAGAACAAGCAATCACAGACCTCTGCAAATTTCCGGTTTATGAGGACTTTATGAACCAAGAAATGGTGATAGACTTACCTTCAGCGCAGCAGCACAGGCACATTCCAGCTAAACAGGCGGTGCAAGCTCCTCCTCCTCCGCCCTTGTCCTGTGGTGGTTGTTGCCTAATTCAAGCCAAGTCAGAAAATCATACGACAGTTCAATGGAAGCTCCACAAACACGTAAACAGTTTGGGGAGGGGGCTGAGGTTGGTAGCCTCCTCCTCCGTATTGCTGCTGAGGTGGTCCTCCATAACCCTGCTGGTACGATTGCTGAGGCTGCTGGGGGTAGTATCCGCCCTGTTGGCCTTGTGGTGGCCCTGGATTGGAGAGACACTCAGGGTAATGTCGCACTGCACGAGTAAGACGACAGACCTTGGGGAGGGTAATACTGCTGCTGTTGCTGGCCACCACCGTAATAGTCTTTGGCGGACATCGTCAGAAAGTTGTAGGTGAAAAAGTTGTGAAGAGAACAAGTTAGTCAAGCCGTTCAACTTTATTGACAAGGAGAAACACGAGGTCTTCCCACGATCCTGTTCCGGCTACTGCGGGCTATGTCCGTGGCTGTGCGACCCCTCTTCCGTTCTTCCTCTTCGACTCCCGTGTGGTGCGGCCAAATCTACTCTGCCAAAAAAAATTGTTAGCTTTCGCACTGCGCACAGCTGCGTGTTCATTCATTTCTGGTAAAGGGATGGGCCAGATAACTCTCCAAAAGTAATAGCCCAGATGCTCTTGACAAGTGGGACGCCGGCTCGCCATCCTCCGGCTCGAGAGCCTCGGGGCGAACAGACGGAATGAATGGAATCATCCTCCAAAATGGAACCACGATGCAGTAGGGAAGGGAAGCATACTAGCTACCTTAGGCTCGCCCAATGATACTCGTGTATGATGCCACTGTTGTCATGCCTGACATCGTTTAGCCTGAGGACTCATTGAATGGACTCTGATAAATAGCGCAGGTCGAGTGAATTTGCTTCTTATCACCGACCATAATTTCCCCAGTACGTCGCATTTCCCTCGGTTTGAGAAGTCTCCCCAATCGTTGCGACACAGACGCCGATGGACAACTACAAGTTCTGTGATACATCGGCCGCTCTCAAAGATGCCATCGACGACTTGAAAGTCAAGTCTCACATTGCTTTCGACTGCGAAGGAATCAACCTGGGGCAATCCGGTGGCCACTTATCCCTCGTCACTCTCGCTGACGCCTCCAGCGCTTCATCCACCATTTACGTGTTGGATATTCTAGCGCTGGATGCCTCGGCGCTTCAGCCACTCTTCTCACTCCTTGGGTCCAAGACCTCCATAAAAATCGTCTTCGATGGTCGTATGGACTTTAGCGAGTTGTTTCATCGTTACAACGTGGAACTCGCTACAGTCCTCGACCTCCAACTCGTTGATGTCCAGTCAAGAGTTGTGAGAGGTGAGGGGATGGAGAAGTAACTGAAAAGGTTGTCTCCTTTCCTTCATTTCCGAGAAGTACAAAATCAGTCGACCTCGTACCGCGATGTGCACCGATTGAATAGCCTCAAGGGTTGCGCTCGCGAGCATGGACTTTCAGATGAAGGGTCGATGATGAGCCCAGGTAACATTCTCTTCGATTAGAGCTATACCGCATTCTCATTTTTTGGTAGTAGATCAGCTGCATGATGATTGGGACCGAAGGCCTCTGCTCGATCAAAACCTCCGATACGCCGTGCGCGACGTCCATCTCATCAGAACCATTTATTCGTCATTCATCGCTTCCCATTACATCAGAGAAGAGGAGCTCATCGTTCAGAGCCAACGATACGTCTCTTTGTGCAAATCACGAACGCCTACCCCATTCGACGACTATCACCATCACCCTCTTCTCCCCCTCGCCATATTAGAAGCGCCCGCTCCATATGACCGGTGCTTGCAATGCAATAAATGCGAACGGCTCCTTCCCCAAGTCTGTTTCTCAAAAAATGGCATTCGACTTGTCAAGAATCGAAATTGTTGGGTTTGCCGTGCGATTACTGTGCGGCAAGAGATGCACAAGCAGTGGGGAAAAGATGAGGAGAGTAGGGTTGACCTGTATGATTCGGACTCTGACTTGTATGTCATTGGCATTCGGGATGACTCTGACTTCGGGTATGCATCGTATGGAGAGTACTCGGACTCTGATGAATTGATGTAAAGCCCGGTGAGCGTGACAGTTCCCTTCTGATGGGCTCACTTGTTTGTCGACTCATTGTACAGTACGCATGTATAGTTCAGTAATAAAAAAAATGGCTGACTCTACCTATGCATGATCTATGTTAAGAGGCTGAGGAGAATGGGATTAATGAGATTTGTCATGACGCTGACGAGCAACTGGAGGCGATCCTGATCGATCGAGATCTCACGATTCGCTTTTCAAATCCTCCATGAGCGCTTCAACTTTACCTCAAGGCCAACAGCTCGCAGTTCGCTGGTATCCTCCAGCGTATGACATCCGTGTCGAGCATGTCGCAATTCCCAAGTACCCGATTTTGTTTGTCCTACAAACCTACATAACTTACTTTTTGTGTGGGTACTCAGGATCGAGCACCCCGACGATGTGATTGTCAAAATCAAGGCAATCATCTCGTTCCTCTTCACGGTATTTCTCTTGCTAATGCGTTCACTCTCAGTTGGCTGGCTTGTGCGGCAGTGATCTTCATGTCTATCGAGGTCACGAGGATGTCGATGAGCCGTGAGTGCTGTTCTTCCCAGCAGCCCCCCCACGGCCCACCGATAGAGAAAGCCATCTTCATCCAGTTTGATCTGTGGCCATGAGTTTGTCGGCGAGGTTATCGAACTCGGAGAAAGCTTCCATCCCGGTGCCACCGATAGGCCCTCCTTGTACTCGACTCTTAAAATCGGAGACAAAGTCGTCGCGCCCTTCACTATATCTTGTGGGGAGTGTCAGTGCGTACTCCATTCCCCCGTTTGTAGACTATTCGTTGACTAGCATTCCCTTTCAGTTTTTGCCGCATCGGTTTCACTTGCCGTTGCATCCACTCTCTCCTTTTCGGTATCCCAATCTTACCTGGGGGTCAAGCACAATATGTCCGTGTTCCAAAGGCTGGAGGAACTCTGTTCCCCATTCAAGGCCCGATGACCCAAATCTCGGATACATCATTGATCCTTTTGGGAGACATTCTTCCCACTGGTATCTTTGCAGCTCTGCAGGCGCTACAACATCCAAAGCTCCAGCCCACGGCGACATCTGTATCATATCCGTTCTCGGGATGGACGCCAATTGCATCTCCAGTAACTACCTCCCTTCAACCTCAAGATCGCGAAATCACTTTGGCGGTGGTTGGTCTGGGACCCGTTGGGATTGTGAGTAGTTTTCACTTCCGGTTGTGGTTCCTTTGAACTCGCGTTGATCCGGAAAAAGTGTGCCACCGTCTCCCTTTTAGATATGCTCTCCAGAGCCGCGTACTCCTTCAAAGTCGTCGCCATCGATCCAAATGAGAGTCGACGGTCCAAGATGCAAGCCGTCTACTCTGCGATCGATGAAAAGGATCGAGGTAATGGGACCTTCGCAGTCGCTTCCATCGAAGAAAGCAAGAAATTGGTAGCAGACTGGACTGAGGGTATTGGATGTAACGCAGTATTGGAGGTTAGCCCACTCACCCTACCCCTCGGATGATCGATGATCGACCTCTGTCTGCAGATCGTCGGGAACAACAGCGCATTGACCCTCGCATACGACTTAGTCAGACCCTTTGGCCTGATCTCCTCCGTCGGTGTCCACCAAGCACCCCCCTTACCTTTCACAGGGAGAGACTGTTACAACAAGAACGTATCCTTCGACTTTGGTCGATGCCCTGTTCGGGCGCTCTTCCCGATTGCTTTGGATTTGTTATTCCGGAGACAAGACGTCTTTGGTGGAGTTGGCGAAGAGAAGAGTCTCGTGGATAGGATCGTTGGTTTTGACAAAGCGAAAGAGATGTATGAGGTCTTTGATAAAGGTGGTTGTGGTAAGGTGTTGTTTGATCCTTGGATGTAGGCAATGGGACGAAGAAACAATACGAATGTACGATGTTGTAGAATTATGGAATTGTTGCTGGCGATCTCAACAGTTCAGACTGTCGGGAGCGAACGTAAAAAGCCAAGTAGTGTGGTCCAAGAAAACTTCTTCCAAATTCTCATTTTGAGATACAATGATTTATGCTGCTTCTCTGTACTCTCCCTCGCCGCCGAGACGATCGTACCAAGTCTTCCCAGATTCTGTCGGCGCGATATAGCCAGCTCTGATAACGAAGTCTCCAAAGTGCTCTCCCTCCAACCGCTCAAGGGCATAACGCTTGATCATGGGTTTCAATATGGCCAATATCTCTGGCTCGCTGACGGATTCTACGGAAAGATAAAATGTGAGGTGGGAGGCAGTTTTCAAAGCGCATAAAGACCCACCCCTGTAAATTTTGTTCATCCTCTGACCGTAGAAGCCACCACCAAGTAGCATCAAGTACTGGCCCGGTGCTTTTCCAACAAAGGCGACCTCTGGAAGTGTGCACGAATTAGTTATGAGGCGCAGATGAAGGAGCAGTGACGTACCAGCCACATAGGGCCGCGCACAGCCGTTGGGGCAACCTGTCATTCGCATCACGATGGAATCGTTGCGAAGCCCGTTCTCTTCACATATTTTCTCGACCTTGTCGACGAGCAAAGGCAGATACTAAAGTCGAGAGGTTAGTGGGAATCGAAACGGAAGGAATCCACGTATTACGGACCCGCTCAGACTCCGCCATGGCCAGGCCTATGTCACCATCAGAACAGAAGGCAAAGGAGATCGACATCCCGACACTCACCGCAGGTGGGGAATGCTACACATGCTGAGGATGACAACCGAAGTGCGGAGTGATTCAAGTTGTCTAGCTTATATTGAGCAAGAAGATCCTTGATGATGGGCAACTCTGCCGTTGGGATGTCGGAGACAATAATGTGTTGATTCGCGGTCAAGCGGAAGGTGCCCTTGTGGACCTTGGCGATCTCCCTCAGACCGGCCTTGAAGTCCTTGCCAGGCTCGTCTTGGATACGACCATTCTCGATGAAGAGGGTGAAGTGATGCTTCCCATCTTCTCCTGTATGCCAGCCGAAGTCGTCGACGTTGCGGTGGAATGTATACGGCCTGGCGGGTTGCAAAGGGTAGCCTAGAAGCTTCTCAACCTCTGATTTGAACTTGTCCAATCCCATCCTATCAATTGTATACTTGAGCCGTGCATTCTGATGGACGATGGCGGTTAGTATGTGGACGATTTGGGATCAAATAAATCATGTACCTTGCGGCTAAATATGGCAAGGCGCTGATCAGAGAGGGCTAGGGGCTAGAAATGGACACGGACTCACTCAGCACGATTACCGTTATCTCGTTGGACAAGCATGATTTTCTCCGCCACTTCGCAACCCTGCTCGACATTGCAGAAGCCGAGAACATCGCCGATCCTGGGATACGTCTTCTTATTTCCATGAGTGACCCCCATCCCACCACCAGCGGTGACGTTGAATCCTGCTAAATCTCCTTTCGAATCCACGATAGCAATGAAACCGACGTCATTCGCAAAAACATCAACGTCGTTCGTGGGAGGAACCGAGACGGCGACTTTGAACTGCAGAGACCATCAGACAACGGCAACTGGAGAAGACGAGGGAAACGGACTTTACGAGGGAGATAGAACTCTCCATAGAGAGGCTCGACGTCTTTTAGGGCATCTCCTGCCACCATCTTCTTGTCCAACCATATTTCGTGATACGCGGTAGTTCTTGGTAGCAAACGTGCGCTGACGTCCTTCGCAAACTGGTAGACCTGTGCGTGTAGCTTTGACAGCGAGGGTATCGCAGAGCATAAGACATTGCTAAAAGAAAAGATACTCGTCAATGGTGACGCTCCCTCAGCAAATGAGAGCCCGGCTCACCGGTTAACATCGCCGCAGGCCGCGAGGGTATCAAGAAGGGCGCGGTTGATATCCTTGATGGAAGGCTTGAGGTGACGCTTAATGACACCGTGGAACTGGAACGTCTGTCGGGTAGTGATCTTAAAGGTTCCGTTCCCATGCTCATCTGCGATCTGATCCATTTGCAACCACTGATTTGGCAGGCAAACACCACCAGGCATTCGAACGCGAATCATAAACTGGAAGGCTGGCTCCACTCCCTGTGCCTCTCGTTCATCTCGAATATCACGATCATCTTGTTGATAAATACCGTGGAACTTCGTGAGCTGGGTATCACTCGCGGAGAGCGCGCCAGTCGTGGTATCCTCGAGACCTTCGACGATGGTTCCACGCAAATAGTTCGAGGCGACCTTGATGTGTTCGTTCGTGATTGGCTCAGGCTCGGCTTCCGTTACTGCAATGGAATCGACTCCAAGAGCCTTCCAGATGAGGGGCTCCCAGATTTTGTATCCCGTCTCAGGACCATCCGCATCCTGGTCATCTCCCAACCCAAGAGCGGCGATACGCTCTCCACCAAGCTGTTCAAGCCGGGTGTTCAAGTCCTTGCCGGGCTTGTTGTAATAGTGAGCGTCCTCCGGACGAGGCCAGTAGTGGCTGTCACCCATAGCGAAGACGGAGAAGCGCAGTTTGGACAGGGGAGTTTCTCCACGAGCAGCGATAGCGTTCGCCGTCTTGAAAAACATGCGGCCATTCTGAGGAGGCTCTCCTTGTCCCGCTACTGAAGTCACGAATACAACATATCCCTCCTCCTGTGCCAGGGCGTCGACAGTAGTCGAATCGAGGGTTGCCACGTTTGTGGACAGGCCCCTTGCCTTCCCCCTTGCTGCCAATCTCTTCGCCACCTTCTCTGCCCTGCCGCTGTCCGAAGCGTATAGGACGAGCAACGGAGGCGCATCAATCGCGGTTAACAAGTCATCATAAGCCTTCTGAGCCCGCTTCCTCCTCGCCTCCTTGACATTCTCTCCCAGGCTGCTAACGAGCTCGGTCGCCAACTGAGGCTTCGATCGGACAAGTTGCGAAAGGTGGTTTTGTCGGTCAAGGAATGCCTGAAGGTCATTCTTGACGGCATCCGAGTCGAGCACAAATGGTTCTTTGCCTTGACGCTCTTTACTGGGATCCCAACGATACAGAGGCCAATACCCAGCATCGACGGCCAGTTTCGTCTCTTTCAAGATCTCCAGTGCGGCTGAATCTTCGGAGACATATGGCAGATAGGCGAGGACGACGCTGGGACCGTTGAACCTGTCCGCTTCGACGATAGCTTGGAGGACTTGCGAGTACGAGGAATATACCGCAACACTTGCGACAAACACGTCTCCATGGTTCATCGCGTATAAACCAACATCTTGTTTGCGACGGTGGGGGTCTGCGGTGTTCCTGGAGGAATATGGCACGGTGTCGATAATCAGAACGTTGATATTCAGGCCAGATGCGATAGTGTGGTGTAATCCTGAAGCACCCAAGTCGTACGACCAAGCGTCTGACCCAATGATCCACCTCGAAACGGAGGGAAGATGAGCCTTGAGAGCCAGTATCTGATCGGCGGCTGGATGCGGCACATTGACGGACTCTAAAGTCTGCACGATTTCATCGCCCAACTGTCGGCTTTTAGCCGGGTCGTCTTTGGCAACGACCCACTTGCTCAGAAGCGAATGCAACTCCGAGCTGATGGAACCCTCGTCCAATAACTCCTGGATGGCGTTAACAAGCTGTGCCCGCTGTTCCAACTCTCCGCGAATACGACCCAGAGCGAACTCCGGGCTCGTGGCGAGTTCACCTTGCGATGCGACCAGAGAAGGTGAATTGACGATTTCCAGGCGCTGGTCGAAGAGATGGGAAAGTATTTTGGTGTACGAGGACTCGTGCTTAGGGACATGAGAAGATACAGCGGCAAGGGCCTCGGTGGCCGAGGAGCCTAACTGAAGGCGGGTGGAGGCAGGCGAAGCCGTGGCCTGCTGGAGCAGCTTCGCGACATCGGTGGATTTAACGGTGCCTTTTACGCCGAGTATACCGCTTTGAACGATTGGGCGGTGCTGGACGTCAACCTGCTGCACAGCGCTGACAATGTCGAGATACAATGGAGTGAACTTCATTGTCCATCGCGGTACCTGCTCCAAAACGATAATACGAGTGACCGACGAGGGGATGAGGGCCAATAGCCGAGATGGGGGGAAAGGTGTGAGCAATGAGACATCCACGAACGCGACATGATCGACATCAAAATCGAAACCGGCACGGCCAAGGGTGAAAACCAATGTTTCGGGGTGAGATGCCCCGTGGATGACAGCTGGCCGCAAAGGGCGACGCGTTAGGGCCACGGTTGACCAAGCCGCTGCCTCGTATGACCTAAACAAATCGACCGATGCAGGGTCATCAGGAAGTGAAGCTTCAAGCTTCTCGTGGGTTCCATGAACGTTCGGATGCCCATTCGCATGACCTGCTGCGTGCCCATTGGAAGGAGCGTGTGCTCCGGGAGTCACCCGTCTCTCCTCCAATAAAAACGACAGAATCTTGTCTTCCCCTACATCCCCCACGACTTCACCCTGCTCTCCCACGTGGAAAGCATGAACCACTGCTTTCCTTTCGCGCCTTGCCAAACGAGATGCAAGTAGCGCATTATCGTGCGCTTGCTGTGCTGTGGAAGAAAGCAAGAAATAAGGAGCGGTTGAGCGCAGGATGAGAACATCGGATAAGTCGTCCTGGACGGCAAGATGGAAAACGATCGGGAGAGAAGACAGCTCGGATATGTGAGGCACTAGTCGAGCCAAAACTTGAGAGCTTGCAAGGGCTGTGAAGGAGACAAGGTTGCTCGACCTCTTGTTGTGGAGAATGGTGGACCCTGCGTCGCCTCCAAGGGGAACATGGAAGAGATCCGGTGCACTCCCACTACCGTCAAGTGCTGCAAACGCCTCCGCAAAAGGGGATCCATTTTGTCGAGGGGGTTGAGAGTTTACAATGACATCAGAAGTCACGTAGGCAATCCGAGCCACAGACGCGATTGCAGGTGTAGGAGACATCAAGACCTAGCAAAGGTGGATGACTGATGAAAGAGTAAGATTATAAGTCTGAGGGCATTGAAAAACTCCGGCCGTGACTATTTCTAACGGTGGGTAAAGCTTTGCGCTTACAGCAGACAGACATTAGCACCTCACCAGCACGCCATTCATACCGAGGCGGCGTGAGCTATCCAAGACTGTGATATAAGTCACGGGCAGTCACGTCATTCGGACCGCTTGCTACCCGTCGGCAATCAAGGTGGCGACTTGCACAGTGGGCGCTTGTCGTCGAACGATCTTGAAGCAGCTTGTGACAAGCTTGTGAACTTGGATTGCATTAGACCCTTCACGATGGCAGAACAGACCCTCCAATCATTTGAATTCGATGGTCAAGTAGTCCTTATCCTCGTCGGTCTAATCGCTAGTGGAAGGTAAGTCATGTAGTCACCCACTGCCACCGTGACCTTCGTGGTGTCTAAGGACGTTCTTCAGTCCACTTTCGCAGAAGCACTCCAGCGGCACATCCCTCGTTTCGTGAGATGCAATCAAGACGACCTAGGAAATCGAAAACTTGTCGAGAACCTTGCCCGCCAATTGCTCCGAGCAGGGTCTTCCGTGTGTGTCGATCGCACAAACTTTGACGAGTCGTTCGTTAAATCTCAAACTTTATCCTCATGAGGCTGATTGACCCAAACCTTTTATTCTTCCTTCAAAAGACAACGCTCCCACTGGATTAACATCGCCCACGAGTTCCCGGGAACATCAATTTGGGTTCTCGTTTTTGATACTCCCTACGATGTCAGTTCTTTCTTGGGTCTTCCTCTTTCCCAGCGGACTCGATTAACTCTACATTCATGACGTAGGTGTGTGCGGCCAGACTTCAGAACCGTATGTGTCCCTATCTTTCACACACATACGCGTCTAACCTTCTCCCGACGGACGGCTAGGAGTTGGTCATCCGACAATCCACAATCCCGCGCAGGGACTCTCCGTCTTATCAAACTTCTCTTCGATGTTCCAGTTCCCATCTCCGCGTGAAGGCTATGATCATCTCATTTCCCTGCGTCCGGACGATCACCGGTCACCCACATACAGCCACGGCGACATCGTATCAATACTTCACCGTCTCCGCGACTCTCCCCTGATCACCTCCCCTCAACCTCCCTCCAACCAGTTTTTTCGGGGTCATAGCTCTCATAAGCGCGGCTATTATCGTGGCTTCAGCCGTGGCCATCAAAATTCGGTGGGCAGGGCCACCTCACATAACTCAATGAAAGGTCTATATTCACACCGTGGACGGTTCTCAGCCAGTAGTACTTCAGCAGGTGGAGGAGGCCCTTCCGCTTTTCCTCCGCCGTCTCTTCCTCGCGAGAGAACGGAAGGTTCATGGAGAAGGGTTGACGCACCCCGGCGTTCTAGTGCGACGCCGCCTGAGCGGGCACAAACCGATATCGTGGATCTAACCGGTGACCTTCCCACTGCCAGGAACAGCAGCACTCCGAGCACCACGTTTCCGAATGAACGAAAACACGTTCATGGAGGTGAACCGTTCAGAGGCACGTCGTCCTCCGGATCTCTCATGATCAATGATAGCAGCAAACCTCATGATGTCTTGGATTTAACCGGGATCGGCTCCCCTCCCCGCATTCCGCATCCGCCTGCTCCGGACGGTCAACCTTCAGTGCGATTTATCGGAGGGTCTGGATCTCCGAGAGACCCGTTTGTTGTGTCATGAGTAGGCGTTACTGGACGGAGGGGATCTCAG
This sequence comes from Jaapia argillacea MUCL 33604, assembly GCA_000697665.1. NCBI lineage: Eukaryota > Fungi > Basidiomycota > Agaricomycetes > Jaapiales > Jaapiaceae > Jaapia > Jaapia argillacea. The sequence continues at coordinate 650,748 of KL197712.1, read as the reverse complement.
GGAGAGGTGACGGCTGCCATGCATTGTACTGTAATGGGCCTGCGATTCACTTATGATAGGGATAGCCCCCGTGGCACTTCAATGAGATGAAGCTTCCTCGCTCGCAATGGTGGACAATCTCGAACGGCATTCATAGAAAACTACAACTCGTGTTGATCTCCATCCCGGACGGCAATTCCACAGGGCCATGCGCGAAGTCGACCGAGCATCCCATTGAACCTTGAATTATTCTAGACCCCAAAATGGAGTGATATCATTTCAGCACGATCGGATGTGGGATCATCAAATGCAGAGGATGATCAAGGGTGATCAAGGATCGCCTTGCGCCTTTTGGCTTGATGTATCTTCGATATCTTGCATATCCTTCATCTTCTGTCCCAGTATCTTGGCGCTGACCTGTATGGAAGTGAGCGTTCAGTATACGGTCACTAACCAGCTAACCGAGGAAGGGGGTTGTGGGTAAGGAGCGAAAACATCGGACACGGACATTACGAATGTGCATCGCAGCGCGCTCCACGCCAAATTCTTTGCTGCGTTTATACTGCTCAAGAGCCTCTTCGAGACGACCACCTATTTCGTCATTTGTTCGATACGTAAGGGGACGTGGTGAGAATAAACCGACAAGATCCACAAACTGCACTGACATGCTTCCAGGACAGCAGCAAGGTTGAATGCGATCTCAGGGTCTTCCGGGGCAAGGGATGACGCGATGCTACAGAACGGAATCATTAGATGAGTGTGGGTCGAGCCGGTGTGCGTTACGTGCTTTAGATGGTAGAGTGCAAGGTCGGGCCGTGCCACAGGCGATATGATGTACGCACTGGCAAGATCTGATAAATTGAATACGTGATTGTGATACATCAGAGGGCCAGAGAACGACGTACTGGTGTGAGCGTCCGGGCTGGATGGCTGGAGAGCAATAGACTCTTTCCAGGCAGATATTGCTTCATCAAATTCCTCTGTGGGTAATGAATAAACTTTGTGCAAATCATCATATGACGAATACCCAGGAACAACTGACTGAGATGGTAGCAAGTTACTCCATAGTTGAAAAGCGAACTAGCGTTTCGCTTGATATCAATGCTCCGTTTGTAGAGTTCTTTGGCACCTTGAACGTCGCCCTCTTCTAGCTTTTGAGTTCCTTGTTCGAGACAACGCAGAGCTTCTGACTCGGCCGGATCTGTTGCAGTCGAATGCGGTGTGACCGAGGACGCCCAGCCTGATGCAGAAACAATAAGGATGATCGGATAGTGGAAGGTGTGAACCTTGAGCTTGAAAGAAGGAACTCACGCCTTGAACGAGTGCTAAAATCCAAATTGTTGGCTGTGGATCGTCGGGACGCAGCTGCCGAAGAAGGGACTGCGAATGCAAGCCTGTTGCGGAAATAGGGAGACGAAGAAGAGGAGAAGCAGATCCTGCAGATTTTTGACACGACACCAAGTCGTTTAGACATGATTTCTAAGGAAATTCGCGAGTTCCTAGCGCAGCGATGCAACAGCGTGTTAAGGCGTGTTTGATTAACTTGTTTATTGTTTGCCACACGAAGGGTTAGGGTTTAGATCCCAGATTTCCGCGGAGTTTAGAAAATTTGCCCAAGCCGGGTCTGTGCCAGCGCGACGCCACCGTCCTTGCTCATCGTTTCACGACCAAGTCCGTCGTCGTTTTGGTCTTTTCTTTCTTTTGTCCTTTTGTCCTACAGCCATGGCCTCCCAGGACTCCTCAAGCGCGGCTTCATCATCCCAGAATCCAAGTGACATCCTTAGAACTGCCACTTTTGCGCGGGAGGGAGGCCCGACATCAACCGATAATCCTGTAACTGCTGCGGACTTGCTGCTCGGTTCATATGATCCCACAAGGCTCCATCCACTAGCTGGGATTGGCGAGACGCTCGAGTTCTTGCAGCTAGAGGACGATAAGACAAGTGACCTTCCTGGTTCGGGTACCGCAATCCCGTCCAGGGGCTGGAGTGATGACTTGTGCTATGGCACCGGCACTTTGTATCTCAGCGGTACGTATCTGTCTCATCATATCCCATATTATTTCTCCCATTCGGCCATTTCGTATTCGCTCCTTGCCATTTTCTCCCCTCATCCGGTGTTCTCTCACCTTATCTCCATACCTTCTCAATCCTCTTATTGTTCTGTCCTGTCACATGCTCACCCATCGTTCCCAAAGGTTTGGCTCTTGGTGGGACGTGGGGCCTTCGTGAGGGTGCCCGACGACCTCTTGCAGTGTCAAGTGCTCGGTTACGGATTAATAGTATCCTCAATTCCGTAACGCGAAGAGGGACGTTCATAGGCAATTCGGCCGGTGTCTTGGGTCAGTTCTCTCTTATCCTTGCTATACTTTCTTCTCTCATATTGAACCTTATTTCCTGCCAGCCCTCGTTTACAATGGTTTCAACTCTTCCATTGATCATTTCCGGGGTAAACACGATATTTTGGGGAGCATGTCCGCGGGTGCCCTCACCGGGGCCCTTTATAAATCAACAGGTATGTCGCTAACTGTATTTTGTGTTGGTGTACTCAATACGTACATTTAAGCCGGTGTAAAACCCGCCTTGGCGGCTGCGACCTTGGTGTCAGGACTTGCAGGGGTTTGGAGTTATGTGAAGAGGCGTGTTTGAGTATCTTATCATCCTGTAATACAACGTGGTTATTCTCATCTCAAGGTGTTCCACTCGATCTCGCACCGATCATCACTGCACTCCCTTCGCTTAAAGTTCTTCGATTTGAGTTCTTCACGTTCCGGTGTCTTGGAACAATTACATCTTAACACAGCAGCCCGTCCCGGCGTTCGCCAGAATGGTACCCAAGAGCTTAGATTCGGCATCTGACACTCTTTCAGGTTCATTCTCGATTTCGAACTCACTCTGACCTCGTTTTTATGACAGAACTGGTATATATGGCTTGCTGTATGATGGAGCTTCGTGGTATCAGTCTCCTAGTTTATCATACATCTCATGCCTCGCACAGTTCCGAACGCTTTCCCCGACACGGATAGCGCGACGCTCCAATTGACTCTGCCTTTGACTTTTGTTGATGTCGTGTCGTCACAGAGAAGGCGCCAAAGAAAGATCCCATCGAAAGATCGGCAGGCTGGAACCCGAGGTGGGCGTTTTAAACTGGGACCCTCATCCTTTCCTTCCACTGGTCCATCCTGTCATGTTGGTAGAGTGTTTCACTCTCCATTTCACTTCCATCCCCCAACTTACCTCATGTCCTTTCCCTCAAGGTTTCGTCCCGCACGACAACTACCTTGGAAGAATTCCATTACCAAGCACCATCAATTTTGACCTCTCGGGAACTTCCCCCAGTGCATTTGAATGGCGGAAAATGCCTACTCAATGCGCGCAAAAGACCTGCACCAACTGAAGAACCGGTCCATTCCATCCCTATCGTCGAGCATAGCACGCCTCGATCCCAAGCCTCTGCGACTCCCGTCCCACCTACACCTCAGCCCTCCACGCCTCTCACTAGCAGCTCATCGAGAGCAACACCACAATATCGTGGAGCTAGCTCCAGTAGTTCATCACGACTAAGCGTATCGTCGCTACTTTGCGACGATCCTTCCAAGTAAGGTACCTCCAGTCGCATTCGAAAAATGTATGCAATTAACAACGTTTCCTCCCCGTTGTACCTGTAGGTCTTACCATCTGGAAATCGTCCAGCAGCCGGTGAGAGCCGCCGAGTTCGGATCTCGGCCTCTTTCTCGGTTGCCACTCTCCCCACCGCTGGTCGTGCAGCTACACATCAAAGATCAAGCAGGGAACCCCGTAACAGAGTAAGCAACTCACTTATGATAGCCAATTCACATGACTCATATCACCTTGCTTCCCACTCGGCGATTGCCCTCTTCTCAACCCTCCCCCGCCTTTCCAGGAGTGACCATGAAGTCCCCTTTCTAATCTCACATCTCTCCCTCTTTACAACCGATGGATCGACACAGATTGATGTAGCTGCACCGCCAGACAATCGATCACCGCCCCAGAGGCTCCTCTACGGAACTCTCGTTTCGTCCGCGCATTGTTTGAGGAACTTGCATGGTCGAAAAGGAGTCTTCTTCTTATTCCCAGATGCCAGCGTGCGATTCCGTGGTCGATTCCAGCTTCGAATTCAGCTGATGAGATTGTCAAGGTACGCAGACCGGGTTTGAGCCCCACAAACGAAGCTGATACAGGTCTTTATCACAGACCTGATGCCTCCGAGATTGTCACGCCAGGCGGTCGTGGCACGATCCTCGCTGAAGCACGAACAAACGTGTTCGATGTTGTGGCTCGTAGTGATTATGTTGCGCCAAGTATGGTCTTACCCGGATTTGTACGTTCTCGACTCACCCAATCGATCTCTAGCCCAAACGCCGCTGACGCAACGGTTCTTGGAGCAAGGGGTCCGAATGTACGCCTTCGCATCTGCCCTCACCGTGCAACCCAGTCCCCGCTGAAATTTCGATCTACTTATCGCATCGAAGGAACTTGAGTAGTATCTCGGCCGGGCCTTGACTTCCCCCATTCCCTCCTTCCTTTGTGCCTATTCTGTTTTGGCGTTGAGCGCGTCGTATTCATTCGATAATTCTCCGGCTGCGTGCCTATCATTACTTTTTTGCTTTTTCGGCCCCTATGTGTTTTAGTATTCACATTCTGCGCTTGAGCCTATCTACAGCTCGCTACTCAACGTTTGCGAAGCAAACCTTGTGTTCTTCGATCAGATTACAGCGGCGGAGATCGCGTACCAGTTTGGTATTTGCGCTCCGACTTCCGCCTTTGTGAGTAGAGGTTACCCACTGAATGGTAAGAACTTACCAAATACAAACACCCTGAAGTCGTCTGGAAGATCGAAGGCACTAAGATGCCTATTTCGATCCTGCGACCCTGACGCTGATGAAGAAGGCACCAAAAGCGAGATTCTTTCAAGATGGGTGACGATTTACCAACACCGACGGAAATTAGCAGATCATGGAGAACACCCGAGGCGAATTCAGAGTCGGGACCATCACATTGCTCAGTGCGGGACTTGCTAACGCTACAGAGCAATTGTCATGTGAAATTCAGTGCTTCATAGAAGTGGCTCTTTGCGACCGTCGACGAGATAACGCAGAAATGCCAAGGCAGTACTTAGGTGGTCCCATCCTTGTTGGAACACTCACACGCAAATGAGCGGTTCCAGAGGTTCTCTCCCAGGGTCTGGACGGCCGTCAAACCTGCCAAACGACGTCGCTGAGCATCCATTCTGCTGGGAGCTCGCCGACTGTTGCACTTAACTCAGGCGTGTTCGCAGAAAAAATCGAGGGATAAAACATGAATGGAGATCAGTACCATTGATGGGAATATTGCCCTGAGACTGTCGGGGAAGGGAGCGGGTTGAGAAATCCAGGCTGGCGCATGCATGGTAAAGCGGCCATCAACGACACAATGTGGGATGTCAAGGAGTCGCAGCAGGTGATTGGTGCGTCCTTGACGGTACTCCCGTGAGGTGAGAACCTGAAGAAGGGTATGATGAAGCCACGGCGTCTTCTGAGAGCGTGTTCCATGATTCATAAACCCAACCAATGGCACAACACATGACCCTGTGATCAGGCCACGGACGGGAGGGGTCATAAAGGGATGGATGGAGTTGGTTTGGACGGATATTTTGGATGGCAGACACTGGGTACGGCAGCTTCCAGTGCAGTAGCTCTCACCTCGCCCGGAGCATCAGCAGATTTGTTTATCAGTTTCTGTGTAAAACCCAGCATGGAAAAAATATGGCCCTTATCACGTCCTCCCGTCCCACACTTCACCAACACGTGGATCATAGGACTAAAGGTTGGAGGACCCTAGATACGGAGGTCGGCGAAATGGCTTGCGAGGTCGCTTTCGGGGCATGAGCGTCAGGGTGGTGGCGTGAAGTGAGCTACCTAGAACCAGAACATGGGCCTGTGGGCGCCGTAAGGACACGGAACGAACCTTTGGGGTGAGGATTCGGGAGAAGAAACTCATCTTATTGTTCACGGTGCTTGAACCTAGTTGTTCAGCACACCATGTGATGAAATTTGCAACTCACTTCACCTCTGAGACGCGGTGCCGTGAAGGGGCGGAAAGTTATTCTATCATGACGTCTGGTGGACACGAGAGATCCTGCAAGCCCGAATATATCGAGAAATGTAGGCCACTGGACAGGGGGGCTGAGTTCCGACTGGAATGAAGAAGCCGATATCGATCGATTCCGATTGAATTCTAGAGGGCACACGAGGCTTGGGATGAGCGAGAAAACTTGAAGAACCCAGATAGTATAATTCTAGGGAATTACACCAGGTGAATGGCTGAGGCCAAGACACAATTCCGTTGAGGCGCTGCACCCAGCGGGATGGGCATGCGGGTACATCCAGCGGGGTGAATCCCGAAGGCCGAAATAGAAGACTAGGCTTGTTCCAAAGAATAATTATTTGGTCAAGGGTACTGGAGTATCCGGAGGTCGTGGTAGCATCCAGTCTAATGGAGTGTAATCACATCAGAACAAGATCCCTCAGGTTCCGATGCTTCAATCCAAGAGGACAGAATAGGAGGGGGCGATCGCGATAGTAGCATGGCTCTTGTCTGGCACTTTGATAATTTGAGCTGAGATTAACAACGACCGAGTGGGGAGGCACTGTCCGCAGGATGTTAGAGATTCGGAAAGGAGGTAAGGAGGGATAACAGAACCGAAGTTATCAATTGTTGCAGGAACACATTCGCCCAAATATATCACGTTCGTCGAGAGTCAACGGGACGATGGGCGCTGCAGCTCACTAATAGAATGCTCTGACTCACCTAGCAAAGGTAGATACGGACTCGCTCGTTCATTCATCACCAACCAAGGTATATAACCTAACATCCTGTTTTGGTTAGCAAGGGTAAGTAGGTTGAATAGAGCAGATCACCGGCTCGCAGATCCAAGAACTGTGAGGGTTGAAGACCTTATGGTCGTTTCAAGGATGTACACGGTATCGCCATCGACGCTGGCATGGTGTTGCTGGAGTTGCAACTTGCAAGGCAGCGACACGCGCCACAACGATGCAACCGCGCCAACGGCAAAGACACTTTGTAAAGGTTCACTGGTAATGAACGATTCTCCCCAACTGGCACTGATGCACTCAATCTGATCCACCTGCAAACTGTTACACTTATCTGATCCCCTGGAACTCATTTCACTTCTGGTCAACAGCATCTCCGCTCCGGCCGTAATTCAGAAATATGACTTTATTACGAGACTTACTGGCGATGCCTTTCGGGCCCTACTTAGAGCAAGACCTCCTCAGCGAAGTATGCAAGAGCACTCCAACCGAGGTTCTCAAGCTGGAGTGCCTCATGATGGAACAGCAGGGTCGACCTACGGGGTAATGTTCTAGCTCTTTTACGCGACCAATGCATCGCCGACTGACAACCAACCAGTTTGACAGAGACGGAATCATTGAACCCCGATAATCGAAGACCGTCTCGTATTCGGGGGATTCTAACAATCCATTATTTATCCTGGCTATCGGTCAGTGGTCGTAAGCGACTAGAGGCGGATGTGAGGAAGCGTGATTGCACCGAGGGCGGTAGACACGAGAGCGGTCTGACTCTCCAAAGCATCTACGGTGATGCCAAGGGCCGCCGTCATGTCTCTGGGATGAAGATCAGAGTTATTGTCCAAGGCGAACAAGCCTTGCCTGCCCTGTTTCTCACCTGTGTGTATGCTCACCCACCCCTTCGACCGACCACCCACTAAAGGTCATTTGTCACAGCCGATCTTGCACAAGAGGGTCTGGTCCTAACCACTAAAGACCGGTAAGTCCTCCAACATCACCTTTCCTCCCATTTCGCCCCTTATACAATTTGGATAGTTTCCGCAAGTATGAAGTCGTTTCAATGGACGTTGAGACATACATTCGGAGTGAGCTCTATCTCGACCGATACCACCTTCTAAACGTCATGAAGACAATTTCCCGGAAGTCGATCCCAGCCACGCCACTCCAGGAACGAACTATCGATTATTTCGTGAATGGGTACATTGATCATTGCGCCCCCTTACCATCTGCTGCATCACAGCGTCTGATATACCGATCAGATGACGAGGATGGACAGAAGGGACATCTGATCCGTCCCCGAATGCTTCGTAAACCACATCGTTCCGAGGTCCTTGCTTGCTTCGATATACACTCAGAATGGATCCTCGAAGAACACAGGCTTAGGCGACGTGACCGAATAGTTGATTTGGAAATTTGGGGCAACTTTGTCGCGAGGGTAAAGGAGGCCCGTAAACAAGCTCCCTTCTGGGCTTCCGAGGATCGATATGCTGTCAAGGACGACAGTACCGACGGTGAAGAGTCGTCCGTGAAGCCGGTAGCCCCGAACTCTCGACGGCCGGTCCCAACCAAGAAGAAGACCAAACAAAAGAACATGGTGAGTCCGCTCATGTTTCCCATATATGCGGGACGGAGTGCATCAATGACCAACGTAGGTCCCTTTGCGTCCAGCCACTGCGAGCCGAGCAGGTACATCCACCTCCGTGGTACGCCACCCTCATGATCACCTCTACAATTCCGAATTCTCCGAATCCTCAACCCCTCCAGCATCGCCCTACTCCTCTGATACCTCTGGACGATCGTCACCTGTGGACCGACAGATACTCGCCGAACTTCCACTCTGGGGCCGATCCCCACCACCCCTCTATGCGGATTTCAAGTGGTATTGTCCGGAGGGCTGTGGATATATCCTCGACCTGAGAAATCCCACCGATAATAACCTCGCTTGCCTAGGGCCTGGTGCCATCCTTTACCTGAGAAGTAAAGATTGGGTCCTCACGGATCCTAAGCTTATTCGACTTTATTATGCCATCGTTCACAATCATTGGTTCGACCATGTGAAGATGAAGGGACTGGATGCTGTTCCCACGAAGCGTGGCAAGGTGAGTGCGAGTTTCTGTGGTAGTTGTGCATCTCCGCCCCCTCGCTCAGACTCGCCTTCAGCACAAAATAGTCCGTGTGTCGTCCAAGGCACAAGGAAAGCGCCGGTGCACCACTATAATCAAACCGGAAGATTAGTCGTGGGATCTAGATCTGTTCGTTGCTGGTATTCCCACCGCGGACCTCCCTCCGCCCAGGAATTTGCCGTTACTGCAGCCTCTTGTGGATGATCACAATATTGAAGTGTCAGCGACAAAGATCGGATCCAAAGACTCCACGACGTGGAAATAATGATGGAGTAGTCACCATCCCTCTTATGTACCTCGCAACTGTGCTGAACTGAGTTGCCACCTTCTGAGTGGAACATTGTCGAAGTGCGGATCGTGTTACATAGTTGATATTCTCCGTATCGATTGATGATGATACATAACATCAGAGACATTACGGGCTGAGCGCCGAGAACTGAGAGAGATCAAGCTAGCTAGCTAGCTAGCGCTTATCGCATACTTCCTCCCCGTCATCGCTCCCCTTGGGCGAGCGAGTACTTCAAGTGGACTCTAGTGGACTCCGTCCAAAGCGCCCCATCAGGTGTGACGAGTCGTGACGGTCGGTCATGGTCACGACCGCGTTGGTCACAGATATGTCAGTGCCATCACCTTCGCGTCCACGACCACCACTGGCAGGGTCTGCACTGAATCTCATCTCCTTCTTGGTGCCTGCGACTGTCAAATACGCGAATAAGCTGATTCATCCCTCTCAATGGCGGGTCCTACACTTTCGACGAGACAAAACCTACCAAATGGCCGGTAGGTGGCTTGTCAGTTGTGGCTAGAATCATAGCTGAACAGTTTTCAAGTGGAGAGCCTGCTGCGAAGAAGAGAAAGATTGGCAGTACGGCACCTAATGGCTCCCAAGGGCTACAATCGGAGTCCTCATTTGCAGATGTCCTTGAGAGGCTGAAGGAAGAATCGGGAGATCGCACAGGTACGCTCAAGCCAACTTACTTTCCTGCCACCTGTAATGCTCATTTCGTATGCTCAGATGTTGAAGGTGGTGCGGACAGCTGGGCGCGTCCCCCTTTGTCTCCCTTGAACGAAAAAAAGGACAACCTCGGTGCGCGCTCTCCTCCGTTGGTATTCCATTCGACGGAGCTGAATAGATGGTTTTGTCCAGTCTTCCAACAGATTGATGTCGAAGATTCCTATGAGACTGGTGTCACGCTCCGAATGTTTGGTGTTACAGAGGTCCGTACTTTTCCATCACCTCCTTCTATATGACCTCACTGTCATTAGAGCGGACACAGCGTACTCGCTCATGTTACCGACTTTCTGCCATACTTCTATATTGCTGCACCTCGAGGATTTGGGAATGACGATGTCGAGCCCTTCTTGAATCATTTGGATGTCAGTTTGCCTATTTGATGATTCTGGCCTCCGGCCCTAAATGTTGATGCATTCCATTCCTCCAGAATCAAGTCAACGGTGTCAAAAAGATTGAGATGATGAAAAAGCGCAGCCTATGGGGGTACCGGGGAGACGATTGGGTTCTTTTCTTGAAGATCACCGTCGTCGACCCAAAGACGCTCCCCAAAGTTCGAGATGAGTTATCCTGCACTTGACGACATGCAAGACCTCTTATCTTCTCTGTTCTGTGATGATTACGCATCTTCGAGAGAGGTGAATGTAACTTCCGAGATCTGTTCCCAGGAGTTGTCGCCACCTACGAGAGCAACATCGTTTTCACCCTCCGTTATATGATTGACACTAAGGTTCGTCATTTTACCCTCCACGCCGAACCTCTCCAAATACTTCACGAGCAGGTTGTTGGTATGAACTGGATAGAAGTTCCAGCTGGCAAGTACCACGTTCTGTCTGGCAAAGCCAAAAAATCAAACTGCCAAATTGAGATCTCGATGCGGTATGATGGATCCTCTCGCTCACCCATCACAGTGCTAAACATTCACCTAATTTTCATAGATACGATAGTTTCATCTCACATCCTCCGGAGGGTGCTTGGTCTCGATTGGCCCCCCTGAGGATTCTTAGTTTTGATATTGAATGTGCTGGCCGTAAAGGCATCTTCCCCGAAGCGGATGTGGATCCTGTTATTCAGATTGCTAACATGGTGACTCGTCAAGGTATGCTCCCAAAACCAACTCCGGTACTCGTCTCATTAGCTCAACATTCCCCCAGGCGAGAGTAAACCTTTCGTTCGCAACGTTTTCACTTTGAATTCATGTGCCAATATCGTTGGTTCTCAAGTCATTTCCTTCGAAGAGGAGGGAAAGATGCTCCAGGCTTGGAGAGACTTCGTCGAAGAAGTCGATCCTGATGTTGTCGTCGGTTACAACATTGCGAACTTCGATTTGCCATATCTACTTGACCGTGCAAAAGCGATCAAGGCCACCAAGTTCCCATACTTTGGTAGACTGCCAAGTCAGTTGCCTCCACTGCTTTGCGCCCTAGGTTTCGTTTGCCCATGAACCTTTGCTTCCTAGATGTGAAGACTCAGACCAAGGACACCCATTTCTCTTCAAAAGCTTATGGCCAGCGAGACTCCAAAGAGACTGCAATGGATGGGCGGCTGCAGATCGACCTGCTTCAGTTCATGCAGCGAGAGTACAAGCTGAGAAGCTATACTCTTAACTCCGTTTGCGCCCAGTTCCTCGGCGAACAAAAAGAGGATGTCCATCATTCGGTGATCACAGAGTTGCAAAATGGCACACCGGAATCTAGGAGGCGTCTGGCAGTGTACTGTCTCAAGGTATGTCTCCCGCCGTCTTTCTCTGACCTGTTGACTGAGTCCCAACAGGACGCTTATCTCCCGCAACGATTATTGGACAAGCTGATGTGTTTCGTCAATCTTACTGAGATGGCTCGTGTAACCGGTGTCCCATTCAACTACCTGCTTTCTCGTGGTCAATCGATCAAAGTTTTGTCTCAGCTCTTCCGCCGAGCGAACGACGAGGGTTATGTGATCCCATCTTTGAAAGGAGAAGGTGTGTCTGCGTCGAGACTCCATTTAATCCTTCTGTTACTGATCTGATTTCCCCAGGAACCGACGACCAATACGAGGGCGCCACCGTCATTGAACCGGAGAAGGGATACTACGATGTACCCATTGCCACCCTCGATTTCAGCTCTCTATACCCATCGATTATGATGGCACATAATCTGTGTTATACTACCTTGTTGGACAGGGGCACAATTGACCGGCTCAACCTCACGAAGGATGTCGACTACATTCAGACACCGAACAACGGCAAGGCTTATTCCTTGTTCTCCACGATGTCCAACGTGTTTGACTTGCCTTGCAGACTTCTTCGTCAAGTCTTCCAAGCGTAAGGGTCTCTTACCCAGCGTTTTAGAAGACCTGATTGCTGCGCGTAAACGAGCAAAAGCCGATTTGAAGAGCGAGAAGGACCCATTCAAGAGGGCTGTTCTCGATGGCAGACAGCTCGCCTTGAAGGTAAAGGACGTCTTTTAGTGTTGCCCCTCGTTCTGACAGCGTTGCCTTCAGATCAGCGCCAATTCCGTGTATGGTTTCACCGGTGCCACCGTTGGAAAGCTGCCTTGTCTAGCCATATCCTCCAGCGTGACAGCATACGGAAGGCAAATGATCGAGAAGACTAAGCAGGTTGGTAGACCCATTGTTCACCTACGAGCGCTCAGCCCTCAATGAAGTTTTCTCTCCAGGAAGTTGAGGCCGAGTATTCCGTCGCGAATGGGCATACCCATAATGCAAAAGTCATCTACGGCGACACCGATTCCGTGATGGTCAAATTTGGCCCTCCAGATTTGCAAACAGTGATGGCACTGGGTAACTGTCTTGTCCTTGTTCATAGAAGGCGATGCTCATGAGCCTTTGCTCCTAGGTGCTGAGGCAGCTGATCTTGTTACCGCGAAGTTCGTCAAACCAATCAAGTTGGAGTTCGAAAAGGTCTATTTCCCGTACCTTCTCATTAACAAGAAGAGATACGCTGGGTTATATTGGACGAAAGCGGAGAAATATGACAAGATGGATTCCAAGGGTATCGAGGTCAGTAACTCCTTCCGGATGTGTCCTATGGCTAATCTCCATCTCGATGCAGACTGTGCGGCGGGACAATTGTCGTCTCGTATCCACCGTTATTGAGACCTGTCTGCATAAAATGTTGATTGACCGTGACGTTAAGGGGGCTGAAGAGTGAGTATGTCAGTCAGGAATATCATGCCCATACTCATCGTTCCTTTAGGTATGTGAAGCAAACAATCTCGGACCTCTTACAGAACAAGGTCGACATGTCCCAACTTGTCATCACAAAGGCTCTGGCGAAGGCTGGCGAGGGTGAGTAGATCCTGGCAGCATCGCCTTCACATCGATGCTCATTCCTTCGCTAGATTACGCTGCGAAACAAGCTCATGTAGAATTGGCCGAACGGATGAAACAGCGTGACGCTGGTCAGCCCTCATTTTCTGCGTTCCCATTCACTCCTCTAACTCCTCTCCACCAGGTTCCGCACCCAGCATGGGTGACCGTGTCGCTTATGTGATTATTAAAGGCATCAAAGGTAAACCCTTAACACGGAGCATCGTCTGCGGCGCTACAGAGACTGACGACGTCGCTAGGTGCTGCCGCATATGAAAAGTCGGAGGATCCCCTTTATGTCCTGGAGAACAACATACCTATCGACACCAAATATTACCTCGAGAATCAGCTTTCAAAGCCGCTGATGAGGATCTTCGAGCCTATCCTCGGGGAAAAGGCGTCGTCACTCCGTAGGCTTCTGTATCTCCTGGTTGAGCTCATCACTGACCAGATTTCAGTGTCCGGTGGTCATACTAGGGCGATCCAAATCGCTACACCTACCGTGGGTGGTCTGATGAAGTTTGCCGTCAAGACCATCACCTGCTTGGGCTGTAAGACCGCACTCCGGGTAAATAACAGCGTGAAAAGTGCGTTTCAATGTGACATGCTCTGACCTTGGTCATTCTGACGCTGTACCCCTCCGAATAGACGGCGCCGTGTGTAATAATTGTCGACCCAGATTGGGGGAATTATATCAAAAGCAGGTGAGCTCTTCAATTATTCGACAGAACGCATAGGTTTGAACCGTATTGGGCAAGGTGTTGAGTACCTCGGAACTGCAAGTCCGATTCTCTCGACTGTGGACGCAATGCCAACGTTGTCAAGGGTCCCTCCACCAGGTTCGTTGTTCATTGACCGTCGTTTTCTTGATTTCGATGATTTAGCCTGGTACCAGGACGTCTTGTGCACGAGTAAAGATTGCCCCATCTTCTACATGAGGAAGAAAGCCCAGAAGGATGTCGAGGACTCTGAGACCGTCCTTCAACGATTCCATGACGAAGATTGGTGATCGTCTTGCATTCCTGTATTTATCTTGTTTGTGCAACCACCATAGACCTACAATTGTATCGGTACCCCCAACAATAATCATTACCATTGGAGTTGACTGCATGTGTATATCGGATAGATTCCTAGATGCAGTACCGCTGGTCATCGACCCACTGCGTCCAAGGTCGCTGATTCCGACAAGTCGGGTCAACCACTGGAAGTGTTCTCCACCTTAAAAGTTGAGCCAACCTCCACCTCCCGCAGCGAGGACTGGCTCCCGCGCCTTGCTAATGCGACATATGCATACCCGAGATCCCATTCAACCGCCAGTCTTGCAGCAGAGTATATATCAGGGTAGTTAACAGGGCAGACCAGTTGGGGCGACAATTCAAACAGAACATCAGTGTCAAAGCAAAGGCTCAAACGTTCCCCCGATGAGCGTGGTGCCCACAACACTTCTCCAATCAACAACTATACAGACAAATGTAACATATCCATCATAACCACCAATCTACCCCAAATTCTATTCACTGAATGCACTCAACGTCGAATGACGCCGGACAGACAAGCAGTGAAAAGAAAGGAGAGATCCCCCGACGACGCAAGCCAGTAGTGCAGTAGCAAGGTCATCGCGTCCCCGAGTTGCAAGCAGAGCTCAAGGAACAAGGGCGGCAAAAATTAGATAACCATAAATGAGGGCGGTGCCCTCATAATAGTGGTTAAACTATTAAGAACAGATACTACACTTGATCTAAGCCAAAAGGCCAGAGTGGTGAGGATTCACAACGTCCGCGACGAGCTTATATACTGCCACAGAGAGGGCGCACGGACCACCGCGTTGTTTGGTCACAATCTGCGCCAAACACAGGAGCCGTTGTGGGCGCAGAGATCAATCTTGTGTAGGAAGGTGCTCCTTATCTACTCTTGCTCCTGGCTCTCCAATGGCCAGATCAGACACAAATGTCCGTTTTTGCAATGCATGCAACGACTTTGAAGTTGTGGGTCTCCCCAGGCTTTACTCCCTGAAACAAACCTTGGACGAATTCTCATCCGATCTCGCAAAAAGTGAAGAGCTGAGGTATGCCGCATCTCACGTCCCTCCTGTGATCCTCTTGCTCAATGATCAAGCAAGGGGTCAGGTGGGGGAATGTTCACCTTCAATATATCCCCCTCTCCGGCGACTTTGGCAGAAGATCGTGGACCAGCAGCTGCTTGCTGAGCCCGATGCCAGTCGCGCTATTCAAGATCTATGCTGGAGCTTGGCAAAATTCACTCGGAACTTCGTTGCTGGTATTCCTCACAACCAACTCTTGGCCTTGTGAGTGGGAGTGCTACCCTGTATGTACAGTGGTTTACCTGTATGCTTCGATAGTGAGAATGAACCGGATATAAGAAGATTGATCCACCATTACACGTCCTTCTCGGTTATTCAGCACGAAGATCGTCTGTTCTGTTCACCTCTGATTCTTACCGCTGTTGATATCGTTCCCAGCATTCGCCGTCACGCGAATGCTGGCTCAGACTCTCTCGAACATGGTCACCGCGAACGAGACACTCGTGTCCCAACTTTGGGATTTGTACATCGGTTTACCTGAGGAACAAAACATCCTGATGTATGTTCCGTTCCTGTTGCTCTCCGTGGGTGTACTTGATGATCGTGCGCCCAGTATAGACGATTACTTGCCTCGCCAGACGACGGGAGTGTAGTGTCGACTTTGGTCCTGGTCCTGAACTGTATTCATGGAAACAATCGTAGAAGGTCCAGTGACCTGCTCGTCGATATGGGGTGCTGATCTCGACCCCTCCCATTGATAGTGGCATGCTGGCTTCAAACCCGGTTGGAACCCGAATATGCAAGACGATATTTGAACGGATCAACTCCTCATTCGAGGCGGAAGATGACACGATTGTCCCAAAGACTTTTGAAATGGGGTTCGTGCTCTGATTCCCTTTGACTCCGTCGAGATTGATCTCCCTCAACCAGTTATCATGTATTTGTGCGACTGCTCGAAGCAGGTTACTTTCCCGATCTCTATGCGAACCTCGCAATGTGAGTTTTAGTGGATTCCTTTGACTCTTCACATTGACTGTGTTCCTTCAGTGAGGGTGAAGTTATCGCCCCACATCAAACCACCCTGCTTAAAGTGCAGGACTCCTATTTGCAATCCCCACCTTCCGGCGCATTGTCAACTGAGACCATCGGCGGGTTGACCCCATTCACAATCTCGACCTTCTTCACCCTATCTTCCTATACACAGCGTGCCATCGAAAAGTTCATCGGATCTCCGAGTCATGATGGTCAACCGGCGCCAGTAACAACTCGGAATGAACTCGATCTGGTACTTCCCAAAGTGTGCGAAGCTCTAGTGCTCCTTTCTCAATGCCTTGTGAGCGTCGCACTGCAAGTTGCAGAGCATCGCGCTGCGCCGCAGTATGAATCCGTCACAGCTTTGCTCGACGGTAAGATTTCGGCCGAAGGGCAGGGTTTGGTCGAGAGTGTCATATGTTCGTCTTTCACACTATCTTTCCGAGGTTGTGATGATCTTGACATATCTGGGGTGGTCAGCGACTCTTGGGTTGCTGGATACCTTTCTCCCTAGAATCAATTTCGGCAAAGCGGTACCCTCCATTCCTGGGCAGACTTTGGATGAAACCCCAGATTCGACTGGATTTCAGTATGTGAAACGGGACTTGGTCCGGCTGCTGGGTGTCCTGTGCCACGATAACAAGACAGTGCAAGATCGAATCCGAGGATGTGGTGGTGTACCGATTATGATGAATATGTGTGTGATGGATGAACGGAACCCATGTGAGTGAATTTTTGAGTTGCGATGGTTAGGATGATGGGTTACTGATTGGTGGGTTTGTTGTTAGTTTTGCGGGAGCATGCGATCTTGGCTTTGCGGAACTTACTGCATGGGAATGCTGAGAATCAGGCGGTTGTAGAAGAAATTAAGCCGATGTGGACGTGGGATACGGACGGGACGCTGAGGGAAAGACCTGCTTCAAGATAGTAGTGTACTAGCCCTACCAATCGTTGGAGACTGTTGACTGGGATTCTAATTTGAGGAGACCGTGAGGCTTGCGTGAGGCAATCAGCAAGGCGCGTCCGACACGTGACGTTGAAACGCGTCGCGTCACGCCTCGTCACCCTTGATTGTTTGCTCTGAACCACGACCATGGGTCCTCCTCGCTCGGCCAAAGCCAGCACCTCACAGAAATCCCTCTACGCCGACTCTGACTCTGGCGAAGAAACCGAACCCGACACTCCGAAACCTCAACGACCAAATCTCAAGAAGCGGCTCAGCGAGGCCTACAACCCTGACAATGACCACAGTAGCTTTGTCTCTGATACTGGTCGTGCTCCGCTCAAGAGTGTGAACATTAATGACGATACTGCCGAGAAGAGGAGGAGGAGGAAGAGTGCGAAGGTTGTTTACGAGATGGAGGAGAATGCGGATGCGGGCCCGTCTTCGGATGGGATGGTAGGGGAGGGGGAGGAAGGACGAAGAGGGAATGGACCTCCTCAGCGGCTGGCCTCTGTTGCTCAGATTCCTGCGGTTAACGTTCCGCTTGATGTGATGAGCTCCAACTTTGAGGAATGGATGAAGATGGCTACGGACAATGTGAGTCTTTCACCCCTGACTGGTCTGCGTGCTTTGGGGGGGAATGCCTAGACATTGGTTGAACCGTCTGTTTCCCCTTATTGCAAATGCTTATCTCCTACTCCTATTATGGAGTTTGTGCTGATCACTTGCTCCAGAAAATCAACGCTGCCAACTCATGGAATTTTGCTTTAATCGACTACTTCCATGACATGTCATTACTCCGAAACACGACGGACAACTCGATCAACTTCCAACGAGCTTCCTGTACACTGGACGGTTGCGTCAAGATCTGGACGAGTCGTGTTGACAGTGTGGGTACCGAGACGGGAAAGCTCCTCAGCAATCTTGCGAACGAAGGCCGGGGGGACGACGAGGAAGAGGGCCAATCCGATAATCCCGACTCTCAAGATCCCTCTCAACCACGGAAAAAGACCAAGGCGCACAGGCCGGAATCAACATTAGCCAAGAATGCTGCACAGTTGAGAAGCAAGAAACTTGACTTGGAATTTAGTGTCGATCCCCTGTTCAAAAAGACGTGCGCGGATTTTGATGAGGGTGGTGCCCAAGGTTTGCTCATGAACCATTTGAGCTTGGGTATGGGGAGCGACGGTTGTTTGCGGGTTGTTTTCGATGCGAGTGACTCGATGGGTAAAGCGGGTGATGATGAAGATGAGGATACGCTTGAGCCAGAAGACGAGGTTGATTTGAGCCACTTGAGGAGTACGTCCGCAGTTTCCCCGTTCTCGCAACCAATTCTGAACCCACCAAACTAGAGGAATTCCTACCTAACCTTGAAATCCTTGACGAGAGAGCAATATCGTACTCCCTGTCAGGATTTTCCTTCTCCAAAGAAACATTTTCTTTCGACGACACGACGTTCTTCCAGGACAACACCCATCACGCCGACGACGACGACGACAATGAACCAGGTGGATTTGGCGGGGATGCCGACGGCGATGTCCCCATGTTCGACCACGACCAGGCTGGAGCCGAAGACTTCTTCCAGGGTGACCAAGCTGTAGGCGACGACTTTGGTACCCCCGATAATTTCGATCAAGGGGATGGAGGAGACCATATGGGCGGGGAAAACATCGATGGCCCACCACGAGGTGGCTTTGTTCCGTTTGATCCTCGTCGAGCTCCCAATGAGCGAGATTTGATCATGGCCATGACTGACGCCGATGGAGAAGGGATGATGGATTATTTTGACCAGACCTTCCTCAAGAATTGGGCTGGACCGGAGCATTGGAAACTGAGAAAGGTTGTTCGACGTCGTGAGTCCTGTACTGAATAGATTTCGCCTTGTGTTTCTAATGTCCCTCCGTAGCGGATGCGGAGCAAGCTGCTCCAAAAGCGAAGAAGGAGAAGAAGGAAGCCTTCAAGATCGACTTTTTGACGCCTATTGAGAAGGACTTGAAGGAACGGACCAAGGAGCTATTTGCGCCAGTCACTCGGAGGGCCGGCATCAATCTCCCAAGGACGTCGCTACCCAAAGGTAGTTCATCGTCGAAGAAGGGGAGTAAATCCAAGAAGTCAAGAGAGAGGGAGAAGAGGGACGATCATACACTCCCCGACGACATGCACTTCTCCAGTCGACAACTGGTGACCCTGTTCTTGAAGCCCAAATTCTCAGTAAGTTCCTCGTATCTCGTGCCGATCCTCGTTTAATTCCGGCTCCTTGTTTAGTTGAAGATGCGTGGCCACCGCGCCAGGTTGGACGATACTCGGGATGGCGATATCGACGAGAATTTCTGGGCCCAAGCGGCTGCGGACCAAGCCGCAGGTCGGGGGGATGATGAGGAAGGTGACGACAGTGGGTGTCTATTCCCCCATCAACATAAAGTCTCAGCTGATCCCTCGTAACCCAAGCAGCGAATGGGGGTGCAATTCCATTCAATACACAATTCTTCCACGACGACGATGACGACGGGCCGGGCTTTGACGATGGGTACGAAGGTGATGGGATGGGCGCAGCCGATATGGAACCTGGCGAGCAGGACCTCCTCGCTGCCACAGAGGGTCAAACTCGTCGGGTCAGACCCGAAACCGTCAACTACGCTAAACGGGCGAAACGTGTCGACGTCCGGAGACTGAAGGAAAATATTTGGAAGGGGCTAAAAATTACAGTTCCCCCTTCCAATGAGCGAGTCGATAAGGACGATTCCATGGTATGTAGTTGTTGGTCGGACGATCCTGAACGCCGCTCACCTTGATCGTACTTTAGGACTTGGATGACGATGCACATTTGACAGATCCTTCCGAAGCTCGAGTTTTCAGCTCGGTTATCTCTGGACTGCGGAACTCGTACCCCAAGGATAAGATGGACGAAATTAGCACGAGTTTCTGCTTCATCTGCTTATTACATCTCGCCAACGAACAAGGGCTGAAGCTCGAGGTTGGCAAGGATAGGTGGATGGAGGCTGTCCCTGAAGAGCCAAGTGAAGATACGAAGATTGGAGAAATCTGGGATTTGAAGGCTCGTCTCTACAACTTTCACCCCTCCCCATACTTCCGCTGACAGGAGTCTCTTCACAGGTGTATAGGGACCCAGATGCTTCTCCGGCAGCCTAGCATACGGGCCTTCCTCGCTTCGTCCTTCCCTACAGATCTGGTGGTTCTTGTATATTCCCGTTGGCTTTACTCCTATTTATTGAATATTGAACGTCAGGCCCTATGTTGTATGAGAATAGGACATGGTATTGGTATGATTGGTTAATGGCATACAGCACTGCATGGATACAATACGAGAAAGTGGGTGTCGACAAGACGGCTACAGAAGCATATAAAAATACAATAACGGGATACTATCGATACATAGGTGGCATGAAGGTGCGGAATTCGAGGGAAGGAGATTCCGAAAGGCTAAGCAATCACCGACACCTTCCACCAACGAGGCTTCGAAGTGTCAACTTTGTAGGCTTTCCACAGGTTCTCATAACGTTTCTGGTTCCGGGAGCTGAGCTCGATGAACTCTGCAAATGCTTTGGGCGGTACCTCTAGCATCTCACCCGCAGCAGGCATGTCGAAGACGTCGGAGGAAGGGAAAATGGTGAGGATATCGGAAGATGATATGCGAGCTTGTGGTACGTTGGATGGGAGGAAAATTCTCTCGCCGAATGGTATGTAGGTATTCACATCCAACCATCGATCCTGGGGACCATGTGTCCTCGTCGCTGACAAGAGATTGAGGTAAGTTACGTGTAAGTGGGGAAAAGATATGATGAATTCACCTTGGACGATCATAACTTTGCGTTGGACAATCGCAACGGCAAAAGACCCTTGGTTCATCATGGTGAAAGATGGGGGTATGAGTGCGGTGGTGGGGCTGATGAGAGCGAATTCGAAGGACAGCAGGTTGGTTGGCTAGAGGCTCTTAGAGTCCAGTGCTCTGGGGTATGTGTGCACAATGGAGTATGAGCTTCACAATGCTAGGATTTATACCGTAACCTGCTATTGTTCCGCATATCAGGGCATGCATGGTTTCTGCTGCTTCGAAGGTGCTCGTGTGCAAAGTACAACAATAATGGCCCGGAGCAGGAGCCTTGGTTGACCGACAGAGAACAATAGCACAGAGCGATGGAAGAGAGCTGCAATGTCACCATATCAGGGACAACGGGGTGCCCGCATTGGGAGATCGACGGATAGGGGCTGTCCAAATACGGCAGTTGACATTGTCTTCAACCTTCGCGGAGCGACTTTGTGCAATGAAGATCGCGCGACAAACAAGGAAACAACATCCCCACTGGCATGTCTTGAGCATAAGAATCCCGCCTCGCTGCTTGGGTCTTCGTCCGTAGATACCACCTTGAGAATGGGCTCCTATTCGACAACAACGCATCACCTCAGCATCTCTGGGCAGGATAACACAAAGGTGCTACAAGTTTAGTACAACAGCTTGCAGCGTGAATGATGAATTCCTCCAGCAGAAAACTTGTTGAACAGTGATAAAGCCTCAATCCCTGCGGCACCTCATTTGGCCAGTAGAAAAACACAAGGAGAACGGAAGGGTTGAGGGAGGCGAACAAGTGACTTAGAATCATTAACATTTCATATGCGACTCTAGACTTTTTATTCGTACAATTTCGGAGTCTGCGCGACAACATACAGTATACGCGTCGGAAGGGGAGCATATGCGGATGATGGGGCCCCTCCACAGGGAACCAACTACGGCAGAGGCCAATCTAGCGGATAACCCGCAGCTGGGGCTGCCAGCTGCCTTTCGAGACATGGTGGAGGCTAACGAGGGTAAGATTGCTCACGCTGATGCCGTGAGAACCAACTCTCCACCTCTGGTCAGCCTCCTCGTCCATCTCGCAGGATTTCATACACTGAATGACATAGCCGTAAGCGGCGAGATTGAGCGTATTATAGATGATGCTTACATCGACAAATTCCTCAATGCGGCGCGCAACCTGTTTCGCCAACTTCTGGCGGGTGATTGGCCCCGGAGGATTCTTCCAATTCTTGGTTGGAATCTGTTTGCTCCATGGCTCGTAGCCCCGCCACTACACGCAAGATCAGCAAACTGGTTGTTAGCATCGCCCAAGGAATAACGCACATTAATACGGATGGAGATGGATGGCCCACAGTTTTTGAAGACCTCTTCGCTACCGTTATATATCTGACCATTGCCGTTTAAAATTTCGTTGAGAGGGACACCATGGAGTTGATCCCGTCCGAAATAAATCGGAGGATCGAACCGCACTTCATCAATGTATCGCCGTCGGTCGCTGGATGTTTGTGGCCTGTACATCTTTTGCGGGACTAAATTTGGATCCATTTGCTGCAAATACTTGAACATTCTATGTTGCTCCGCATGCGATAAAGACTACCATAACAAAAAAGATCAGGGAAAAAGGTCGTCAGCAGGCGCCAATAACTACATACCTTGGGCTCGGAATCCGTGGGTAATATTGGCGAGTTTGGGGACGTTGGAGAGCTCGAAGGGCGAGCGCCGGGAGCCGCTGGCGAACGATCAAATGACGTCGTCGGGCTGCAGTAAGGAGACGATCCTTGAACTGAGATAGGAGATCCAGAAGGAGATCTCTTGTGGCGGGGCGACGGTGAAACTGGTATGAGGGGAGCGGTCGTTTGGCGGCGGGAACTACCCACATAGTCGCGCTGGCATAGAGGAGCACCCATATTAAGCGGCACCTGGCTCATCCCTCCGGTCGCAACACCTCCACTCCAGTCCCAACTCGGGCGGTAAGATGATGGCACCTGAGGAATGTAGGGTGACGGTTCCTCAGGCAGCGAATGGAGCATGTTGGGACTGCTTGGGTAACCACTTCCAGTGAAAAGATATTGTTGCCCTTGTAAAGGAGATTCAGCCGGTGTGTAGTCGTATTCTCTGTCGTTGCGTCATATATAAAGTGCTGATGCGAAAAATCAGGCCGTCAACGCACCCAGGTAATTGCTGAGGGAACAATTCCGCCCATTGGGCAGTATCAATCTCGCCTTGATCAGTTTGCATTTGAGGATGTGGCGGATAAGGGATGGACCCAGTACTAGGGAGCAGTGAGTGTTAGTGCCATAGAAAATAAACAAACGGAAGGACTCACTTCTGGGTGTAAGACATGGTGGATTAAAGTGTCAATGATGAGAGGGAGTGTTAGCGAAGACGATTTGATGCAGTGTGGTAGTATTTATCCAATATCCAAACTGCTGTGACATGCAGTGAAGCGCCCGTCGCGCAAAGCGCGAAAGTGCATCCTGCACGGCCTCATTATCTGCAGTGTAGGTAAGAAACAGGGCACTACTTCAGGATCATCCGAACACTCCAGCAGCTGAAATAATCTTCCTGTGTTTATCGGATCGGGCAGAGGACCAGGTGGGTCGCGCGGTACTTCGTCGTAGGGGGATGCAGTGTTCCAAGGCGGGGGTAGATTATGGTTTCATTTTCACCGCTGCACATATGAATCGAGTTTATTCCGAGTCTACCAGTTTCGCTAGGGTTTCAGACAAGGATAAAGCAAGGCAGAAAAATCACAAGAAATTCCTATTTTCAAGCGCGTTTCGTCTGAACATACAACCCTGCCAAAAAAGGACAGTTACGTAAGGTTTTCTTCTTCTCACGGGGACTAAGAGCAGATGGACGAGCGCTCGGAAGCGCTGAATCCAGAGCCAGAACCTTTCGCTCAACATCTCTCCTACAATGATCACTTCAAGTTAGGCGTTCGTTCCAGGAACCCTTTAATCTACCCTTGCCCCCGTTCGATGGATTAAGCACTGGAATCGCAATGTTGAGTGACACGCAGCAGTGGTGTCACTGACTTGGTGGCAGTCTTTTAATTCGTGACGGAGGCACGAATGGTATTCCCCCCAAAAAAACTATCCGTGTACAAACTCTGTGGCTCCTCAGACCTGCAACCCTATATATATAGAAGTGGTACTGACGTCACTGTAAGCGTTAACAGACGTATCGATCGTGAAAAGAACATTACTACATTGCCAAAAGCCCGTGTCGCCGAGCGAAAGGTGGGATGGTTTTTGGCGACTGATGCACACCTAGTGCCAGACTTCACATCTGGTCATATTCCTCCTCAGATGCCGTTCTGACAGTACTCCAAATTGATCCATGCTCTCGACTTCGAGAAGGAACCACCGGCGACGCAGTATGATCAGCCTTCGTATTGATATGCGAGTGATTGGAACGTTGCGGTAGATCGAAGGCGACTGCTGGGAGACTCGGCTCTCTGCCAGAACGTATAGTAGTAGGCTGTGGTTCATCCTGCTCTGTCGATGACCCGGCAGAGGAACCTGTTGAGGCACGACAAATGGATACGAAAGACCGACTCGCACTACTGATGTCGGATTTTATGAGCTGGCGGACAGCTCCTGAGAACGACGGGCTGTTCAGCAGAAACGCACGTGTTAGAATACCGTCGGGTCGCAGAGAAAAGCGATGCTCACTCCACGAAAATCGCCACCAGTGCGTATAGGAGGGGCTGAAAGCCGTAGAAGAATGAGAAGAAGCATACTAGGACAAAGTCCGACCATGAAGATATTCCGGTTGACTTGTCAGTACTGAAGTCGGAAGCCGCACTGATTGTCGTTGAAATAACTGCAACAGGCAAGTACTTGAAGTCGCACTAATCGTGGAGCGATTGAGATCAAGAGACACTTACTCAGGATTAACGGGTAAAGAACGATCCTCCAAGCAATCGCAACGGCAGTCCCATTGAACACATTGTTGTGAGTTCGTTGAGTGATACTCAGAACTCGGCGCCGATGCACACTGTGGCCTATGAGTGCTCCAATGATGATCAATGTCGAAACCAAGGTCACCGAGACGCTAAGAAGAGACCAGAAATACACGGCCGCGATTTGCCACATGAATCGCTGCTTTGGATCAACGAGTGCTACATAGCAGAAATCGAGCAAGGGATCCCATCCCCAGACGCCTTTCACGGCTAGTATTTTACCATCAATATAAGTCAACTGGAACAGATATAGGCAAGAGCTACGAACTTGGAGGCAGCGAAATGACAATTGCAAGCAGGAAGGGCCCTGCCAAATACCACTTCAAAAACCCCTCCGTTCGTACCCCGTGCACGAAGACCAATTGCAGGTTCACGGAGATAAGTGAAACAACGAATTGAATGAAATTTCCTGTTCATGATGTTGAGTGTCTGGCTTCTCGGGACGGAAAATACAAACCTGTGAGCACATCGACGAAAACCGCTACCGTACACCACGGGGATGGTCCAGTCAAGAAAACTTCGAGTCTTGTTGTGCTTCTGGTCAGAACGATCTTTCTCGAGCGCAAAGAAAGGCCAACTCACATGTATGCAGCACTGTAAGGGACACTCATGGCAAGCACAGAGAGAAGCATCAGGAAACTTTGGCGTCGTAGTCTTGTGTCTCTGTTTAAGTGCAAGCGAAACGCGAGACCCAGTACGACAAGAGCAGCTAGAATTGCTGCGATCGTTGGGGCTGCCGCAAGCCATATGTTGATTTGAACCAATTGGTTTGTCCAGACCCAACCAGAGATAGTGGTACCAGAATCATTGGAAGACATGACTGACAGAGCAATCAGAGTCAACAGTATCACGATTCGCGTAAGACAAGGCAGACCTCGACTGGCCACCTATGACGGATTCTTGAGACACATACAGAGGGGAAGGAAGGGCCATTTTCAACTCCAGGGTGGGAATAGGGTTGAAAGCGCTGGCTGTCTTCGACGGACTCGGAATAAGATAGACCACGAGTCGAAGACACATAAAAGGGACTATGATCGTCGCAAGTCAGACCAGAAGCCAACCAAGCGAGGACTCAATGCGGAGAGTAACTTTACCCGGCAAGATCGATCCGGGCATTGGGAGGTAAGGGCTCACTTCCGTAATGACAAAATTGAGCAAAGTGCATGAGTTCGTCATGTTTGTCGAAAGGTTATCTTGACCAGAAATGGTTGGTATGCTGAACCCGTGGTCGGTATTCAATTTACTAAGGGACCGCTTCCTGTGGCTGGATGAATTATGCGATGCCACCCGAGAAAAAAGGAACGTCGAGACAAACAGAACAGACCCAAGAAGATATTGCACGGACAGTCATAGTGACACCGGTCGGAGTTCATGGGTGAGAGCATGCCGAAACCTAAGAGTACCTGGGAGACATTCTTTCGCGATTGTTCTCCACGCTGATCACGTATTTTTGAATGAGCATCCAATGTCAGTTGACACTCGGATCAAAGTGAGCACCTTGGCTGCAATGCTTTGCAACGATTGGAAGACCTCCTGCAGCCGCCGCCCATGTTGCATGGCATCACCGGAGAATGTCCACCAGCCGAAGCACATGGTAGGTAGAGCCGCGGCCTCCGCGAGTGTATCTGATCTGTGTCGTGAAACCCCGAGCGACAATTAACGAGATCGGGGAGAGATCCAAGCTTAAGTAAGTGCGAAGGGTTTCAGTGTTTCCTGCATGATAAATACATTCCGAGGAGTGCGTGTGTATGGTGCCAATGCATGTACCAACTGGCCGATGGTAATGCCAGTGATTAACAATGACATCGAAACAGTTAGATGCGAACTTGAAGGATACCACCTCGCCAGCTGGGTTCAAAACCGGTTTGCGAGCGCGAGTTAATTCCATCCGCCCCTCCTTCCCCATCGCAGGCAGTTGTGTACTCTGACCCCTCCTCACATCTGATCGATTTCATCTTCTGACGCGGTTCTGATGGTACTCCATAAGGATCCAATATCACGATTTTGTCGCGCAGTCTGCCTCAACTCCACTCTATTGGATTTACCGGGGAGGTACGCCCGTCCAGGACGTTGAGGAACCTCAGCATTTGCGAGGTGACCCTGAATATCAGATGGTAGTCTCCTTCTCGGCTCGCCATCTTGATGGTTCACAGACGGTGTGGGCGACGACGTTGAGAAGTACGATGCACAAGCTCCGACACTGCCGAGATCAGATTTGACGACTTGACGAACAGCTCCTGAGAACGAGGGGCTGTTTGGTTCAAATGGAGACGTCAAACCCTTTGACCGTGAGTTGGAAACGTTGTTGAACTCACTCGACAAAGATCGCAACGAGACAGTAGAGCAGTGGCTGTGCACCATATAAAAATCCATAGATGCACCATAGGACGAAACTTGTCCATGAAGATATTCCGACTGATTTGTCGATGCTGAAGTCGGATGCTGCCGACATCGACGTGAAGATAACTGCACTACATGTGTCAATCGCTGTGAAGGTTAAAATAGATGAAACTGCGTACTGAGAATCAAAGGATAAAGGGTTATCCTCCAAGCGATGGCAACAGCGGTGTCGTTGAATACATTGTTGTGTGTTCTTTGAGTTATGCTAAGAAGTCGGCGCCGATTCAGGCTATGGTATGCGAGTGATCCGAGGACGACCAATGTCGAAACCAAAGTAACGAAGGCCGTGAATAGTGACCAAAAGTATGCCGAGGCTATTTGCCACAAGAATCGCTGATTAGGGTCCACAAGCGCAGTGTAACAGCATTGAAGGAGCGGATCCCAACCCCAGACACCTTTGATAGCTGTTATTTCCATTCGTATCTGGGGTCAGGTAAGCCAGAAAATACACTAGTAATGGATACGAACTTCCTGGTAGCGATATGACAAGTGCGAGCAGGAAGGATCCTGACAGGTACCATTTAAAGAAACCTTCCGTTCGTATCCCATGGACAAAAACCATCTGCAAATTGACGGCAATCAGCGTAACAACAAACTGGATGAAGTTGGCTATGGCGGAAAGAGGTTAACGTTAATCACATAATCGACAGAACAACAGCAGACCGGTCAATAACCCAAAGAACATGGACACAGCGCACCACGGCGTTGGTCCGGCCAAAAGAACCTCCAGCCTATCGAAGTGTTGATTCAGGGATCTATCGCAATGTTGATTCAGGAAGGAAACTGCTCACATATATGACGCACTATAGGGAAGGCTCATCACCAGTACAGACAGCAGCATCATGAAACTTTGGCGACGCAATGCATGCCTCGTTTCACTGCTTAGGTATAGACGAAGTGCGAGGCCGAGAACAACTAGAGCTGTTAAGATTGATGCGATCGTTGGGGCAACGGCTGCGAAAGGAGATGTCAGAGGGTAGATGTCGCTGGCGGAATCCCTGTGGTCTACATACAAATCCAGACTGTGATCGCGAGTAGCTGAGGCGTCCAAACCCAGTTGACAGGCGTGGTGGGATCAGTGGAAGACATGAGAAGCTACCACGGCGGGTGAATGGGTTGGGTGTCGACAAGCGGTACAACAACAGCGGGTTGGCCACTAGCTCCGTAATGGCAGAACGGGCGACTGCTATCATTTGTACTTGAGAGTTTGGATAAATTTGGGAAAGTGGCAAGCTCATCCCACAGAAGGCTAGGGTAAGGGATCGACATAAAAGGGACAGTGATCTCACCGCGCAGACAACATGACCGAGACACAAGTCACACAACCGGAACTCAATGGAGGCTACAGTGAGCGAGATCTACTATCGGGTCAATGCAAAAAAAAAGGTGGAATATGAACTTACGCACTGCCGTAAATAAGAGCAGGGGTTTGCAGGGTTGCACCAGGTGGCCACCATAGCGCCCGGATACGCTCCTCGGAGGAAGTGACGAGTTAGATGTCCGTACTGGAGTGTAGAATGAAATAACTGGCTGTTGTGAAAGTCGTACTGAAGAAGGGAGACTCAAGAGGACAGAATACACCCTTAGATTGAATGGGTTGCACAATACCAATAGTTCGCAGATAAGAGAAAAGGAAGTTTGGCTCCGAAGAGACGATTTGTTTAAAGCGCGGAGTTCAAATTGTGACGTTGTTGCCTTGTTCACAAGGCTTTGTCTTGAGACGCTTTCTCGCCGTCTTTGCCAACGAACTCTTAGCGGCCTGCTTCGTGTCCCATGTCTCTCGCTGACGCTCTGATCGACCCAACACTCAAATCAGACTCCACTAGTACATTCTACTCGCATCAAAATGATAGCCCCTTTGCAGACGATGTCGAGATGAAACCTGCGGATTTTGACCACACACAATCGGACCCACCTGTGAAGAGCGAGGATGGCGAAGCTGACGATGACCATCATGATGAAGATGGGCAGGACGAGCCCATGGCAGACTTGTTTGGCGAGGACGCCGAATTTACTCGAGCACACGGCGAAAGGTTAGGTTTTCCTGTGTAAATGCTACGTTTGACTCATAACCTGCCAACATTAGCGCACCAGAATCCCCAGTTGCTTCTGGACATGTATCGGAAGATGGCATTCCGTCTCATGAACGCGAGCATCGAAAGGCTATGGAGTACGAGGAAGAGGACGAGCCTCCCCCCGAATATGAGCAGGTCTTGGAAGCGGCTGTTCAGATCCCCAATATCCCTGTCCCGAAGAGTTCTGATGATAATGTCAGTTTCATCTTGTCCCGCCTGTCAATGAAAGCACTGATCCTCTTCCATAAGTACTGGGTAATGCGAATGCCCAGCTTTGTCCAGCTTGATTCAAAACCGTTTCACCCAGACACTTACATCGGTCCTGAGCATGACGATGACGAGTCCCAACACATTGAAAGCGCTCGAGAGCGCAGCATGACCATTAAACTCAAGGTCGAGAATACTCTCAGGTGGAGATGGATCAAAGATGAGTACGGTAACGATGTGAGACCTTCCCCGGTTCTCATGTTGACAGATTGCCTGACAGACTCTTATAGCGTCGACAGTCCAACGGTCGTATCGTGAGGTGGTCTGATGGGAGCTTAAGCTTAGTATTGGGTAAAGAGGTGTTCGACATCACCCAATCTGTCGATACATCCGGTTCAGTCCCTCGACAATCCTATGGAAATACCCAAGCCTCCCAGAGTTCTCAAAGTCAAACGGTGCCGCCACCTTCTGGGAGTGCTGCGAAATCACAAGGCCTGACCTATCTTGTCGCACAACATAAACGCGCTTTCATTCTCCAATCCGAAGCTGTCATCACTGGACACATGTCCATCATGCCTACAGGCATGCAGTCTGAAACCCACCGAATGCTTGTCCGTGCTGTCGGTCAAAAACACAATCGGGTTGCTCGTCTCCGTATGGCACCTGACCCTACCATGGACCCGGAGCGTGAGAAGATGGAGTTATTGAAGTTAGCATCCAAAAAGCCCAAGAGGTCAAGAACTGAGGAGGACGGATTTGGAAGTGGGAGAAGGCGCCGGACTAGTGCCCCTAGGAAGAGGACCGGTGATATGGTTTGGTCTGACGAAGAAGCGGAGTTCGGAGCTTCAGAAGAGGAGGATGGGGACATGTTCGACAGCCCGCGAAGGTCGAGAACCAAGAAAGCATCTGTGGAGGCTGACGCAAGGAAGGGTGCTGGAGAATACCTCCCTGACGATTTCCTCGTTGCGGATACCTCTGAAGAGGAAGGTGGATCTGACGACGGGCCCCGCAAGAAGAGGAAGAAGCGAAGCGACGAAGACCGGGATGCTGAAGAGGACGATCTCGATAAGTTGGAGGCCAAAATTGAAGAAGATGAGAGGAAGCGTAAGCGTAAGGATGCGGAGAGTTCTGGAGGCAAGTCGGATAAGGGCGACGGAGGTGATAGGGCAGATGATGAGGAGATGGATGTGGAGAGTGAAGAGGAAGAGGAGGAATTCAAAGTACGCAAGGCCGGGACGGGATCCCGGAGAAAGCGGGCGATTGATTTCGACGAGGAAGAGGAGGAGTGAGTCCTTGCTCTTCACTCAATACGCTCGCTACTCGATTTTGTCCTCTCCTCGGTATTGTTATCTTGCTATCCGATCGTCTCCATCACGTTTGCAACCAGACACCTGCTTCCAGGTGGATACAGGGTGGAACAAGGTAATCCTTCGAGCCCCGTTTTTCGACGAAGGTTCGGGAGGTCCTGTCTCAGAGAAGCGCACCTATAGCCAAGTCAAACTAAGCAAGGTTTTGAAACTGCCGACCCACGTAAACCTCTTCAGAATCTCCAAATAGCATGGGAGTGAATCTGTTCCAATGGAATTGGTGGTAGGCGATTGGTGGGCTTTACTGCCTTCTCCTTCTGTCGTAGCCGCAGACGCAAGGATAGTCCACACCAAGGGGAAGAAAACGACTCGGATATGACGAAGCCCTCCATTAATATTCACACCATATGAATCGTACTGACGTGTTTCTTCGAAGCTTGCCAATTGAGGACGCGATCTTGAACTCTGAATCATTGTAAGGGGCAGGACTGAACTTGACAACCCAAGTATGCCTGATAACATGATCTGCATGAATTTGTGTCCACGAATATACATTGCTAGAGTAGAAACGATCCGCCATACATAAAACGAGTGTGGGTGGTCGGTTTAGGATTCGTGATGAAGGAATCAAGGAAGTGATAAAATATATGAACAGATTGGAGTGGAACAAACGACGACGAATGTGATTGTCCATGAGCGGTCAGTGGAAGGAAACGAAAGCCGTGGTGATAACTAAAAGATAAGCAGGAAAACGTAACTAGCGATACAAACTTTCAAACAATCATGGAACCCTTCGGGGGAGGGAATGCAGACGACATGGGTGAAACAGCCTGCTGTAAAGCCGACATATCGCGCTCAGGATCAAGGCTGATAGATCCACCGGTGAGGGGATTCGGTCCTAGGCTTGTGTTGGGAGTAGCAGGACCACCGCTGCTCGCTGCGACCTTGCCAATATACCAGGACTGTGGCATGTCAAATCAGGAAGATGTCGGACGCGTATCAAAGGGAAGCACGTACAGGTACCCAACCACGATCTCCTCCGTCTTCTTTGACAGCCTGTGAATGCAAAGGTCGGCGAATGGTCAAGACGAATTTCATTGAACTCACGTATGACCAGTGGTTATATCGCTTGAACACTCGTAGCGCATCATCTTTGACAAGATCCAACTCTTCTTCGCCCCTGCCCTTGTAATCCATGAGGGCAATACCGGGGAAACTCGTCGATACGATACTTAGAGGAAGAATGGGTGTCTTCTTGGCCGACGGTGATAGTGGAGGAGTGCTACCTGCTATACCCTTGGTACCTGTGGCTTCTGCTACCGCAGATGCAACAGGGATGCTGGTCTCTAGCAAGCAGCCGGCGGGTACCCATCCTTGCTTACTCGTCTCGGGCTCCACGGCACCAGTACCAGCAGGGTCACGTTGAACCACCCACCAACCTCGTGCACGAGACAGGATGATGAACGTATCGCCACTGGGAATGAAGCAATTAGATGTCGGCGTCACAAAGCGACGTAGCGGAGACTTACACGACGACATCAAACTCGTCCTCTTGTTCCGCCATGTATGGATATATCGCAACAGCGTACGATAATCCCGTATTGGTGACTGTTGAGGTAATCATCTCCCGATGACCACCTGACTCATCTTGACCTCTCGACCCCGACGATGCCTGCAGCTTCACAATCTCAGCAGGCGCAGATGGTGGTACACCACTTTCATTCGACCGGTCCTTGTTCTCCGCGTTGGAGGCAGTGTCAGGCCATCCCGATTGGGGTGCTATTGCTGTCATTGGGGGGGCGGTTCCATTTGTCGTTGTGTCGTTGACATGTAATTTGGGAGAGCGGGATGATTTGATTGATGCAGCGGATGACTTGGTCTGACCGGGAAGCGCAGGCTCGGATGCTTGCCGTGCGGCATGTTTTTGCTGGGCGACGGCGATTGGTGAGCGAATGTCCTTAATATGTTTCAACATGAAGACAGGGTTCTTCTTTGCGTCTTTTAACTTCTGGAAGAGGAGGAGGGGTTTCTCGTCATAACTGAGACATCTTTCTATTCGATTGCCTGGAAGAATGCCTTAGTGTGTGGTCAGGACTGAAGTTGGAAAGAAATAGAAACCTGTGGATCCATAACAAATGAACATGGCGTAGTTTTGCCAATCGTCATTATTGATCTTGTATTTCTTCAAGGCTGCAGGCAGGACTTTCCATGCAGGGTCGTCAAGGCTAACTTTGAAACTCTTGAGATTATCACCACTGTCCTGCCGTGTTGGCTTCGACGATGGTGGCGCAAGGCCGTTGGTGGTAGTGATCGTGGGCGTTCTCTGTTGTTGTTCGGTGGGGGAGTGTTGAGAAACGAGTGTGTTTGAGCTGCTAGCTGATACGAGAGTGTTTCCACTGCCGCGACTGGAGAGATCGTGTTCCGTTCTGTTTGGAGATGGATGGGGTGAATCCACTAATACGGGCTTCGTAGGAGATTGTGCTTTGTATTGTGACCAGTTGAATGAAGCGTCGCGGCGAATGGGACTGTCCTCACTCTAAACCAATGTGAGGACGAGGAAAATGCGAGATAAGCTAGAAAGGCCGCTCACAGGTCGAAGTTGGGACGAACGAATGTCATCCATGCATGATATGATGCTGTGCCGCAGGCGACCATTCTCCTCTTCAAGCGAATATAATCGATCGGCTATAGACCGGGTCGGGGTGTTGATGGGTGAAGGCTTGGCATTGGAAGATCCGTGAACATACCTTGCTGTTTCACAAGGTCGTATAACTTATCCAAGGTGACATTCTCCTCTGCCTCAGCTGTATGATGTGGTCAGATAAGCGACACTTGGCAAAGGAACAACATACAGGGAGGCACGTAGTGGTCCGCTTCGATTGGTATATTGTGGGCCAGCTTAACCATGTAGACAGCCTTTAGGATCGCAAGACGTTGGCCTATCGTAGCCACACCAATCTCCTTTAAGGAATCCGCATCCAGGATACACAACACATCACCAGAGATGTTGTGCTCTGTACAAAACCTTAGGCACCAGTGATGTCAGCACTGGCGTAGAGTGGGCGCACCTCTGATCTGAGCTTCGTATTGAGGGTAACCAAGCCTAGCAAAGAACGTTTGAACGTCATCCTCGTCCCAATCCGCAATGCTCTTCCGAGGGTCTCCTACAGAAAAATCCATAGACTGGCAGAGCTACCGAGAGGGCTCCAGTTTGAGCTTGGGCGTCGATGAAGATGCAGAGATATTCCAAACAAGATTAGAGAGAATAGAGCCGGATGGGGGGACGGAAACAAAAGCTTGAGAGGCTTCGTGGACTTGGTTGGGTGGAAGAGGCCTACAAGTTCGAATTTGGGAGGTCAGAAAGTTAGACTTGTTCGGTTATGGAGCGGAGAGTCGATCACAGTCCAACACAATGAGTTTCTCGCGTGGACTCCACGCGATGTTTCAGCACAACTTTATCCTTTCCTCTTGCTACCCTCTGCAGATATCAGCCCTTGATATTTCTTATGTGACTCGCTAGATCTTAGCGGAAAGTCCTTTCTTGCTTTATAAATGGACGACATATGGGGAAACGCATGGGGAGAGTCCACAAAACCCCCACCAGCGACGACAACTCACGAGGATCCCGTTTGGCCTGCCCGTTCACCTATCCTCACTGGTGACAATGAAGCAGATATTGGATTACCGTCCTGGTCTACTGGGTCAGATATTCGATGGAACGAACCTTCCGAGACTGCCGGATCACTATGGTCCCAACCTGATAACGCTTCTGCCTGGGGGGCGACGCCAAGCCCGTATGAGGACATATCCCTTGGACGCATCCCCACGCCGGAGATACAGCCACCCTTAAAGCCCCCATCACGCCAGGAGGAGCTGCCATTTGACGTTCCCCTACCCCCCGTCCGAGACGAGTTATCCCTGCCCTCTCCCTTTGTGGAGGAGGACGAGGCGCAAGAGGTCTCCATACCAGTCGCGGAATCCTCGCTATCTACACCCCGACCCCCGAGTCCGGATGGAGATGGCTTTGGTACATTTGAGTCAGGTGTTGATGCCTTTGAATCTACTGGCCTCGAGCCGTGGTCGCCTTCTGGTGCCACTTTTGCTGCTGAAGATGTTGGAAGCGGATGGGCCTCCGCATGGTCCACTTCACAGCATGAAGCGACCCCTGATACAGATTCTGAGAAGCTGGATGAATGGGAGAGAGCGAAGAGGCAGAAGGAGCAAGGGGATATGAAAGTCGTCAGTGTTTCCTAAATTTTGCTCTCTTTTCTGAGTTCTTAACGGAGCGAGACTTCTTTGCTGCAGCCTCCTGAAGTCATTTCTTCCCTCGTTCATCAATGTGAAGAGTTCGTCAACGATGTGTGGCCTGCGCCGGAGCGTACATCCGCGGACGACGACGACTGGAGAAACAGCTGGAGAACTCATGAGGAAAGCGCTGAGGGACTGTGAGTGTCTCCAAATATACAGGTCTTTTGCACAATAAAGTTAACGATCTTGTCGCTCGCCGCAGTGACGCAGCTATAGACACTCTCCCCGAAATCGCAAAGTTACCAATCAATTTCCGGAAGACATCCACGGCAAAGTCGATGGCAGAGGCCGTGAAGCTGACCAGGAACGCACCCATCACACGTTTAAGCCCCATGTCTCGTTTTCTGGAAGCCAAGGGCTCCACTACTTGGGAGGCTGAAGTCAAACTTCGTCCGATCGTTATTCAGGACGATATTCCGATGGGATGGAAGGTCTTGGAGAAGGATCCCGTTGCTTCGACTCCTTCGCCGATTGGTCCTGATAAAGGAAAGAAGCCCAGTGGTGGACTTCTGTCGTTCATGACCCGGAGAGCATCGACACAGCCCAATGTTGACGTCAAATCATCACGTCCAAACACCCCAGTCTCGGATACACCGAGGTCTTCATCTGCCGCTGGGACAACCGCATCTCCACGACATAGCGGTGAGAGTAGGAGGTCTCGAACAACCTCGGTATCAACGCCGTCTTCGGTTGTTCCCTCACCCATAGCGTCTAAGCCCGCCACCA
The DNA here is from genome assembly GCA_000697665.1 of Jaapia argillacea MUCL 33604. Classification (NCBI taxonomy): domain Eukaryota; kingdom Fungi; phylum Basidiomycota; class Agaricomycetes; order Jaapiales; family Jaapiaceae; genus Jaapia; species Jaapia argillacea. The sequence goes on along the minus strand of KL197712.1, from coordinate 614,677 downwards.
ATCCATTCACGGAGCCATCTCCAACCACAGTAACACCAGCCACCGAAGTCGCTGCGTCCATGTCATCATACTCATCAGCACCCGACCCCGTCACGGTGGGAACTACTGCTTCGACACCACCACCGTCCGCGGTATCACGATTCTTCAATCGCTTCTCTCGCGCTAAGAGTAGCCCTGGGACTGGGCGAACCTCTATCGCCTTGTCCTCCAACGACCTAGAATTCTTGTCCGATATTCCGAGTGCGAGCGATGGAGAAGGACATGACGATCCTCAGTTGACGGCACTGTCCCAGATGTTTGGGTCTCAACCAGTCCCGTTGCCTGAGAAACTGCCACCTCCTTTGGCGCCGCCTCCCAAACTCTCTCAACCAGTTAGCCGACCGCTTAGTGTCGTGAATGAGAGAGAGCTGCCACCAGTGCTTGGTCAGCCGAAACCCGTACCCTCTCTTTCTGTCACTGGGTTCCCTGGATCCTCCGGAAGGTCAATACAGCCTCGAACAGAATCTCCCTTACCGTTACCACCAACTTCCTCATCCGCCATTCGGAACCCCACTCGGCCTTCAACTTCGACATCTTCTGCGGATTGGTCATTAAGTACGGATTTGAATCCATTTTCCTCCACGACACCCTCACGAATTCGATCGCCACCAGTCCTTCAACCTCCTCCAAAGACCTCATCTCCTTTCTCACTACCTCCGCCACCCTCTTCGCGACCACATACTCCAAAGTTACCTCCTCCGCCTCGCAGCAGAACCCCATCAAGCTCGTACACTTTCCCTCCACCGCTCTCACCCCCAGTTTCCTCACGTACGCCCACTCCTACCTTGAGCCCTCCCCCACACATTGCATCACGTAGTACAATGTCAACCCCTCCACTGGCTCCTCCACCTTCGCAATTCAAACCTTCGAACACTTTCATGCCGCCAACACCCACACCCAAAGATCTTTTTGAAGATGACGATTTTTCGGATTTCCATTCGTCATTCTCTCAACCCTCGTTCTCCAATCCTCCGTCGACCTCGCTCTATGACTCGAGCTCAGCTTCGGATAGCCAACTCTTCGGTACCCCGAAGAAATTGCCACCCAATAAACATGGGACGAAACCCAGTTTTGATGACTTTGATGATTTTATTTCGTCTACCATTCCTTCGCCATCACCTCCTCAACCACCTGCCAAACCTACTCCCCTTCCTATTGGCCTTCCTTCACCGAGTCCTGCACCTTCTCAAACTCGGCCAAAGGTGCCGAAGACCCGGAAACCTTCAGCAGCCGATCACCTCGCGACCTTACATCTACTGGAGGCTGCTGCTGCAAGGCCAGGCAGGTGGCCAGCCCCTCCTTCCCCGCTACCAGAGGCTCTACCACCACCACCCCATGGTGGGGCCGGCGCACCCTTTGATACCAATACGTTCGAACGTGGTTTCGCGAAGCAACAGACCCTCCGGCCGCCTCCTTCAGTATCGTCTCCCCCATTGACAAGTCATTCCATCTCCTTGAACTCCAACAGTCTCCTGCAACCAATATCTCCTCCAAGTCGGGCAATGCCTAACTCACAGCCTTTACAAGGGTTTTCGGCATTCGGCTCCAGCCAAAGCGATATTATGTCGCCTCCGCGCACGAACGTCTCGAAGCCGCCTCCCAGTCGGCCATCAGCGAGTTCAACAACGAAAGGAGGACTGTCAGCGCAGGATATCTCTTTCTTTGAGGGACTGTAGCAGCTACATACACTTATTGTCGACGTCGGGTCTGTTCACTTCAGTATAATGTAGTTTGCATTGATGTATCGATACACTGCAGACAAGGATAGTAATAAGGATACAATGGACGGGCGAATGGCGAGGAGATAACTTGGTTGACAAGGGTCATCCTTTCTTTCCCTTTTTCTTCTTGCTAGGCGTCGATGAGGAAGGGATCTCGACGGATCCACCGAGCGCCTCAGCTTCGACGCCACCACCCTCCTCGATTTTGGTCCTTGCCTCCAAGAAGAACATGACGTCCCTAAGTTGATCCTCCAGGTCCTTAACCTTCCCCACAAAATCAGCCTTCTCCTTGTCCGTCTGGTCCACCCTCTCCTTCATCTTGCCCAAATTCTTCAACAACCCTTCACTCACCGCCTTTTCCTCTTTCAGCTCTCTCTCCAGCCGCCTCGCCAGGTCTGCAATCTTTTCCGCTCGCTTCTCTGCCTTCATCTTGTCCTTCTCCAGAATAGCCACCCTCTCTTCCTCTTCCCGTTTTCGTCTGTCCGCTTCCCCTTGAGCGGCTATCCGGCTCCTCTCGACTTCCTTACTGAGCTGATCTACCATTTCCTTCAGCTGGTTGACCTGCCCCTTCAACTCCGCACTCTGCTCTTCGTAAAACACTCTCTGCGAATCCAACTGTGAAGTCAACAGGTAGGAATACTCAATCCCGATGGCCTCAATCTTTTCCGCGCTCAGTGTATCAGCTGGTCCAGGCCCCAACCCATCTGCTCCACCACCACTCCCGCTGAATGATGCAGCAGCGGAAGGCAACTCGACTAGTTTGCCGTCGGCCTTGTTTTGAATCAATCGATGAACGTATCCATCCCCAGCATAATCCCATACCCGTTGCGTTTCGAGTTCTAGCGCGTAAAGATGGGTAGTTTGTTCGTAGTGAGCATGCGCGTGAGCTCGACCGTATCGGCCGCAACCAATGTTTCCGCAAATAAGGCAGATCCACAGGTTGCTGGTCGAGGAGCAGTCGGCACACGTTGAAAGGGAGGATGAGTTCGTGAAGGGAATGGGACGGGAGGAACGATTTGATGATGCCGGATGAGACGAGAGCATGGTTTGAGAGTATCGGCAAACTGGGCAGCTGAGAATTGACATACGTATATGAATATGAGATTATCTATGGATTGACCGCAGAGTCTCACCGACTGTCCCCCCATTGGCTCAAACATCGACAATGGAATGTGTGCGAGCACGGGACGGTGACAAGGCCTGTTACGGCAGAATCCATCCTCTCCAGACAGACAGGACAAGTAGGCAATTCATAGGTGCCTTGGGGTGTGCTCAGTCGCGATATTGCCAACGACACTGAATCCTCTTGCTCAATGGCCACGGAAAGAACGCGAACGACGTGGCAGATCTCGGGCTACAATATCCAAAGAGTCAGATCCAATAGAACATAAGTAGCGGAGTACGTACCTCCATAGAGTTGAACGCTTTCCCATTGTAAGCTTCTGCGAACTCTGTGGCGTCCTCTAGCTTGCGGAACTTGATCACCACGATGGATCGGTTGGGCGCAGAGTCTCTAAGTACACGAAGGATAAGGGTAATTGAACATTGACAGAGTCGATGGATTTACCGAATCATTCTGAGATGTGCCATCCCTTCTGCTGCTGGTGCCACAAAGGCTAGAAAGTCTGAAGGGTTCATCCACGAAGGCACAGCAAGGACGGCCATCGTGATATCATCTGAATCTATATATTGAAGACCTGCGTCTGGGGGAGCGGCTGATGAAGCCCCTTCAGATTCCAAAGTGCCATGGCTGGAGCTTTGTCGGAATACATGGACCACTCCTTCTGGTAGATTGGTAGAGCCACTCTTAGTACGGGTATGCGGTATGAAGGTCGCTGCTGTCACCCCTGGATCCATGCGATCAATTCGAGTTATCTTCCGGCTAGTCTTAAGCATACTCACCTGCCCCAGAGGAAGCCTTCTCTTTGCCAGTCACGGCTTTAGTCATAGTCTCAAAGTCAACCCAGTCCAATCGAATTGGACCCAGTCTATAGTCTTTATGGGCGGGGTTGAATAGCGCGTTCCTTCTCGAGGTAGGCTTAGGTGTCTGAGCAGGAAGACGTTGAAATAACGATGTGGGAACAAAATTGTCTGTTGATTGAGGTGCTGATACTCCTGTTTTTCGGCTCACTAGGACGCGGATATGATAGCCTCGCATAGCTATGTGGAGAGAAAGCAAGCTAGGATGACATGCCGGAATGGAAGCAAGCGCAAAGATATTTAGGGACCGACAGAGGTTGTGGTCCTGAGCAAGTCCCGTTTCCCGATTCGCCTCATGATTTCTCGGGCGTTCACCACCGCGTCCAAATCCACTTTGCCCCTCCCTCCTCGCCCCTCCTCGCCATACTTTTCTTTGACGTCCCCTCTGACTCAAGCATCGTTGGCAAATATCAGGAATGCGCTGAGTGCAAGCTCGACTCCGTTTCCTGAAAATTCCTCGGAAACTTGTGCATCGGTGCTGATTCCTTTCTGCAATGTCGATGACAAACCTGGAATCCTACTCGAGGTGAGAGATAAGAAGATGAGGAATCATTCGGGTGAGGTGAGGTGCGCGATTCTCTCTATCTCGTAGCTTACTATTAACCCGGTTTTTAGTTTCCCGGGTGGTCGGGTTGACAAGGTTAGTCTGGGAGTACCAGCATTCTGAATATTCGGTTTTTGTTGATATTGATTATTATTAATAGGAAGACAAGTCACTGCTGGCAGCAGCCCTTCGAGAGACACACGAGGAAGTGGGCATCCTCCCGGACCAAGTCGAAATACTTGGTCAAATCGGTCCCCCAACCGTATCCCTGAGCGGAATGCGAGTGTGGCCATATGTGGTAGATTGGCTCCTCTTGTCTTCCCAGCTTTTACTCAGATGGATTATCAGGGATTCATTCACGCGTCCTCCCAGACCACTTCCCCCTTCTCCAGCTCCGACCCGACGTTACCCCTACCCTGCCTGTCAATGTCGTCCCTAACACCCTCCCAATCTGAGGTAGCCCACATCTTCCATCTCCCTTTCTCGGAACTCGTCAACCCTTTACGCCTCCGTCCCCATCTCTTCCGCTCCGACATCCAAAGACCTTATTGGGCCATAACCGTTTCCGACATGATTGAGGGGGGTAGTGCTGAGTGGAGTAACGATGAAGATCAGATGGATGAAATTGGTGGCGGACGAGATGGGAGGCTGGAGGTATGGGGCTTGACGGGTTGGTATGTGAATTTGGTGATGAATGCGTTGAAGGTGTATCAGTAAGTCGGTGTTCAGCGGTGGACATTGTAGCCCTAGATACAGATGGTAGAATACATATCTGCACGTTCTTGTACATCGCGAGACTATACGTGATCATCAGTTGGCCTATTTACCAATTTCCAAGACCCTCCCGAACCTCACCCCAGCTCCAGTAGTATCCAAGGGTTCAGCTCCTCCCCCGCTTCCTCCTCCTCTCTTCCAGCTGCTGATCGCTCAGTTCCTCGCCCTCTTTTGCCTGGTCATATTTCAAAACAACCTTCTTCACAATATTCTCCCACATGGCATCGTTCACGCCCTTTGCCTTTCCCAATTGTTCCCTCAAATACTTCACCTCACTCTCCAACTCCGTCACCTTACCTTGTAAGTTGGGTTGACTAGAATTGACGTTGGTAGACGAGGGTGGCTGGACGAAGAATGCATGATCTACGATGAGTTCGGAGTACGGGTAGTCTGTTGGGTCTATCCGGTTCGTCTATACGCCAGATCAGAGAAGTCAGAACGTTCTATGAATGGAAAAGGCATAAACCCTTACAGTTCCTAGGAAAGGCAAAATCATCCCAACCTCATGTCCTTCCCTCCTCTTGCCGTCCCTCGACCTCTCAAAAGGCACAACCACCCTCCCACACATTCCTGCGACCTCCCCACCTCCTCCTCCACTCACACCGATCCCAAGACTCCCATTAACATGCCCTACTAAGTCCGACGGTCTCAGCATCGTCGTCAGATACGTGATGGCTAGACCTTTGTGAGAGGAAATGGATCGGACGAGTTGATGCGAGGGTACATCGTAGATGTTGATGGTGCCAGCCTGTGTGCCGACTATGAGGAGGGTTGAGGTTAGGGAGAGGGCTAGGGAGGTTATTTGTTGGCTGGGTCACAGACGGATATAAGTATGATAGACACTACTGCCGGAATGAGGCTTCGAATGGAAGGAGCGGGCGTACCCAACAGTCATAAGTCTCTTCCTATTTCCCTCGCTATCGTCCTCTTCACCAACTCTGATAACATCGCTCACGCCCTTCCCACCAATCGCTTCGAGTTCCCTACTTCCACCTGAACCTATGACACCCTTGCCCTTGCCCAAATTCACTCTCCTAAATAAATTGACTTGATAAACCTCCCCTTCAGCACCAGAAGACGCAGCAAAGAAGATCCGTTCTGTCGGGTCCCATGCGAGATGGGATATGGGTTTCGGGAAGGAAAATGTGGTTAGGAGGGTGTTTGTTGAAGGGTCCCATATCTAATGGTCGTGGATCATTAGTTAAATGTCAGGCATCCTCAAGTGGAAATGGGTCGAGATGTTGGTGTCGACTTACTTTCACCGAATGGTCGATGGAGGCTGAGAGAATTCGACACGAAGGGAAAGGACCAACCCCACAAAGGATATCCGTCACGGGCAGCGTGTGATCTGACAATATGCAATATGGAGTGGGTAGGTCATTTTGTAGCTCGTCGTCCAATAGTCTGATTTCTCGTTAAGAAACATGTTTTGAGCGAAAGTTCGGGAACCCACCTGGCCATTTCCCAGATGGATACAGCCGAGTCTTCACTCCCCGAAACGAGTGCAGCCCCATCCTGTGTAAATCGTAATACGTTCACCTGGCGATAATGTGCGTGCCATGCATTATATAAGATCCCAGAAGCGATCTACTGTCGGAGAAGTTATGATTCAGTATAAGTGTGTGTTGACTTAAGGTAGGACGACTAGCCTCCCACAAATATATTCGTCCTTGAGCAGAACCACCAGCGCAAAAATCGCCACTTGGGTCCAACGCTATGCACGTCAGTTTTTCTGGAAGCACAATCTTCAGTGCCAGTTGGTCCTAGCAATTCAACAGCCAGATTGAGCAACCGAAAAGATGGAGTAGGGGAAGGGAACTGCACTTTTTGAAAGTTGTACACATTCAAGATTGACTTGTCTTGTTGTGCAGACATCACTAGGCCTCCAAGACCATTTTTCGACTCGAGAGAGGCGGTACAGTGGGAGGTTGCGTTATTTTGTTTGAAGGAAGCCAAGCTGGTGCCAGTTTGGATGTCGTGGACTGATATATAGCCAGGCCCAGGATTTGTGGGGGAGGGGGCTACAGTGCACAGAATAGTTTCGTGCATATTGTCAGTCGATGCTGTCAAGCCTTCCAAGGGTGAAAAATCTGAAAAAGAAATTCTAAAAGTCTAAAGCCACGTGGGAGTGCTGTCTATGGAGTGTGGCGTCAATGCTCTGCAACCCTTGTCTCGACGATGAAAGTTCTAGCAACTTTCCTTCTATCAAAACCACCATCTTGATTGTTTCGCCTTTCTATCCGCAACCATCACCATCATGTCCAATCTCTACGAAATTCTTGGTATATCCAAGGACGCCACGAACGAAGAGAGTGCGTACTATCCCCACTGACGTCCGCTCAACGCCTGCTAACAGGCGCTCAATTGGATAGTCCGCAAAGCATACAAGAAAGCTGCACTAAAGACACATCCAGACAGATTACCCCAAGGCATTACACCAGAGCAGAAAGCTGAAGCAGAGGAGAAATTTCGAGTGGTGAACAATGCCTACGAAGTACTAAGTGATCCCGAGAACCGCAAGGTGCGTCCTCCTCCATCATCACCTCGACGACATTCTTGACCGTGTTTAACATCTTATCTCGCAGATATTTGACATGTACGGCGTATGGCCGCCCCCTACCGCTCGCGAGGCTCCGAACGGACCGCCACCAGGTCCAAGCAGACGAAGTGACAGAGATGAAGCTTTCCGAGACCCATTCTTTGACTTCCCCGATCCATTCGGTGGACCCCAACACCATTTCGCATATTCGGACCCGTTCGAATTGTTCGAGCGTATATTTGGCGACGTTCGTGGACGCGGATTCGCATCGTCACCATTCTTTAACGACCCTCTGTTTGGTGGTGTCGACTTCGGCCATGGCCCCTCGAGAGGTGCTGGAATCCCTTCGATGGATCCATTTGGATTTGTGGGTGGATTTGGGCGTGGTGGAGGGTCGATCATATCGCCTTTTGGCGGGATGTTCGGGCCGGTGTTTGAGGATACGATGAGAGGGAGTCGAGGAGGGACTGCGAGGACGATGTCCTATAGCAGTGCTGGGTTTGACAACGATCAGGGTGGGGTGAGATGGGTTAGTTCAAGTAAGATGACAAGGACTATCAATGGTGTTACGGAAAGTGTGTGGAAGAGGCGGGACTCACAGGTAAGCGTTGCGTCGTTGTTCATTTGCGCTTCGCTGACTTATAGCTTCCGTGAAGGGGAACGAGCATGTAACTTTGACGTATCCAGACGGACGCGAAGTCTACACGATAAATGGGGTTGAGCAATCCCCTCAAGGTTATATCCAAGACCCTCCTCAACCAAGCAATCAGTACATCCAACAACCCCCTCCTCCTCAATCTCAACCACCACGTCCACCACCCCAAGTACAGTCCAATGGCAATAGATATGTCCAACCGCCACCAAACGAACGATACATCCCGCCACCTCCGATAATACAGTCCAATGGCCCCCCCTACGTCCCAACCACAACCGCTCCTCCAGTTCAACCTCAACCTGAATACACTTACACACAACAAGAACGAGCGCCCAGACATCGTTCGACCTATTCCCAAGGTTCTGGACACGGTCATGCTCCCGTCATACCCGATTACCCTCCAAGGGCAGGCGAGAGGGGAAGGGATAGGGATAGGGGCAGGGAGAGAAGACAACAGAGAGGGTATTCGGTACCGCAACCTATGTACCCAGACGATCACTCATCTTCTCATTCCCCCGTGATACCTTCACCTCGAGATGCTGTGGTCCCTTCACGTTCAAGGTCACCAGTGATACCACCGCCCCAGCCAGATCAGGGTCAGGGTCGTAACTACGAAGGGCCATCTGGGAAGGACCGGCATCATGTTTTTTTTGGTGCGTTCATATGTTGGACTCATGCTATCGTCTCCCTAATGCAGAGGAATTGTTCGTAGGTCATCACCACGACCACAGCGTCCAACCCGCCCGCGCGGATGGGAATGAGAAAGACGGACAAGGAAGTAATCGGCACAGTTTCTTTGGTTCGTTCGTATCTTCGCCCCTCCCCTCATTTTTGTCCAACTAACTTGGATCTCTGGCCATTGGTAGGCCATCACCAGGATCACAGCACCGACGGCGGCAGGAATGAAGGCGATGATGAAGATGGGTCAAAGAAGAAACATTGGTGGAAGTGGTGGTAGGATTGACTAACAGAACTCTGTTGGTACTCATGCTGAAACCTCTTCAGATGGCTACCTCGCGGTCGAACGGATAGTCTGAAACCCGCGACAGAGATGGTGTGGGTGACGAGGAGTTGTTGATCCTGGATATGTTTTCGAACTGTTTTCATTGTTGTATTATGTGACTTGCTCAGATGTTTCCTTAAGGTCATCATAGATGGGTGATCAGTCCGTTTGTGGTTGTTTCAAGTAGCCTTGCCTTTGTATCCCTAAGTTACAAATTGATTGTAATGTATTATCGCGCACACACCATTTGGCCACCCTCAACTCCAGACGGTGATTGGTTGAGCGGATTGGGGACGAGCAGGCAGAAGAAGCAAGAATATCTTCATTTGTACAACGTGGAGATTCAGAGCAGTAGAGACCGGGTATGCAATGCTCGATCACTCGGAGGACTCTTCCGACTTTGGTTGCTCATACTTCTTGGGATCGACTCCGTGCCACTTGTGGCTGACAAGATTGAACCTGAAACACATCGTCAGAATCTCTTCACCTCGCTCGGTACTCGGTACCATCACTCACATGGGGAACGCGGCTGTACATCGATGGGGTGAGTTCAGACTATCCAAAATCAACATAGGGTCGAAGGAAGCGACTCACCGAATTTGAGTTGTGACCAGACAGAGTTATGATAGGCAGCGTTCTGCACCCATTCAGGTTGGGGGGATTCGCCATAGATGGGCTCGCCGGCCTTTGCCCGTGCAGAGAGTTCGGCAAAGTCGAGTTCTTGTTCGCGTTTGTTTTCTGACCATCCCCAAAATCGGACTGTCCAACGAATTGGGTTTAGACACGCCGCAGTGTAGTGCCATAGGGTGGTAGAAGGGAAAGGATAGAAGGAACACGTACAACTTGACCTCTGGTAGGCCATAAGGAAACCACCCATAAATCCAAGGAGACCTCCCAATCGGAGACTGGTCCTCAAAGGGAACCTTGACCTGTCCGCAACATCTAACATGTTTTACCATTCACTCAGTCCCATTTCCACACCTGAAAGAATGAAAGTAGGCGTACCCCAGAAATACAGAGCACCGGGAAAAGCAGCTGTTCCAGCTGCCCACACGGCAACGTCGGAGGGTCTCATGTACCGGAGGACTCGAGATGCATGGGGGTCAGAATCGATGAGGGGGTAGGGTGTTTGGACGACTTTTTGTAAAGGCATCCTTGTTTCGACGAAAGTCCGCGACGGGGACGAGGATATTGTTTCGCGGTTCTGGTCGCTGTCGGGAACACCAGGCGCGGTGTTACAGTGTGACCTGCCCTAAACAGGTTGTGACGTTGCTGTGACTTCAGTCCGTGTGACAGGGGTCTCACGGTGCCTCGTGGCTGATTTTGCCTTGTGCTTGCTCTGCACTGGCCGCTTTGACCCTTGGCTGCTTGTTTAAAGTCCACCGTTTGATTCTGGCTTTGGCTGTTTCTCTTTGCCCCCTTCAGCCATGAGCGCCGTACGGAATACCAATCGGAGCGTTCTCCGCAGCCGAAACGCCTCACCGTACTCCCGTCCAGGTCAAACAAAGAAGAAATCAGTGCGTCTTTGTCCCTTGTTCTTGCTTTGGCTTGCCTTGACCGAATCTGACACAACGTCTCCTCCACATTGTGCTTTGCATTGCAGTCATGGAGCATCACAGGTCTCTTCAGTTTTCTGAACCCCTTGCGCGCTCGAACACCACACGAGTCCGCATCACCCGAATCCACATCGGAGCCAGCAGACGACCAAGAAGAATTCGAAGAGGAAGAGCAGAGATATCCAGTTGACCCCGAATCGCCCACTGAGAATCATCCTGCTGAAGCTTTGGCACAAGTCGGTCATCAGGTATGTAGCGCTTTGACTCTTTGTGTTATTATAATTGGCTGGCTTTACTGACTAACTTGCTAACAACGCAACGAACAAGATGGCACGCACACTGAGCATCTCTACCCCGACACCGGGACCGGCTATGCGGGCCCGCAATCGACCACTTACCCATGTGGCGCTTCATCCCGCCCTACCTGCCAACGCCCCCTTCGTGCCTAATTTTGCTCCCGCACAACCTGCGGCCCTACCCCCGCCCCCGCCACCACCGACGTTTCACACCCCGCAACCTCCGCCACCCCAGGCGGCTCCCCTTGCGTCTTCGCCAGAGTCTGATACTTCTGGCTCACCTTCGAAGAACATCGAGACGGTCATCCAGTTCCTTTCCGAGAACAGTGGAAGGCAACTCAACAAGATCGAGATTGCTGGACTCGTGTCGTTATTGCAGGATAGTTCGAACGGTACGTTCCTTGTTGCCTCTGGCGGTATAGCCGTCCTGACCACGTTCCTCTACAGATGCCGACAGGCCCGAACCATTCAGGTTCTCCACCAGCCCTGGTCGCGGGACCACGCCTCCTTTTGGCTTTGGTACTCCAGGTAGCTCAACCAATGGTGCGAGCACATCGAATGCGTCCACTTCGAAAATCCCCCGGCGCACTCTCTCTAAAAACCCTAATGGCGTTTACAAATGGCAAGGGGGAGGCAGCGCCCGACCTAAAAATCGTTATCAATCTCCTTCGTTTGGCTCGCCACGAGGGTCCCCTTCCAAATTGAAACTTTCACCGCCTGCAGGTAGTGCAGCCACGACCAAGACGGATGGAAAGAGGCGCCGTGTGGGTGAGGATGCAGAGAGTTCGGTCCCTTTCCCTACAGCCTCCAGTTCTCATGCCGAACCCTCGGGTGTCTCTTCATCCTCGTCTTCTTCTTCATCTCTCGCCATGCCGAACGGTACATCCACCAATGGCGCTTCGGCACCGAAAGTCAATGGCGCACCACCTGTTACACCGCGGTTGAGAACCACTGGTATCGCCATGAAGCCAACTGCTCCCGCCATCCCCTCTCCCCTCCGCCAAGCCTGGGGTCAGAGTGACTCTCCTTCCCCACCTCATCCTCCGCCTCACAAGCAGCCCACAAAGGCAGCGAATTTCATGACGGAGTTGATTAAGGAAGTCACACCGCCTAAGAAACCAGACCTTTCGAATCCGTATCAGACTGCTAGTCCGGTTAAGCAGCAACCACAGCATAAGAAGCCTGTTACGAGGAAGGTGACAAGGGTTGCTTCGAAAGCGAAGGAGGCCGCCACCATGGAAGTTGATAAGAAGGTGGAGCTACCGCCATTGACGGCTCAGGCAATTATTGAGGCTACTGTCCCCAAGGTCTGTTCTTCCTTTGACTTCGATTCGTATATCCTTGACACTAACTCGACCGTCTTTAGGGAAGCAAACGGGCACGAGCACCACCTGACCTCGAGAAATCTAAATCTCGGGAATCCACATCGACTTCTCCTCCTCGTCGCAGTCCGCGCCTTCGATCGCCTTCGCCCTCACCGCCGAAAGGCATGAATGGTAACACGACGGTTACAGTTGAGGAGGTCTCGGATGAGGACGACTCTCGTGCTACGAAGAAGGCGAAGACGAGGGTTAATGGTGTCGTCCCAAAGGCTCCGTCGCCTCCACAAGTGATCACCATTGAAGAAGTTGACGACGTGGACATGGCTTCCTACACCAAAGCCACCGAAGTAATCGAGCCTGAAACCTTGAGTCCTAGCCCCACTCCCCCACCTCGTAAATCTCCACAGGCGTCGTCAGCTCCGACGAATTTCTTCGCCCCTTCATCACAACCTTCGCGTCCCGCATTTGGGTTGAAGTCCACTGCGCCCAAGGAGCCGTCCAAATTACGATTCGGGTATAGTGTGGAGAAGGAGGATCCCGCTCCTTCGATGGTTGTGGACGAGGTTGTCAAGACGGAACTTGATCCAAAGGCTGCTGCGTTGGCGATGGGTGTGGACTCCCTCCCCGTGTTCACATTCACGTTCACTGCTACCGCTCCAATGTACGGCTTCGTGGACGAGCAGAAGGCGGTCAAGGCCTTGTCGGTATCCGAGTTGCCCACATTCGATTTCTCGGCCTCGCCGAAGGAGTTTGTCCCCACTCCCTCACCTGCGCCCGCACCCGCGCCGCCTGCCGCTTCGGGTGGGTTCAATTGGGCTGCAGCTGGGCTGAAAGCACCCACAAAGCCGGCTGGATGGAGTTGTTCGACGTGTATGTGCAGTAATCCCGAGGCTGCGAACAAGTGTACCGTCTGCGATACTCCGCGGTGATCGTCGTCTGTTGCTCATGATCTTTTTGACTGGATGGTCGCTCGAGCCCGGGACTGTTTCTGTTCTTTCTCTTTCCATTCCTATTTCTCGTCCCTATCATCGTCGTTGTGAATTATCATTGTTCAATGTATTTTCCGGCTCTCTTCCTCGTCTCTTCTCGTTTTTTTTCCTTTTTGCATTTCTCTTAGTTACACGACTGAACTAGCCATACATATCTGCATACTTGTACATACCAATGACTCCGTCCTTGTCTACCTAGCTGTGGAGGACGCCCATACGATGAATGAATCAGCGGAGGTGATGGTGTTGTTCTGATTCATATCTTCAGGGTGAACCAAGAGAGGACTGGGAGAAATCGAGCCGACGGGCAAGTGGTCTACGACCTTCGTCAGCTGAGGATAACTTGCGTTTGAGCTTGTTGGGAGGGAGTGCACGAACGCCCGGTCCGAGCTCGTCCATTTCGACATTACCGTCGGTGTCTTCATGGGGATGGGAGGAGGCTTGTGTACTGATCTTGGGTAGCTTGGATGGGTGGGTTGGGTTGGGAAGGGCGAAGAAATATGGGTGATGGAGAGCCTGATGACAGAGGGTTAGCTGTGCGTGAAATCTTTGAGAGGGATACGGAACAGACATCTCGGGCGCTGACGCGTTTTCGAGGTTCGTAGATGAGACATTTGCTAAGAAGGTTCAGACAATCTGCAGTGGCAGCTGTGAATAGGTCCCGAAGTGGCATCTTTGGAAATTGTCCAACGGGCATATAGTCTGGCAGTTTGGTGTGTCCCTGCGACGTGTGTCAACCAAATGCATTGGCAAGAGATGCAGTAGACGCCTACAGGCCAGTCATCTTCTGTTGGTGTTCCGAGCGCTCGAAAGATGGTCTTGAGTTGATCGATGTCGGACTCTCCAGGCAGATATGGTGTGCGTAACATTAGTTCAGCGAATATGCATCCCACAGACCAGATGTCCACTGCTGAGCTGTAGTGTCTGCTACCGAAGAGTAATTCCGGAGGACGATACCACCTACAAACCGAATCGTTAGTGACCATTCTATCAGGTGGAACTCTGCTTGCTCACAAAGTGATAACCTGACAAGTCATCTTATACCCTGGGTCCGCAAAGTCTCGCGCCAAACCAAAATCAGCAATCTTGAGTTGGCCGTCTGCTGCTATGAGCAAGTTGTTGGGTTTAAGATCCTGTGAGCTGCAGATCAGAGATGAGGGCAATCAAACCGAGCCACGAGAGGGGGCTCGCGCACCCGATGCAAGACAAAATTCCTGTGACAGAATTCGAGGCCTCGGAAGGTCATTACAGCCCAACTCTTGATATCAGAAGGGAGGAACACGAGGGAGCGGTCCTTGATGATCTTCTCCAAGTCGGCCTCTAGCCATTCCAGCACCAGGTTCAAGTTCGTTTTCGATGAGAATACATCTAATAACTGCTCGGGAGGTTTGTCATGAAGAAACTGAGAAGCGTACGGATCAGTGCATACCTCAATGACATTCTGGTGGTGCAGTTCCCGAAGATACTTGACTTCTCGAACGGCGGACATGTCTAAGCCATCTTTGAATTGTCCTACTTTGATCTTTTTAATGGCGACCTTGCGACCGGTGGCCACTTCACGACCTGCCGCTGCCTGTGAGCAGCTGGAAGCTAGGATGCGGAGAAATATTCACCTTGATATACAACGGCATAGGCACCTTCACCAACTTTCTTAACCTTTGCCCTGAATGAAGTTGTGAGCTGCCCATAGAAGGCAGGGAGAGTGACATACCATTTTCTCTGACGCTCGAGGTTTGCTTTTTCCACAGTGTCCATGGTCAACTTACTTATCCGCACAGCCTGAATCACTGGCAAGCCACTAAGTAGACAGCAAGTGGTGGCCTCCAAGGCGTCGGCATTGCCGATTACGCCACGTGAGCATCGCGCCGTCGCGGGCCGTCAGGCTTTCTCTGAGGTTGTATGCTTGGTTGCATGCATATGTAAGATGCTGCAGGACTCTCCACCCGTGTAGTTGCGCTACAGTAGTGCCCAGTGCCGGATGTGAAAACGATCATTGTACATCGGTTGATTATTTCTTCTACCACAACTACATCCGGCCTATCATCAAGCTGCAGCACATCGATAGCAACGTTAACAAGACTAAGACATCGTTGGCATGTAACACCTAGTCTATTCGACAAAAGTCCCTCCACACACGGTCCGCATGGCCTACTTCCAACACAGGCTACTTGCCTCTCTCCCTTGCAGGCCTCCCCCTAATGCTGCTCCAAACCACTCTCCCTCGTCCATCGCTGACGAAGGGAGGGTCCGAATTGAATTGAATTGTGGGCCTCGGTGAACTGGCGGTACTGGAGCCGGTAGGTTCACCTTCCCCAGACGATTGACTTGGCGATGCAACGGCAGGAGGCTGAGGAATGACTGCAGGAGGTGTCACAACTTCTGGCTGGAGGACCACTGAAACTTCTTCCTCATTGTGACCACTGACCTCACTCCCTTCACCTATCTCCTGCGCTTCCGTTTCAGCCCACAACGACAAACGTTCCATCATCTCTGCGCTTCCCACCTCAAATAAATCTGAATAATCAACCAATTCCCTCCGCTCAATATCAGCTTCATTGTCCTCATCGTCTTCCTCGTCCTCGAGGTTAATTATCATCTGTTCCCTGAACCCGACTGGTGTGACCACCGTACTAAACCTCGAGGGTGTCGCGCTCGCGCTAGCCTGCGCATCTGTGCGGTTGGAAGGCGGCGGGTTGGTCATCCAGTCAGGAGGAGGTGGGGGGTGTGCGTGTGACAATTGCGCGAGAGGGTCAGGAGGCAAACCAGCCCAAGCTAGGGTTTCTGGGCTGAAGTTGCTGGTGACCAGGATGTCCATAGTACCTCTGTCCCGAGGGCTGAGTGACCAATAATGGTCTCGGTATTCTTCATAGTTTCGGAGGATTCTCCCGTTATGGACACGAAAAGGTTGAAATCCTTCGGAATGCGATAATGTGGATGCGGCGTCAACACCTGTTGGCTCTTGGTCGGAAACAGAGACGTCATCCTGGTCCGACACACTGGGTCCGAAGAACCTGTCGTTATGCTCTTGCAATTCCTGCAAAGATGCGAGCACTCGTCCAGTCTAGAGTTCCAAAGCACAAGAGAAGAAGGTTAGCAATCTAAGTCGGGATGGTATCTGGGAAGGGACAACGCGCACAACAGAATATCGAAAGAGGGAGCCATAACTTTCTTTGACTCCCGACCACTCATATCGGCAGAAGACTCACCAAATTTGCCAACATCTCTCTGGTGGTCATCTCATCCTCACCTCGGACGTCTCCTTCGCCGCCGCCTTCTCGGTCTCCATCATCCTCTGGTTCATCACCGGTCCAGAGGATTCTGGTGATCGACTGCCGGAGGTCCCGCATAGTCTCCCTCATAGCCTCCAAGTCAGCATATTCAATGGATTGACTTCGACGGTTCTGGAGAAGGGTGTATATGTCAGTACGATGACAAGGGAAGGACAAATGTCAACGGGGGCATACCCTCATCGATTCCTCCACTCCTTGTTCAAACACAAACGGAGTACCATCGTCATTCGTATGCTGATAAAAGCAATCCTTCCCAAATGGACAGAACCTCTTATCGCGCCTCGATTGCTGAAAGTAGCGGCAGGGAACTCTAGCCATGCTCGACTTGTACCTCTCGATGGTCATGTGCTTCCCAGCGTGTCCTTCTGGGTAGAAAACGCTGGAGGGTGTGATAAATCTTGCTTCTACACGGCAATAGGGACATTTCTTGATTACGCCGGAGGAGACTACTTCGGTTGACTTATTTGCTGGAGCTCGCCATTCTCGGATACACTGGATCAAGAGGCAGGGATGAGTTCGCACAACTTCAAGAGCAAACATGGCAACGCACATTAATGCAGAAGACATGGCTACAGCCTACTAGTAGGCCGTAGGTGATAGGCTTCTCAAAGCAGATGGAACATAGATCGTCTGAGCTATCTAGGGCCGGGTCGACATAGGGCGTCGAACTCAAGGCTTCTGTTGACGATGAGGCTGGCTGAGGTGTGCTCGGTGCTACATGCTTGAACCAGCATTGGCTACCCCGTCGACAGTACCCTGGAGAGAACAAGGTGTTGAGAACCACCAATACACTCGGTGGCAACGTATTTCGACTGCTCACCTTGAGCGTAGTAGATACAAGTCTTACTCCGATCAAAAGGAGTGATCTTCTCCTGCTCTCCGTGGAGAAACTTGCACTTGTCTCCCGCGAAACATCCCCGAGAAGTGGAGTAATAACGACAAATACCACGAGACTTTGAAGTGGGCTGACGATCGTTAGATTGGGGAAGATCCATTATGTCATGAGTTCGAGACTGAGGGAAAGAAATCTAAAATGAAACAATAGCAAAGTGAGAGAGACAAGGTGGTGGATAAGAGACAGAGGTGATCGGGCTGTGGCTGGTCGTGGAGGGTGACTTGGATGTGACGCTACGCGTGACCCATCACACAACGTGGCGATACCACAAGTCCACCAAACTCTGTCTTGCGCCACTCCCTGCGCCGGTGAGATATCGCACCTATTGCAGCAATGTCGCTTTCGTCGACATCCACAATCAAGAACCAGTTGACCGCAGGTCTCGGATCCAAAGCATCCAAATATTGGGAGACCCTACAGAGTTATATCCAAGGTCAAATCCCCAGAGTCGAATTCGATGAATCTGTTCGCGAGCTACTTGACAGTACCAATCTCCGTACGTACATACCATCCCGTTACGCCAGTTATCACACCTTATACTTACTTTACTGCCCTTCTGATAGTACAATTGCACAATGCCCTCATCATCTCCTTGTTCGATACTACTGCCCACCAAGCTCCCCCCACACCACCCCCCGATCTTCCAAAGGCACCCCCACGCAAACGTAGGCGTACGCTCCCATACCAAGGTCCCGAATCCGATGATACTCTCCGGTCATCTCGACTAAAGCGATGGGCCCTGGGAGTTGGGAGGAGAGAACGTGATCGCGTGAGGGGACTTGAGACGCTTGCATTGTCTTCTGAGAATAAGCCCAGGAAGGAGAGGGATGAGATTGCTAGGGAGAGGGGTGTTATATTGTTACCCGAACGTGGAGGTATGTTTCACGACTTGTTGGGGAGACAGTTTTTCGCGTCTACTGGCTGATTATTCGACGTACGCAGATCCAGCTGGAAGTAGATTGCCTCTTCACTTGGCTTCCGTCACCCGCGCTCCCACACTCCAACACATATCAGATCGAATAAACCTCATATCGGCTCAACATAATTTAGGCGCCCCATCGCGTGCAGTCTCCCAACTAATGATGCTGGCCTTCGAAGTACGTTCTCTTCTCCTTTCCATACCTTTCTTCTCCTAGCCAATCCAATCTTACTTATCCCTCCACCACACAGGCAAAACTCAAACAACTAATAATCCAAGCCATAACCTTAACCTCGACCTCTGCCAACATCTCCTCAATCTCTCTCTCCCTCGCCCCCTCCCTCACGCACCCCCGTCCACACTCCTCAACAGTCCTAACCTCCTCAACATTTGATACCCTCTTCACCCTCTCCCCCGCCGTCCTCCCCAATAAAAGCGCCGCAGCTATGAGATTGGCGTTGGGTGATAACGAGAGCAGCTATTTTGATGAGGAGGTGTTGAAGGAGCGAGAGGTTAGGGATCAGAGGTGGCAGATGTTTGCGCTGCTGGGGGAGCGAAGTACTGTTAAAGAAGCTTTGAGGACTATGAGATGATATTCCACTGTTGATTGTTGACGTAGTTTCGTGGCATCTGGTTGGATTTTGTACAACACATTGTAATCATATGGGTCCCTTCTCGATTTTAGAATTGGAACTCTCCATAGAGGAATGCATTTCATAGAAGAAATACATAGACGACGACACACGACTAGAGAGGAGATACGAGAGGTGGCAAACCAAGCAAAAAGTGGAGTTTGGGAGATTTACACACGGCAGCCTGACGAACAAATGCAAAAGATAGATTTGGAGAAAAGAAATAGGAAATAATTTCTGAGAGGGCGAGCACATGCAGAGTGATCGAATTACATCAAGAAGGTAGAGAGCAGTCGAGAGGAACGTACAACAGGTCCAATAGAGACGAGGAAATGCAAAGCAGTTGGATGATAACACAGGCTACAAAGACGACTAGTCAGGGAATAGACAGTTGGGCATATTGGCAGGGGCGAGTAGGAGTCGGTCGTCGAAAGAGCTGGTTGCCTGTCTTCCTGATAATCATTAGTGGAAGGCAAGTTCCGACTCTCTCTCAAGCCGTCCATGTCGGAGGGACGCAGACACTTTATCGACGCCTGGCTTGATTCGGCCAATGGGAACGCGCGTTGTATCGGCCGTTACGTGAGTCCAACGAAGTTCCCTCGCTGCCCAGCTGGGAGGAACTAGAAGGGAACAAACTACTGGTAGAGGACGACTGATGATCCTGAAAACAAATCGGCCTTCAGTAACAGTGCGTTTCACATCCAGCCAAGGGACATACATTTGCGCCCTGACCAAATGCGGAGGCAAAGGGCGACCGAGAGTTGGCGATCCTAGACGAGCTGCTTGATGATCCAGAGAGGCGAGTGTTGAGCGATGGACGACGAGACGTGGCTATCGGAATCCTCGAGGGAGGTAAAGTTGGTGGCTGAGAGTGCACAGTGCTGGCTCGCGTCGTGGTGCGAGGGCCTTCCAAGTATGGCGTGCTACGCTGATGACGATGCAGAGGGTCAACTCTAGTCATCCCACGAGCATCATGGGGTGTTGCATGAGACTGCGAGCCCGAGAATGGCACAGTTCTGTCGGGGTCACTGGAGGACCTACGATCACAACAACAGCACTGGGTAAATGGGATGAAAGGGGGAAAAGACTGTGAGGAGCTCACCTCGGAGAAATAGATAGACACAAGGAGTTTGTTCCTTGAAGCGCATTGGGTGTGACAAGTGGGTGGCCAGTCTCCATGCGATGTTTCCTTTGATGACTCGGGCGCTGCGTTTCCAATATGTCTTCATACCACTCGTCTGAACATGGACGCGCTGGGCCAGATGAGATCAAAGTGGTTACATATGGATTCGTCTGGCAGCGACCCAGTGGCTGTCGACTAAGACTGCGCGGAGATGGAGGATAGGAGATAGCGGTAACTGACGACCAGGGAGAATGCAGCAGTAACTCGACCCTGCCATCGAGGTTCTGTACATCTACAAGCGGATCTTCCACGAGTGTCGAGGATTCCTAAAGTGCCGATAGCACGGCGGTCAGACATATCCTTCCACCAGAATACCAGACAGCTTACAATTTCTCCGGCTTCCAGCCCGTCAACCGTTTGGATTACTTGCTCAAGGGCGCTCGAACACAGGGCAAAGATTCCCCGAGAGGCTTTGCCGATCAGGGCGACAGTGTGGGCGCTAATTTCCTGTAGATGATAACTTGCTGTGTCGACTGGCAGCGCTTGGCTAACAACTGAAGATTAGAAATAGATTCAGCGGTCAGCTTCGAGCACAGCGGCGTAGGAGATCCAAGCCTTCGCTTGTAAGAGACTCCTCGGTCGATAATCCATGGGGGAGCGTATGAGGGGATCGATACGAATGGCCATGGGCGTCTCCAAAGGAGAGCTGAGGCCGAGTATTGGATCGAAATGTTGTGGGTGTTGCTCTTTGGTTTGGACTGCGAGCGATGTTGGCCAGTGGGAGATTGTTCTGAGGAGATTCGCCTTGGTTCCGCTGCATCGTCGCGACGTTTCCTGAAGAGGGATTGTTCAATTGACAAAAAATGCCTTTTGAGGCATACTTTCACACGAAATAATTACTAAGCACCAAGCACGTGGCTGCACCTGATCGAGTAAGTGTGGCGTATGCATTGGGGTACCCGTAGCTCAATCATGGGAGTTACGACTACTAGTCAGTGCACCCCCAATTTAGAAAGAGGTCAAAAAAAGGTTTTCGACCGGACCCTACCAAGACCTTGGGAAAACGTCTGAATCGCCGCAATACAAAAATCAATCAAGCCTTGCCCGACCTCCAAGGTTGGGCAAAGGTTTCCAGTTCATGCTTTCATGACCTGGCCTCCCAGATCCTCTTGATGTGATGTCAATCCTATCCTGGTAGATAGTAATTCCTATTGTATTATTTCGGAATCTCATTCAACCAGATGAGAGGAGGGCAAAACAACTAAAATTGAGTGATATAAATACAATTCTCAACTACATGATCATATGGAATTGAGACAGGAATACATGACTTTGATGGGGGGAGAGATGAGAGACCGTGGAGAGGAATGAGAGACCGTGGAGCCGAGAGGTGGGTGTGTGGTGGGGAGTCATTGGGTCTGGGGCAGGGGGGGCAGAAGCAGGGTGTCGACGCTGTTCGCAGTTGGATGGGGTGGAGGGTTGCTGATTTCTGGATTGACTCAACTGGGTGTGGTAAAAGGTTGCCACACGGCACCATGGGGGACCGGCATGCAAGAACCAAGTTTCTTCAGCGCTCAAGGAGGAGGTTTCGGGGCAGGACAACCGAGGCACCAAAGACAGCAATAATTCTTCAAGCCAGGAACCTCAGAAAAATGTCCTGGGGGGGGATCCAGAGCCTCTTGATGATGACAGCCAGTGGTTTGGTGCGGTCCAGTTGGGACCTCGGGAGGGCAAGTTTCGGACGTGGTGGAACCAGGTGAGAACAAGACGGGGTTCCAGCAGTGGGGGCTTGTGGTCCACTCTTCTGAGCCTGTGCAGGGCGGGACACCGATAGCAGCTTGCGGCCCAAGGAACAACGTTGACGATGTTGAAGAAACAACCACAAATTTTCAATGTCGCACCATGCAAGCACCATGATACATATGTGGTTCCAACTCCGACGGCAAATCCCGTCGCTCACCGAACACTTGAAATCGTGAAGTCCAAGCCTCTGCTTGGGCAGATGGTTTTGGGCACGTTGTCTTACCTTCAAATGATGTGAAGGGGGAAGGGTAATACTAGTTAAACTTATGCTCCCTTCAGCCCAAACCCTGGCTCAGAAGAAATGGGCTATAGCAATATATTTTCCATGCTACCTCACACATCCTCCAAGTCTGGCTTCCCAACCTTGTACCAACCTTGAGCGAACCCTCCCCAAGCCTGTGCAAAGCAGAAAATAAATCTTATTCACAAAAGGTCTTCATGACCTTACCCAAGGCCTTTGGGGACGTAACCGCCAAATATTGGTGTGATGTTCCTTCCTCACGTCACAGAAGTCCCAGGCCAGGTTGGGGGTGTACAGCGACAGGCATAGCATAACGATCAACCAAGCAATACAAAGCGAAATAGCAGAAACAAGGATATTCTACGTGGATTTGACAAACACACAACCAGCAGTGGAGGTGAGATCTAAGAGCCAGTAAGTGAGGTGGTACAGCGGCAAAGTATGGGCGGAAGGACAGAGTATGCGAAGGAGCAGAGGAAATCAAAAATCGTTCCGAGAGGGCGACTAAGGGGAAGGGGGAGAGGAATGTCTCATTTTGGAGCTCTGTAGGAGTATCAATCCTGAGATAACGAATGGGTCGCTGAACCCACCCGAGAGGGGTGTCCCAGCCGTTGGGCCTGAAGAATCCTAGTTTGACAATGTGGAGGGATATTAAAAGTAGTAACATACATTTCTGTTCCTCATCCCGCGAGCTTGACTACCTCCAGGAGCCCTCCAGTCAATTGAATTGGTGGAAGGGTATCTTGGGGTTCCTTCCAAGTGGGAAACTTCTGACGTGGACGGATGTCGATGCTGTATCGCTATTGGGATCCTTGAGGGAGTGAAAGATGATCTCCTTATGCTATGATGTTGTCTGGTAGGATGAGGAGTGATTCTAGGATCAGGAGGGGGTGCCACAACATTCTGGGGTGAAAACGAAGGAGCCGCTCGAGGAGAGGCCGCGGTCATGTCCACAGGTGAGAAATTGTAGAATGGCGTAACTCGTTCAGGACTGTTTGTGATTCTACATGGCATCGCAGATGGGTAACCCAAAGTGTGAAGCGGATAGAAAAGGCAGCTGCGTACCTAGAAGTTGTGTGTAAACGTGGATGACCAGATGCCCCAGGGAATGGTGGGGTCAACAGGGCTGCCGAGTTCACCACACGGGCTTTTCAGTGACACATTCCATCCGAAGACCTGGATGAGATTGATGGAATCGAACCAGTTCCATCGAAACTCCTCCGGCAAGTGACACGATGTCCAAGAGATTGACTGCTTCCTTCAATATGTGCAATATTTGTGTTTGTTGAGACATGGGCATGATCAAGACTTGCAGGATCATGTTCCACACTCGGGTATGGAAGTAAAGGGGAAGGGGAAGGGGGCCAAGATACCGCTGTGACTGACGACTGGGAAGAACTCAGAAGGGAATTATTGCCGTTCACTGTCCGTGGTTCTACAGCTCCTCGTGACGAGTCCTGCTGCAGCCACAGCGAGTTGGTGAGATGGCTCATTCACTCATGGGACCATTGGGACACTCACAATTTCTCGATCATCCTCTAGGCTACTCACTGTTCAGATCACTCTCGCAAACGTGGTGGACAATAGACTAGCAAATCCACAGGATGCTTCACCAATGAGTGCTCTTGTATGAGCGCTAATTTCACGAAGATGATAAGAGGCTGCATCTGTTTGGAGATTTTCGTTGGCGACTGTGGGGCAAGAATCAGTGTCAACGGCGATGATAGTCCACATAAAAAATCTGCTACCTTCTGAAGGGGCAGCTTCGACCAGTTCTCTTGATGTGCTGGCACTCTCAGTTTGAAAAATGCTTTGATGAGAAGGCTTGGGGCGTCGCAGCAAGGCAGACTCATTCCATTGCGAAGGATAGGAGGGGGGATTGTAGGAGCCAATTGGGGTTGCTGGCCATTGGTTTGGCGACATCGCTCACCATGGGGTCGAGAGGTCAAACAACGGCAGCTCAGCTTGGCCGCCCATCATTTCCCTCATGCCTCATGGGAATATATTTTGAATTTCCCTGTAGTTTCAGCATTTTGCTGTAAGTGGTAAGGATGTTTGAAGAAGTTGACCAGTAATACGAGTGATCATCACCTACAAAATAGGTCATGGATAATGGTTTGTCTACGGAGACTACTTGGCCAGCTACTTATGGGTATTTCATGTCCATATACAGGAGGATTGTCGTCGATGAATTCTGCGTATGGGAGCCTTCACCAATCTAAGCTAGGTATTTGTCGACTTGGCTTTCAGTGTCTTGGATCGCGGAGTTACCATCTAACCCTCCAGCGTTGATGTCCCACTTTGGTGGACGATGTTCATTTCAAGCCACGTTAGTTTGCATACAATGGCAGAGACTTACACTCTGAAAAAGTCAGTTCGTGGCGGAGCACTTGGCTCGAGGAGTCGTTGCAACAGGAACGCCAATCAATTTGCATAGTAGTCTCCTTTAGCAGACGTTAAGATAGTAAAACTATGTTTGACATTTGCATAGAGCCAGTAACCTACGCTTTCGGACGTCCCAGTCAGAAGCAGTTGGAAGGGCCTGGGAATATAACGATTTTGTTGAAGGAACAGGTGTACAACTTAATCTGCTGGCGGACTATGATGGTCAAAGTGCACTTTTATTCCCGTGCACAACGTTTGCTGGAGCGCACTCAACTCGAGGAGCACTCAACTTCCTGAAGTCTTATTTCTTGCTCGACAGACACCTCAACTGCACCAAAGGGTCCCAAACCTCTTCAATATATATGTCTAACTCGTTTATGAACTCCTCCAATGCATTGATGTCGATAGGCATCGGAACAGAAATTGCCATTACTTACCGTAAAAGGAAATTTCTGTTTAGGACACGGAATGTTGGGGCAAGAGGCATGCTCACAACTCCCCATCGACTTTCAGTCCCAATTGTGAATAGAATGTCTTGGATAGCTAGACTATGTATGGTATACAGGTGGATATACTAGTTGGTATGGGTGTGGAAAAATGGGAGGGGGTCAAACGAGAAGGGAGAGATGGTAGATGCGGGATATGAGGACTGTAGGCGAACTCGGGAGGCAGGGAGGATGGGAGGAGAAGAGGAAGAGGAGAGGGGGGGGGAGAAGGGGGGATGGGGGTGAAGAGACGATCAGGGTGAGGGGAGATTGAGAAGGATACAGGTAGGGTACTAAAGGTGGGGAGATACTAATGGAAAGATGGGTGACAACGGAGGGGGATTACAATTACCAAAGGCAGGAGGACAAATTAGAATGAGAATTTCTATGAAGAGGAGTTCAGACATGAACAACAAGTCACATCCACTGAAACTTCCGAACTTTGCAAGGTTAAACTCACCATAGATTACATTCACCCCCTAACCTAGAGCAAATTTCTTGATACGGCACGTTGAGTACATCCAATAAGCCGGCCTCAGCGATGTGAAGTCGCAAGCCACGGCAGTTGAATTGACAGAGTCCATACATCGAACCTCCTGTGGTTGTCGATATGTATTTTGACAGCCACGATTGCAGGCCAGGGTGGAGGGCCTCTTGACTCTTGAGTGGAGGTTATACTGACAATTGGGAAGAAGGAGCAGGAGAAGCAGACGAGATCAGTACCAGCCATTCAACAACTTGGTGTAAAGAGGTCAACGTCTGAACATTCCATGTCCTGAATGAGAAATTTCCTTTTAAGGTAAGTAATGGCAATTTCCGTTCCGATGCCTATCGACATCAACGCATTGGAGGAGTTCATAAACAAGTTAGACATATATATTGAAGAGGTTTGGGACCCTTTGGTGCAGTTGAGGTGTCTGTCGAGCAAGAAATAAGACTTCAGGAAGTTGAGTGCTCCTCGAGTTGAGCGCGCTCCAGCAAACGTTGCGCGCGGGAATAAAAGTGCACTTTGACCGTCATAGCGGACAGCATTTTTGTGGAAACCAGGGCGAATGCCACAGCAAGCTTAAGGACGCCGAGGCTCCCCTACTTGAGGTAATCTATCGATCATGCGCAATGTCTCATCACAGCTTGCAAGGCAGTTAAGGGCACAATTGATTACTACGAGTCATACTGGCCCATATGCAAGACAGCCTAAGACAGCCCTCGTAACTATTACGAGGAATCGGTCAAAGACATTAACATTTTTGAAAAACTTTACAGACAAATACCAAAAGGGACACCAAGGGGAGCTTCAAGCTTCAAGTGTGGTGGTAAAGGGTTGACATATGAGCCGCATCACTACACATTCTGCGTTCATAAATCGGCTGGAGGTAGGAGGCTTGAAAGGAGGGGCACAGCATAAAGTTGCAGAGTCGTCATCTAAGAGACGCATTGCTTCGAATAGTAGTTTCAAATTCCCCAAATCTTCGATGTCCCTCCCACCGTTCACCAGCGTCCCCGAAACGACGCCCAACCTCTCCTACGCCCTCGCACTCCTCTTCGAACCATCTCCAGTCTTATTCTCCCATCTCATACCGCAAGTCTCATCGTCCCTGCTCAAACCGTCATCCGAATCCATCACCACATACGCCCAACTCATCGATCTCAGTATCTCCATAATCCATTCATGGCCGCATGATCTCCAAGCGAGATTCATCGCCGCACATCCCAGGATCGGAGAGGTCAAAGGATTGAGTGCGTTCAGTGCAACTGAGCAGGGCCAATCAGGTTCCAACGTCTTCCTAGTGGCACCTACACCACCAGAAGTCCTCGCTCGTCTCTCTCATCTGAACGCACACCGTTATTCAGGACTCCGATACATCACTTTCATCTCGACTAAAGCGATGGGCATTGGGAGTTGGGAGGAGAGAGCGTGATCGCGTGAGGGGACTTGAGACACTTGCATTGTCTTCTGAGAATAAGTCAAGGACGGAGAGAGATGAGATTGCTCGGGAGAGGGGTGTTGTGTTGTTACTTGAACGTGGAGGTATGTTTCACGACTGGTCTCTACGACGGTGGTTTGGGGTCTGGTGGCTGATGATTCGGCGTACGCAGATCCGCCTGGAAGTAGATTACCTCTTCACTTAGCTTCCGTCACCCGCGCCCACACTCCAACACATATCAGACCGAATAAACCTCATATCGGCTCAACATAATCTAGGCGCCCCGTCGCGCGCAGTCTCCCAACTAATGATGCTGGCTTTCGAAGTACGTTCTCTTCTCCTTTGCACACATTTCTTCTTCTACCTTACCCAACCTTACTTACCCCTTCACCCCACAGGCAAAACTCAAACAACTAATAATCCAAGCTATAACCTTAACCTCGACCTCTGCCAACATCTCCTCAATCTCTCTCTCCCTCGCCCCCTCCCTCACGCACCCCCGTCCACACTCCTCAGCAGTCCTAACCTCCTCCACATTGATACCCTCTTCACCCTCTCCCCCGCCGTCCTCCCCAATAAAAGCGCCGCAGCCATGAGATTGGCGTTGGGAGATAACGAGAGCAACTATTTTGATGAAGAGGTGTTGAAGGAGCGAGAGGTTAGGGATCAGAGGTGGCGATGTTTGCGCTGCTGGGGGAGCGAAGTACTATCAAAGAAGCTTTGAGGACTATGAGATGATATTCCACCGTTGATTGCTGACGTAGTTTCGTGGCATCTGGTTGGATTTTGTATAACAAATTGTAATCATATAAACACCTCGGTTATAGAATTGGAACTCCCCATAGAGGTATGCATTACATAGAAGAAATACATAGACGACGACATACGAGATACGAGCGCATCAGGAAAAAGCGAATCCTCCAATTATCGCCAATTAGTCCTTTTCGATGCTAACGACGAACTAACGAATGCAAATTCATTGAAGAGACTCTACCTGCGATTATCAGTCTATCTATGAGTCAGTAGAAATTATGGAAATCAGCGGCAAGTTGTGGTGTGCCACAACGCGCTTTTGGAACGAATCTGAGCTGTTCTCGAATGGTGCCCCACTTAATAAAACTACTCGAAGCAAGATATATTCAAGGACCTATGGCCTACAAATGGTTGAAGATAACATCGTGCAATTGCAAGGCGGATCCTCAAAGTGACTAAGAGACTACAGGCGTTCGGTGATAACCCACAGTGATCATCGAGTTTGAGGGGGACTATGCTCGTGGGGTGCGGAGTGCGGAGTGGTCAGGTAAGTCGAAACATTGTGTAATGGTTGGTGGGTCGGGCTGAGTGGTGGGTGGTGTCGAGAGTTTTCTGTGGATGGGTGAGGTTTGGCCAGGCATGGAGATCGGAATTCACCACAATGAATTGAGCCCGCAACAGCAACACGGAGGATGGAGCATCGGATAAGACTGGGACGGGTGAAAGAGACAAGCAAGTATTCGTCGCGCAATTAATTGCAGATTTGAGGGAGCAAAATCACCAAGTGAGGGTACCTTGCGTGCGACGTGGACAAGTGAAACGACCAAGAAATGACTCTAAGTCCAAGGAAATTGATTTGAGCGGAGCTTGAAGTGCTGACATAAGCGTGTTCAACTCAGTCGTCCCTTTTCAACATCGTCCTGCTCGTTCTGCTCATTGAGATCGACGTCCACGCAGCGCTGGGTCCTGTGCTTAACGACTATGCTGGCCGCCAACGCTTGATACCTACAAGACCCAATGATTCCTAGTCGGCACGCTGGTAGTTGCAAACCCGGTAACGGTAAGTTTTCCCGTTCAGGATCTCCAGAATGGTGGAGGTGTCGTGCGTTGCGATAGAAGGCGTTTTCCCCTACCATTGCTACGCTCTACTCACTCACTCAACTTCTCCATGTAGAACCACGAGATGCCGCTGTATCTTCCCCAGGTACTGAGTGCTGGTACATTGTAATGTTGTCGTCGTGAGATGCCTGGGTTTAGTAGTGGATGATGGATGGGTTGGAGTGGCATTTCCATACACCAGTTGAGCGATCTCCGATGTCTATTTTCCCGTGACTAACCTCCCTCGATAGGCCACACCAGCGCCACGTTGCACGACTGCCTCACCTTGTGATACCCCTCCCAGCCGGTTGTCAATGTGGTATGCTCTCTCTACGTTTCCCTTCTGACATCATGCATATACGTAGTGAATCCGCTGAAGATGTTGGGGGGCTTCCGGTTGGATTCCCAATTGTCGTGATTGCTTAGGTACTACTTGCTACCTTTATGACTGGCTAACCTCCTCGAATTGTTGCATATCCCTGTACACCCCTAATCACTCGGTTACATGGGTTGCCCTCGCCCCCTCTTTTCAACTATCCCATCTGCTTGTCTGATTCTCGTGCTCTCCTCACTCTGCTCCTTATTGTAGTATATGCTTATGGGTTTGCTGGAGGGGGGTAGGTCTCCTTTCTGCCCGTCTCAGCCTAGGACTTCGTACCCTACACTTTGTACCTTACATACTATGGCAATATGATATGACTTCAACCTGCTCTTTATCTGCTATGATATGAATGAAACCAAGAAACACAAGGAAAAGGATCTGCTAATCCGACTCTAATCGTAGACAAATTAGTGCTAATTTGCCCCAAGCCTAGCAATCCATTATTGGACTTATATAATCTCTGCTAATCCGTGATAATGGATAATTGGCGACCAATAAGAGCTTATTAGTTCTTATTGTCAGATAGGGTTTTTCCTGATGCGATGGCAAAGCAAGCAAAAGTTGGAGTTTGGGAGGTTTATGCACGACAGCCTGACGTTTAAATGCAAAAGATAGATTTGAAGGGAAAAAAACAGGCAATAATTTCCGAAAGGGCGAGTACATGCAGAGTGATCGGATCGCAGCAAGAAGGTAGGGAGCAGTCAAGAGGAACGTACAACAGGTCCAACAGAGACGAGGAAATGCAAAGCAGCTAGATGATAACACAGGGAGTACAAAGGCGACTGGTCAGAGAATAGACAGTTATACATATTGACAGGGGCGAGTAGGAGTCGGTCGTCGAAGAGCTGGTAGCCTGTCTTTTCTGATAATCAATAGCTCTCTCTCAAGACATCCATGTCCGCAGGACACACACGCTTCATCGACGCCTGGCCCGATTCGCCCGATGGGAATGCGCGTTATATTGGCCGTCACGGGGATCCAATGGGTTTCCCTCGCGGCCCCGCTGGGAGGAACTGGAAGAGAAGGAACTATTGGTAGAGGACGAGTGATAATCCTGAAAAACAAATCAAGGCCTTCAGCAACAGCGAGCCTCAGATCCAGCGAAGGACATACATTTGTACCATGACCAAAATCGGACGCGAAGGACGATCGAGAGCTGACGATCCTAGACGAGCTGCTTGAGGATCCATAAAAGCGAGCGTTGGGCGATTGGCGATGAGACGCGGCTATCGGGATCCTCGAGGGAGGCAAAGTTAGTGGCTGAGAGTGCACAGTGCCGGCTCGCGTCGTAGTACGAGGGCCTTCTAAGTAGGACGTGCCACGCTGATGACCATGCAGAGGGTCAACTCTAGTCATCCTAGGAGCATCATGGGGTGTTGCATGAGACAGCGAGCCCGAGAATGGCACAGTTCTGTCGGGGTCACTGGAGGACCTACGATCACAACAACGGAACTGGGTAAATGGGATGAAAGGGGGGAAAGACTATGAGGAGCTCACCTCGGAGGAATGGATGGACACAAGGAGTTTGTTCCTTGAAACGCAATGGGTGTGACAAGTGGGTGGCCAGTCTCCATGCGATTTTTCCTTTGATGACTCGGGCGCTGCGTTTCCAATATGTCTTCATACCACTCGTCTGAACATGGACGCGCTGGGCCAGATGGGCTCAAAGTGGTTACGCCTGGATTCGTCTGGCAGCGACCCAGTGGCTGTCGACCAAAATTGCGCGGAGACGGAGGGTAGGAGATAGCGGTGACTGACGACCGGGGAGAATCCAGTAGTAACTCGACCCTGTCGTCGAGGTTCTGTGCATCTACAAGCGGATCTTCCAGGAGTGTCAAGGATTCCTAAAGTGCCGATAGCACGTCAGACTTATCCTTCCACCAGAACTACTAGACAGCTTACAGTTTCTCGATTTTCCAGCCCGTCAACCGTTTGGATTATTTGCTCAAGGATACTCGAACATAGGGCAAAGATTCCCCGAGAGGCTTTGCCGATCAGGGCGACCATGTGGGCGCTAATTTCCTGCAGATGATAACTTGTTGTGTCGACTGGCAGTGCTTGGCTAACAACTGAAAATTAGAAATAGATTCAACGGCCAACCTCGATTACAGTTGTAAAGGAGCTGCAAACCTTCGCTAGTAAGAGGCTCCTCGGTCGATAATCCATGGGGGAGCGCATAAGGGGGCCGATACGAACGGTCATGAGCAACTCCAAAGGAGCGCTGAGCCACCTGATCGACCAAGTGTGGCGGATGCATCGGCCGCGATTTGATGCATTATTTAGTATAGTGGTGCATGGTATTTATCCAAACTGCTGTGACACGCAGTGAAGCGCCCATTGCGGGAAGCGCGAAAGAGCATTCCTGCACGGCCTCATTGTATGCAGTGTAGGTAAGAAGCAGGGCACTACTTCAGGATCATCCGAACAATCCAGCAGCTGAAATGATCTTCCTGTGTTTATCGGATCGGGCAGGGGACCAGGTGGGTCGCGCGGTACTTCGTCATAGGGGGATGTGGTGTTCCAAGGCGGCGGTAGATTATGGTTTCATTTATCCAAACAGGAAATAATTTTCGAGAGGGCGAGTACATACAGAGTGATCGAAATCGCAGCAGGAAGGTGGGGAGCAGCCGAGAGGAACGTACAACAGGTCCAATAGAGACGAGGAAAAGCAAAGCAGTTAGATGATAACACAGGGAGTACAAAGGCGACCAGTCAGAGAATAGACAGTTATACATATTGACAGGGGCGAGTAGGAGTCGGTCGTCGAAAGAGCTGGTTGCTTGTCTTTTCTGATAATCATTAGTAGAAGACAAGTCCCGACACACATTCTCAAGATGTCCATGTCCGAGGGAACAGACGCTTCATCGACGCCTGGCCTGATTCGCCCGATGGGAACGCGCGTTATATTGGCCGTCACGGGAATCCAATGAGTTTCCCTCGCAGCCCCGCTGGGAGGAACTGGAAGAGAAGGAACTATTGGTAGAGGACGGGTGATAATCCTGAAAAACAAATTAAGGCCTTCAGCAACAGTGGGCCTCAGATCCACCTAAGGACATACATTTGTACCATGACCAAAAGCAGACGCGAAGGATGATCGAGAGCTGACGATCCTAGACGAGCTGCTTGATGATCCAGAAAAGCGAGCGTTGGGCGATTGGCGATGAGACGCGGCTATCGGGATCCTCGAGGGAGGCAATGTTGGTGGCCGAGAGTGCACAGTGCCGGCTCGTGTCGTGGTACGAGGGCCTTCTAAGTAGGACGTGCTACGCTGGTGACCATGCAGAGGGTCAACTCTAGTCATCCTACGAGCATCATGTGGTGTTCCATGAGACAGCGAGACCGAGAACGGAACAGTTCTGCCGGGATCACTGGAGGACCTACGATCGCAACAACGGAAGTGGGTAAATGGGATGAAAGGGGGGAAAGACTGTGAGGAGCTCACCTCGGAGGAATGGACAGACGTAAGGAATTTGTTCCTTGGAACGAATTGGGTGTGACGAGTGGGTGGTCAGTCTCCGTGTGATATTTCCTTTGATAACTTGGACGCTGCGGGTCCAATATGTCTTCATACCACTCGTCTGAATCTGGGCCGGACGTGATCAAGGTAGTTCCATCTAAATCCCTCTTGCATGTCGCACAGCGACCCGGTGGCCGTCTGGGATACAGCTCTACGGCATCGACCGCGATGTTATTGTCTCGAGGTGGACCAAAATCGTACGGAGACGAAGGATAGGAAATATCCGTGAGTGACGACCGGGGAGAATCCAGCAGTAACTCGACACTGCCACCGAGGTTCCGTGCATCTACAAACGGATCTGCCAAGATTATCGAGGATTCCTGAAGTGCCCACAGCACGGCGGTCAGACGTAGCCTTCCACCAGACCAGACGACTAGACAGCCTACAATTTCTCGATCTTCCAGCCCGTCAACTGTTTGGATTACTTGCTCAAGGGCACTCGAACAGAGGGCAAAGATTCCCCGAGATGCTTTGCCGATCAGGGCAACAGTGTGGGCGCTAATTTCCTGCAGATGATAACTCGCTGTGTCGAGTGGCTGCGCTTGGCCAACAACTGAAGATTAGAAATAGATTCAGTGGTCAACTTCGAGCACAGCGGTAATCGAGATCCAAACCTTCACTACTAAGATACTCCTCCGTCGATAATCCATGGGGGGATCGATGTGTGTGGCCATGGGCGACTCCAAAGGAGCGCTGAGGCCGAGTATTGGATGCAATTGTGGGAGTTGTTCTTTGGTTTAAACCGCGAGCGATAGTGGCCAGTGGGAGACCGTTCTGAGCCTGAGATTGGCATCGGTTTCGCTGCATCGTGCAGTTTCCTGAATCGTCGAGCTGACAAAGGTGGTCGTTTTGGGAAAAGAGGACGCGTAAGTTTCCAAACACAGGAAGCTGACTAAGCGTAACCCAGTTGTTCTACCTAATCGAGCAAGTGTGGCGGATGACTGTTGATCGATTAATCACTGCAGTGTTCACTCGGGGATGATTCGTGGAAGTAGCACAACGATAGGCATAACGATCAACCAAGAAATAGGAAGCAAAACGGTAGGAGCAGGATATTCGATGTGGAGTTGATAAACTCTCAACCAAAAGTGGAGGTGAGATCAAAGTACCAGAAAGTCAGTTGGTGGTACAGTGGTAAAGTAGGGGTGGAAGGACAGAGTGAGCGAAGGAACAGAGGAAATCAAAATTCGTTCCGAGAGGACGACTATCGGGAAGGGGGCCGAGGAACGTCTCATCTTGGAGCTCTATAGAGGTATCGATCGCGAGATAGCGGATGGGTCGCCGAGCCTATCCGGGAGGGGTGTGCTGGCTGTTGGGCCTGAAGAATCCGCGTTTGACAATGTAGAGGGATAGTGAAAGTAGTGACATACATTTGTGTTCCTCATCCCG
This sequence comes from Jaapia argillacea MUCL 33604, assembly GCA_000697665.1. Classification (NCBI taxonomy): domain Eukaryota; kingdom Fungi; phylum Basidiomycota; class Agaricomycetes; order Jaapiales; family Jaapiaceae; genus Jaapia; species Jaapia argillacea. Next base: position 580,422 of record KL197712.1, on the reverse strand, counting down.
CGAGCTTGGCTATCGCCAGGAGGCCTCCAGTCAACCGAATTGGTGGAAGGGTGTCTTGGGGTAGCTTCCGAGCGGGGATGTTCTGTCGTGGACGGACGTCGATGATGTATCGCTATTGGGATCCTTGAGGGGGTAAAGGATGGTCGCCCGACACTATGGTACTGTCTGGTAGCGTGTGGAATGATTCTAGGATCGGGAGGAGGTAGAACGCTACTCTGGAAATTAAACGGATCCTGTCGAGGAGAGGCTGTGGTCATATCCACAGGCGAGAAATTGTAGAACGGCGTCGGTCGATCGGGAATGTTTGTGATTCTACATGAGATCGCAGGTGGGTAAACCAAAGTGTGAAGTGGATAGAAAAGGCAGCTACGTACCTGGAAATCGTGTGTAAACGTGGATGACTGGATGCCCCAGGGAATGGTGAAGTCAACGGGGCTGCTGTGTTGACTGAACGGTCTTCTCGGCGACGCATTCCATCCGAAGACCCGGACGAGATTGACGGAACCGAACTAGTTTCATCGAAACTCCTCCGGCAAGTCACACAATGACCAAGAGATTGGCTGCTTCCTTCAATATGTGCGATATTTGTGTTTGTTGAGACGTGGGCATGATCAAGACTTGTGGGATCATGTTCCACATTCGAGTATGGAAGAAAAGGGGAAGGGGGCCAAGATATCGCTGTGACTGACGACCGGGGAGAACCCGGGAGCAAATTATCGTCGTTCACTGTCCGTGGTTCTACAGCTCCTCGTGACGAGTCCTGCCGCAACCATAGCGAGTTGGTGAGATGGCTCATTCACCCATAGGACCGTCGGGGCACTCACGATTTCTCGATCATCCTCTAGGCTACTCACTGTTTGGATCACTCTCTCGAACGTGGCGGACAATAGACTCGCAATTCCACGGGATGCTTCGCCGATGAGTGCTCTTGTATGAGCGCCAATCTCGCGAAGATGATAAGTAGCTGCATCCGTTTGGAGAGTTTCGTGGGTGACTGTGAAAAACGAATCTGCGTTAACGGAAGCGATAGCCATATAAAAAGCCGTAAACCTTGTGAAGGGGCAACTTCGACCAGTGTTCTGGACGCACTGGCACTCTCGGTTTGAAAGGTGCTTTGATGAGAGGGCTTGGGACGTTGCAGCTTAGAGGCGGGCTCGTTCCATTGTGAAGAATGGGAGGGGGAGTCGTTGGAACAGTTTGGGGTGGCTGCCCATCGGTTTGGCGACATCGCTCGCCACGGCGTCGAGAGGTGGAACAACGGTAGCTCAGCTTAATCGCCCGCCATTTCCCTCATGGGAATATATTTTTGAATTTCCTTGCATTTTCAGCATTTTGCTGTATGAAGGTTTTGAAGAAGTTGACCAGATACGGGGTATTTGTCAGCTTTCGGCGTCTTGTGTCGCGGAGTCGCCATCCAACTCTTCGGCGTTCATGTTGTACTTCGCCAATCACTAGCACTGTGGACGATGTTCATTTTAGTCTACGCTAGCTCGCATACAAAGGGTTTGGACTTACTTTCACTAGCCGCACTATGAATAAGTCGCCGAACGTCCCTCCTTGGTGTCCCACCGCCGCACAGATTGTCGACGTCAAGGAATGCCAGCCACATATTGCCCCAGCGAGGAACGATTTGTCATCCTGCGAGGCTGCCTCGTTCAGAGTTCAATCCTCTTTGGAGTACTCGGATCAGATTCCGTGCCTATTGAGGGAATCAGAAGCCGGAGGAAGGAAGGAATATAATGATAGATTAACTCAATATTTTTCAGAATAAAGCTTGTCACTTGGGTTCTGCAGAACCATCATCCAAGAGACGCTTAGCCACGAGTCTCAAGTTCCCCAAAGCTTCAATGTCCCTCCCACCCCTGCGTCAAATCCTCACGAGCATCCCCGAATCGACGTCTCACATCTCCAACGCCCTCGCTCTCCTCTTCGAACCATCCCCAGTCCTAATCTCCCATCTCGTACCACAAGTCTCATCGTCCCTACTCAACCCCTCATCCGAATCCATCACCACATACGCCCAACTCATCGATCTCAGTATCTCCATAATCCATTCATGGCCGCATGATCTCCAAGCGAGATTCATCGTCGCACATCCCAGGATCGGAGAGGTCAAAGGATTGAGTGCGTTCAGTGCAACTGAACAGGGCCAATCGTCTTCGAACGTCCTACTAGTGACGCCTACACCACCAGAAGTCCTCGCTCGTCTCGCTCATCTGAATGCACTGTACGAGCACCGTTATCCAGGACTCCGATACATCACTTTCGTAAATGGGCGACCTCGAGCTGTCATCGCGGATGAGATGGAAGAGGTTCTTGATATCAGCCCAGATAAGCGAAGATTGAGCCCCGATGATCCTGGGGTAGAGACAGTGGGTGTTTTAGGGGCTGGGAGTGACGAGTGGGTGCGAGAGCTTCGGAGGGCCGTGGACGATATCGGGAAGATTGCGAAGAATAGGTTGGAGAAGATGGCAGTGGAGTGAATTGGCCTGTGAGGATGCACTCAGTTGAATGGGATGGCAATTGGGAAGTAACACCGCAACGGATTCCTTCCACAGCAATCTCAGCGATATTTGGTTCGTCATTCGAGTAAGTGTGGGTGTCCTATTGTATTGATATACTTCGCTAACAAGTGTCATGTTTGGTGCCGCCTCCCTCGTTCGATGTTCGATAGCAAAGCGATTTGTACTCTGCATTCTGGCACAAGACAACAACAAAAGCGATAAATAAACCAATAAAAGATAATTCCGCACTTCAGAATATACTTCTCTTCACCATTCCGAAACTCGACAACCCGAAATCCCAATCTTGAAATGCGGTCTTTGCCAGTGGCCCACGCAAAAAGATATCATGTTCAGAAACCGACTCCAGCTTATGTTTGGAGAGCCGTCGCTGACGTTCGCTCCGCCTGTCTCTAACATGCGTCGAAATTCTCTTCAGTAAACTCTCCTCCAACAAACCACCCAAACCAAAAAGACCTCCGACTCACCCTAAGGACTTCCTGCTTCCTAGCCTCCCACTCCGGACTCATCTTATGCATCTCCCGAACCAAAATATCCACCATCTCCTCATACCCCCATTCTCCTTGTCCAGTCGAAACATATTCCGCTCTCTGCCTCGCCTTCTCCCTCAGAGCTTCAAGTCTCTGGTGGCGCCTTTGTTCGGCTGCTTGTGCCCACTCTGCGCGAGAGGCTTTACGACGTTCGTATTGGGCGTGGAGCTCAGATGGGGTGGGGATTGTTGTCATTGTGTCGTGGATCTAAGCATTCGGATAGGATATCAAAACGAGGGGGAAAGGAGAGAATGGAAAGTTGGGTGCCTTTCGCCGTTCTGGGTCGCTTAGGATCTCGAAAGCTTCGTATATCTTTTGTGTTATTCTGTTAAAGCCAGTTGGGACATTCATGCACAAAGATTAAGACCTACCTCTCGAAACTTTGCCTCGGCAGCCTGTCGCTGAGCTTCTGTGGCATTCTGAGGTAGTTTGTCAGGATGCGTATATAAAGCTTTGTGCTTGAACGCTCTCCGAACTATACACCAAGAGCATCATCCAATAGAAGTCAAGTCTCGGTGAGTTTTGCACAAGATTGAAAAGACGATTAATTGACTGACTTTCTTCGTAGGAAGCTGTCTTGGGCACACCAAGGACACGGTACATGTTCTTATAGACTGTCATAGTTGTAGTACAATATGGGTACAAGGCATGGAACGAGTGCTTTCTTCAGAATCAGAGTCAAAGGAGGGGAGAGGGACTGGGGAAACAGAGTGAGAATTGAGTGTTATTGGACACGCTCAAGGCGAAGTTGAACTTCGGATTCGGATTTCGGAAGCTTGGGACGCGTTCGCATCATGTGGCGAATTGATCTTGACATCTCGACATGCAACCAACTGCATATCTCTAAACTGTTACTGAGATGACCATCGTGGAACTCGAAACAGGTGCATTCAATATATGCTACAAGATGATACAGGCCAAACTAGCAGTCTCTAAAGTCCAAGGCACATACCAAACCATGAGGACACCCATTACATGTAGAACTCAGGCTTGCGAGAGTTGATACCGTATTCTGCAAGGGCGGCACTCAAGTCCTCCATCGTCAGCGTGGTCCTAGTCTTATCCTACAATAGAATCGTCATGAGCGATAGGTACACGCGCCAACGTGGATAGCGATGGGAACAAGGCGTGGCAAAAGAGGCGCTCACCCGAGCGGCAGCTGGGCCGAGCTGGTTCGTTCTCGCTCGACCACCTGTAGCGTTCGTTCGTATACGCGCGTGCTGGTATGCGTCAGCGGCGATATCTGAGACGAACTTTTGGGCTGCGAGCGACAGAAGACGTTTCCTGACAATGGACAAATCGGTTCACCACATTTGCGCGGAGTATGGAATGGGGACTCACAGACGAACATCCTCGCACTCAAACCCGACTCTTTGAAGGTAGTAGTCTGTGACCTCATTGGGAATCTAACATAACCACGCCGAAGAGATGAGCGTGACTGAGATCGTAAAACTCGAGTGGATGGGCAAGGATATGCACCAGAGGCTCGTAATCATCTAGCATCAACAGGAACTCTGCCAGAGTTCGATCCTTCCTTGCATCCTCTGCAGCTTGACGTGATTGTGGCTGTGAACTTGAAGACGATGCTGCAGCAGCTGGTTGCGCAGCGGGCGTCGCAGGATACGCATATTGTGAGGAATCTGGGGTAGACTGCTGAGTCTGAGCCGGGTTGGGAGAGACTGTGAAAGAGTAACTTGTGGATGGTTGGGAAGCAGAAGGGTCTGGATACGGCGTCGACATCGTGTGCAGTTACTTGAGGGCTCGAGGATGAGACGACTGCCGATGTTTGGCCGAGTTTGGCAACCCCGCAAAACCTATATAAACTCTATTTTTTTGACCATCATCCTCATCCCAACCTCTTCGTCGTCTCCTGACTCCGCAGCCCTCTCGGTGAGTTGACGTTCTTCGTCTTGGTTTCGTTTGTTATATGATGTTTGAGGCATTTGGCCCACGATTTAATGCGGAAAACTATTCTCAGCTACCTTCGGACGGGCTGCTTTGGCGGTACCGTCTGTTTTGTCTGATTCCATTATTGCTTGTGATTGTTTCGTAGGATATTTGCTGACTCGTCTCCCTCTCCACCCAGGTTGTCATCGGGCTGAGGTTGTAGGAGTAGTGTCGTGTAATACCTGCCTTTTGCCAGTTTTTCCAATGATACATCGTATCGTTCCTCTGCTTTTGGAGCCCTTCCCATTGATGCCAGTGTGAATACTGAGATATCAACAACCTCGCAAGTCAGGTCAAATTTCGTGAATCCGTGTGGATACCAGTCGATGCCGAAGATCGTCCTCATTCACAAGCTTTCCGAATCGGAGAAGGCCTTGCCTATATATCCCCGAGCACTAGGTCAACTATTTGACGATGAGATTTTCCTCCTTCATTCTGAAACTCCATTCTCGCTGCTCATCGCTCAGCCCCCCTCGCCCCACCTCCGTTTCTTCTCTTTGAATGACCGTGGCGGGGTATGGTTTGGAAAAGGATAAAGGCAGACAGACATGTGGCCTTTGCAGACCTTGGGCTGGCCTGACTGGCTGTTATTAAAACTTGTGGACTTGCTGTCAGATATCCTCTCGCCACTGTCGACTGTCGATCCTTCAGTTTGCTTGCCCTGTTCCGCCGGTCGTTCGGAGATCGTCCTGAAAGGAAACGATATTCCCTCATCCAAGACATCTGCACGTGACCCAATACAGTCTTGCCTCGGGCAGCTGTTCAAGGCCGGGGAAATCGAGTTCCCCGCTCTTTGACTCTTTGCTCCTCTTGTGCATACCCTCAACATGAGTTCTTCTAGTGCTGACGCTAGAAAGCGCGCTGCAGAAATCGAAGCGTCTCGAGCTCGCAAAGGTGGACTATCTTGTGCAGAGTGTCGCAGGTGCGCTGCAGGTCATATTTTGCTCCCAGTCTCCTTCCTAACATCGCGCTCGTTAGGTCAAAATTGAAATGTGACCGGTAAGCTTGGCCCCGTCGAGTTAAGCACTGCCGTCGAACCGCGCCTCGCAGCGTCTTTCCTTGTCAAGCTTGCATCCGGCGAGGTTGCGCATCCATATGTCCCGATGGTGAGCGGGTTTCTAGCCCTCACTTTGCGAAATCCATAACATAGCCATCACCAGGCGCTATGGCGGCAACCAAAGGCAACAAGTGCGACATCCTTCTGTCTCTTGACTGGGCTTCTCTAACACCGACCTTGCCTAGAGTGTTGGCCGCTCATGCCCAAAAACTGTCTGAACAGGTCAAGTCCATGTCGGCAAGAATCAAAGAGCTCGAGAAAGCCCTGTCTAACGCACAGTCTCAAGGAGGCCGGACCGCTCAGCCAACTCTTCAACATGACATGTCGAGGGAGAGTTCCAATAGTCCTACTTTTTCAGCCCCAGATGACTCAAAGCTGGAATTTGTATCCGATGCAATCGGATCACTTTCCATTGGTGTGGAAGGACAAGCGCGGTATCATGGAGGGACAGCTGGTTCAGAGGTATGAATTTATCGTTATGTTTCACGTCGTTGCTTGACCGCCTCTAGTATCTTCAAACCTTGCTTCCGGTAGGTGCCGGACCTATAGTTTGACTTCAATATTTGAATTTTACACAGGTTGACGATGCACTGTCTCCGCAATCTCGAGATCCCAAATATTTAGGGCTTCCTTTTGAGCTTTTGGAACTCGCAAACGCCTTCCCATTTGGTCTGAGGGACTCTCCATATTCCAAACATCTTTTCTACTCTTTCGTACCTCCTCGCGAAAGAGCACTTGAGTTGGCAGACTTGTATTACAGGAACGCTGCCTGGATGTACGTCAATTCACTCCCTCTGTCAGCTCTTCACCTCCTCATTGTGATCTTAGGTACGATCCTGTAGTCCGCGGAGAGTTCATGGACTCTATCGTTGATTCACTCTACGGCACATCTGGGATCGTCAGCCTCGACATGATCCATCCTCATCGTCTTTCAGTCTTCTTCATGATCCTTGCTACCGGGATCTTGTTTGACGAACATCCCTCTGCTGCAATATTGGCGGAACAATACCATGCCCTCGCTTGCGCTGCTCTATCTTTGGATTCCATCGTGAAGGAGGCGACCTGCTCAGCTGTCCAGGCTGTGTTTATAATGTTCCATTTCATTTATCTGTCGGATAGGTCGAGTAATGAGAGGAGGTGGTTGTTAACGGGTCTATGTGGTAGGCTATCTCAGAGTGTAAGTGCCTGGCGATCTTCTACTTCGCGATTGTCTAAATGCCTTCCTTAGATTGGTCTTCGTGAGCGCCTTTCTCTTTTCCAGCTAGTGCTGGGACCATGCTGATCGTTTGCAGAGCGTGATAGCGCCGGATGGAACCTTAATAGAGCAGAGGTCGAAAGGCGTCGAATCATGTTCTGGGAACTCTTCACTTGGGATGCTTGGACTGTGTGTCTTTGTCTGGTATTCTTTCATATAACTGACGCGTCTCTGCTAGAGTGTCGTCAATGGTCGCCCTCCATCCCTCAGCATCCACTTCACCGATGCCCGGTTCCCTGAAGATCTGGATCCTTTGATTAAACCATCTGGAGAGGTGGAACTTGGCTGTATGCTCATCTCCAAAATATCCTTGCGTGGTTACTGATGCGCAAGCAGTTCACGCATGGAAATTCAGGTACTCTGCCACATGTCTATCGATCTCCGTGACGCAAGCATTCAGCACCAAAGTTCCGACATACGCGGCTCTCCTGGAGCTCGACAAGAAGATCAGAACGTTTCCTGTGCCGTTACACTTACAATCACCTGTTCAGGGCCCCGAAGCCGGGAGGGCGTGGTCGCCAGATCCGACCCGTGCAATGCAGCAGTACTGCGTGGTGTGCGAGCGTGAGTCTAGTAAGTTCTTTCGCCGCACAGTTCAATTAATCTCATCCATGCTGAGCGTCCTGCAAGATCTCCTTTACATTCACAGGAGCTATTTCGTACAGGCCCTCCGCGATAAGTCTGGTAATCCCCTCGCTCATAAATATGCACCATCGGTGTTGGCGACATATCGAAGTGCTTGTCGATTAATAACTAGCCTTAGGGGTTTGTATCCAATACACCCGTCACTCACGAGCCGGATATGGTTCTTCTGGTCTGGGATTTTCAGTGCATGTGTACGTGCTAGTTCTGACCTTCAACGACGGGGAAAACTAAGAGGTCCGTAGATTGTGCTTGGTGCTCTGGTCGTTGAGTGTCCGGGATGCACTCTAGCCTCAAATGCTCTGCAGGAGCTCAATCATACGTATTCTTTCTACGAGGAGGGATCAAGGTTGTGCCGAACACCGGCTACCATGGTATGGATCATCACGTCGCTATATGACGGACACTAATCTCTCCGCAGATTATGGTCGAAAAGTTACAGCATCGCGCGCATGCATCATACGCTGCTTACCGCGCTGGAAGCAGCAGCAACACAACACACCCGACATCCGATTTGCGTCACCGATCCCGTGAAACGCCCGACGAATTGGAGGTTATTGGTGGCCGCATGAGCGTCATTGCCACGAAATCACCCTCTCAATCCCCCTCATCGCACGTTTCTTCGGATTCTGAAGGACACACGGCGCCACTGGCTCAATCGGAGATGTCCAATGCGTTCTCTAATCAATTTGGCGACACACATCCTTCGATGGTTGACTTTTACCAAGGCATCGGAAACTTTGGGTTTGAGCCGCCTCCGCTCATCGAAGGCAACCCCGGCCCCAATTATTTAACCCCATCCCCTTTATATGGATTGAGTCCTTTGCCACAGGGTTTGGGTGGTCGGACGTTATCGCAGAGTGGTAACGAACAGCTTCCTCCCCTCATTGTGCATCCATCCAGAAGTGCACCTCAGAATCTCGATATTGCAATGGAGTTCGTTCGCCCCGAACCATCCTTGCCACCTTTTGCGCCAGTACCCCCAGGACCAATTCACCAAGGTGGCAGCTTCGGGTCGGGTGCGGAGTACAATCAGGACGAGATATGGCGGAACTATGTCCAGCAGTTAGGTCTCTAGGTTCGAATGCTTTGCCGCTCTCGTGTACACCATTCGCTTTCGTCTTCTTGGATCGCATCCGTGCGTTTAACTTACTGTAATACTACTTTCACGCTCCATAGACTGGTGTACATCAACGACTACAGTGTAGTTCATGTATCAGTATCCATCTTGATCAGATCGTCGACACCATCCAACCCTGTACTGATTGGTTTCTCCATGGCCTCGAGAAGCGCCTCGATGTTTGGGGAAACATTAAACCGCTTGTTAACTTCTCCCAGGACGCACAGCCGCTTCTTCTGCATGTCCAAATAGACTGCATGTTGTAGGAAGGACGGTTGTGTGGCAGCGGTGACCTGGGGAAGAAGCGGGTCAGAACATAATGACCATCCCTCGAGAATGTAACACGAACGTCCATCACTATACCGTTTCCCAAGCGCATCTTGACAGCCCCACTCTTGTAGACTTCAAGTTGGCCGATGACCCCGTCGAGCTTGGGATCTTCCTTTGCTTGGGCAGGCGATGCAGAAGCCCCTGGAACGGGAGGTTTGGTATCTGGTGTAAACGACACCCTTTTTTGTTTCTCATCCGACCCTTCAGGTGCCTTTCCTTTACCCTTGGCGTCCACGTCCATCGGAACCTCCTCCGAGCCTGCCGGTGTGTTGGGAAGGAGAGTCGGGAAAGGAGTGGGAAATTGGAAGAAGTACAACCTCTCCTGACGAACATCTACATCCTGTGAAGGGTTTATGTCGTAGAACAGGGTGGTATGTCGACCTGGGTTGCGTACCTCGATACTTTCTGCCTCAAGTGCGAAGTCCTCGATGATATCCTCGAGTTCCTCTTCCTCCTCGCTTTCGCTCAAGTCGACGGCATTCGCAAGATCCACCTCTCCCTCTGCCTCCGCATCTGCTTCCACTTCCATCTCTTCGTTTTTGACTTTATCTGAAGAGGGTTAGGTCGTGACGGCACACCTGACTAGAGGTACACACCTTTCCCTTTAGCATCTAGTCGCTTCTCTTCGTGCTTTACCTTTGCGTCCTTCTTCTTCTTTTTGGCGTCCGGTTTTTCTTTCTTCAGACTCTCCGGAGCCATCCAATCCATCTGCCGAATATCTTCCATGTCCACAATCTCAACTCCTTCGTCGGGCTCCGAGTATACCTCAACGTCATCATCCACTCCACCTTCACCTGCAGCTTGCTTGCCCTTCTCCGCCTTGAGGGTAGGGGGCGCGGACTTTGAGAGACCTGCCCCGAGAGCGGAGGCTCCAGCTGGACCATGTGGGACAGGTGCGAAATTGGAGCGAGGTGCGGTTCGTCGAGCAGATGAGCCTGCTAATGCAGGACCCATGGCGAATGGGCCACTTGCAGTCATTTCTACAGTCGGGGGCGCACGAGGAGCACCTCCTCTTGCACCTCCTCTGGGCGCTCCCCTTCCCTCCCCTCTCCCTCTCCCTCGCCCTCTCCCGCGTTCTGAAGCTAGTGGCTTTGGAGCAGCTTCTTCCTGCCAAAAGGTACCTCAAGTCAAAATAGACGGGCGTGGTGGTAGTTTCTCACCTGCTTGACTTCAGTTCTGGAAAAGGAGGATGATTCAAAGGAGGTCTAAACACAGAGAAAAAGACAGTGACGTACTCTTTCTTCCTCCGAGCAGGTATCGTTGGGACGAACTTTAGCTTTTGAGTACCGGACCTTGTGACATCGGCCTGTTTCTTGGCCAAACTTCCAATGGCCTTGGGCACAGAGGAGCCCTCCCCAGTATTGGAGGGCCCTGCTGTGGGATTTCCGTCAGACATGTGTACTTTTTGGTAGTCTCACGACGACGACGAGAGATTTGGATAGGCAGATTGAAGTAGAGGCAGTAGACACCAGACCAGGAGCCAGTCAGATTGAACTGGTAGCAAAATCTTATCTCACCCACGTGCGCTTGATGATATCCAGGTTCGATCCTGGCAGATAGCCCTCTGATAACCATGCCACCCATATTTCTTTCTTCTCCCCCAGACGACCATCATGGCTGCCCCAGAGCACCTTCGCATGACCTACAACGAGATCCACAACCTCATTCGAGCTACAGCACCGAAACTCGCAGAGTTCAAGCCTGATCTCTTCATTGCCATCGGTTAGTTGATTCGCCTTGAGCACCCTAGGTATCCATTGAACAAGTTTCTTGGCAGGGGGAGGGCAAGTAAACGCCAAATAGTATTTTTCTCCAGCTTTTGATTATATTTGCAGAGGATTTTTCCCCGCTCGGGTCTTGGTGCGGAGCATTGGCTGCTCCGAAGCTCAGCCAGCTCAACACTTCTTTCCCTATGTAGCGCACATTTTTGAAGGATCCTTCCACGAAGAAGAACATCCCTATTTATGCCATAGGGTTGTCTTTATACGAGTCCTTGCCAGGGACGAGTGCTGAGCAGATTGGGAACGAAGTTGTTCGGACTCAGTGGTTGTGAGTGATCTCAAGTATTTATTGTTCGGCATTGATTTGTGATATTTGCTTTCAGAGGACCAGAGACGACAAGAATTCTCCTCGGGAAGAGAGCCCTCATCGTCGTCCGTGGTGGTCTTGTATTCTAAAGCTCTCATCTAATTGGACTGTTAATCACAGGACGAAGTCGATGATTCCCGTAAAACTCTGCAGTAAGTTTCGCGTCTTCTTGCAAACGTTCCTCTGATCACGCGATCGATCACGATTACCTTCAGGTATGCAATAGCTGAGCTGCAGAAGGATGTCGAGCGTGGACTGGAAACAGTGCCAGAATCGGAAAGAGAATCCCTCGCTGCCAAGACCAAGTTCGCTGTGTTCGTCGTGCACAACAAATTGAAGCCCAAGCTTGGTGAGCTGCCACCCGATGTGCCGTAAGTAACACCATTTTCTCGCACGATACACCACGACCATAACCGAGGCCGCCTCCAGGTATTACACTGGCGCGGAAGTCGAAGATCTCTGGTGAGAAATGGGTCTTGAGTTTTCCCTTTCCCCTCTCGAGCTGAACGATTATAATTGGCTTCCAGGTTGGATTATCCGTGGGAAGCAGTGTGAGACCTTTAATCACGATCAAGTATCGGACTACGCTCACTCGGAGAATGATGATTTTCAGAGATATCGAGGAGCACGATAAGTTTGCCGCGTCTCAGAAGAACAAGCAATAATGACCGGGACACGTCGATGGAGATGATGTGTGGCTTCGTTGGTGGATGTATATGTACTACTCCCGACATAGCACTTGTTTCGTTGCTGTATGTCTGTCTGTGTATTTCTTCGTGGCCAAGCAGATGGTTCCGAGTTACGATTGATGATGCAGCATGATCGGAGAGAGAGATCGAATTCGTAACCGAGCTCGTGGTCAACCCGGTCCGCAGGCTTCTTTTCCCCTCAAGCTCAGGATTTCTTTCTTCAACGCGCCTCCACGAATATTGGCGGAGTCTGATTGCCAGGGCTGTCGCTTTCAGCCTTTCTTTGCAACCACCAGGACTCCGCGCCCCTCCTTGGTCTGCCCGCTTCCTTGTTCCCTGCAGTCTTCTAACCCGTCCATCTTGCTCGGACTTTCCTCCCGACGTCACCGACGGTTATCGCCAATATGACCGAAGAAGTTGAGTATGAGGCGCTTTCACCCAATGCAGGGCTTACTGTGAGTTCTTGAACGTCGAGCCTTGCACCATTCGTTTCACTGACCGAAATACAGGTGAATATGTTGGCGGGTGCTTTGGTACGTATTGAGCTGGCAGACGCGTCTTCTTTTCCGAGTCGCAGCAATCGACGGAGAACAGTACTGATAAATGTATTCTGGCTATAGGCTGGAATCAGTGAACACGCTGTGATGTTTCCGGTTGATGTCATTAAAGTTGGTGGTGATTCACCGCAATGAAAGGAAACTCGCTCACATGGGCACCCGCCTCTCGATTTTGACAGACACGTATGCAGGTTTTTGCAACGTCACCAGGAGCGGTGTATACGGGGATTGGGAACGCCTTTACCCGAATATCTTCAACCGAGGGTATGAGGGCGCTGTGGCGGGGCGTTAGTTCAGTCATTCTCGGCGCTGGCCCTGCACACGCCGTGCATTTTGGCACGTACGAGGCAATAAAGGAACTAACAGGCGGACATGGAGAAGGCAATCAATGGGTGTCGACGTGTAAGTCTTTTCCCCCTCTACTGATTTCGTGTTATGGTTTCAAGCCATTCACCTTGGCGATCCTATGTGATGCTCAGAACTCATTCCGTGGTTGATCACATGCACCTTTATAGCGTTGGCTGGGGCAGCGGCTACGATTGCCAGCGATGCGCTAATGAACCCTTTTGACGGTATGGTCACACATCTTAGCTATTTTGCTTCACTTTACTCAATGAGACTTCCATTCAGTGATCAAGCAACGAATGCAGCTGCACCAGTCAGAATTCCGGTCCGTTTTCACATGTGCTCGTGTGGTCTACCGCAATGAAGGGTTTTCGGCATTCTACGTTTCCTACCCCACCACCTTGATGATGTCGGTGCCCTTTACTGCCGTACAATTCACGGCTTACGAGCAGCTAAAGAAGGTCATGAACCCTACTGGTGAATATTCACCCGTAACGCATATGGTTGCTGGAGGATTAGCTGGAGGAGTTGCCGCCGGTGTGACAACGCCTTTGGACGTGGCGAAAACAATACTGCAGACGAGGGGGACATCGCACGAGGCGGATATCAGGAATTGCAAAGGGATGATCGACGCAATGCGGATTATATGGGTTAGGGATGGTATGAAGGGCTTTGCCAGGGGGTTGGCACCGCGTGTGCTGACGTTCATGCCAAGCAACGCGCTATGCTGGTTATCGTACGAGTTCTTCAGTGAGTTGTCCGCATTTCGACCCTGGATTGGAAGTTGAACGTGTCGTGTTTTCACAGAGGCAGTGATACGAGAATAACCCTCATACACATAGTTTTCTCCTGCCTTTCCATCCTACTGTTTACACTCACACCATGTCCTTTGTGAGGCGGACATTGGCTATTTCTCCTTCTCCTCTCCTCACGACATACGCTCAGGATTTGGAGTCCCGTATGTAGCCTCCCAAAACATCTGCGAATTCTTACGAATTACTTTTTGCATGCACCATGCTCTAAGTCCTGTCATCGATTAATCATTAGAAATATATGCAAGGCGGAAGTTCAGTGAAGTTATCTAAGTACTAAGTGTGATGTCTTTAATCTCGGCGAAGGATCCAGCGTGACTTTTACTGTCAGGCTTCTTGCCACCAACCACAATCCCTGTCCATCCTTCACCGACTATTACTTGGCAATGGCCCAACGTCCTCTCATTCAATTGGGCTCCCCCCAGCTCAAGGCCCAACGACAAAGAAGACAGCTGCATCGTCGACGCATATATCTAGTTTTCCTTTTGATCTTGCCCTCAATTGCTCTGTTCTGGCTGTTTCACACATCCCCACACTCCAGCTCTGTTCTCGTCCCCCCTCCACATTTCAACGGGTCATCATTAAAGCAAACGTTTCCGCTCCCCAAACTTCACCCGTACGTGGCAGCGAATACCACTATGTCCCCTCGTGGCTTAGAAGACGCATGGAACGAAGACTTGTCTGCAAATTCGCATTCTCTGACCGCAATACTCCCCCTGATATCCCAGAATCTCGCCGAGTTACCGGAATTACTGAGTACTCTAACTCAGGGACCAACACGACCCAGTGAAGTTATTCTTGTTTGCCCCGAATCGCTGCTCTCACGAGCACGGAAAGTGCTACTGGAATTCGCCTCCACGTTGGGATCCGAACACCATCTCGAATTTTCGCTTCATCCCTTTCCGGACGCGTTATCACCGAGCCAGAGTGTTATTGCAGCTACCGCCTTCGCTACGACGGACTGGGTCCTGATACTTGACCTTCACGGTCTGAAGGGTGTTGGTGCAGACGCTCGTGACGTGCTCTTGAACCCTAGGTCACTGCCGGCTTTACCCATTGGCCCAACAGGTGTCGTTTCAAGTGCAGTCGGCAATTTCTCGTGCATCCGATATGCAGACGCACCACAATCTGCGTCTTTCTTGCTACCACCTTTCGCCTCCCCCTCGACTCTGCTTCAAGATATCATCACCTCGAACCTTACGGGCGTTGCGCTGTGGGCTCATCTTGGTCATCAGTTGTCACATTCTCACCCCGAGGCCATAGGAGGTACAGTTATCGGCACAAGCTCTTCCAACATGGCAGTATGTATTGCGGCATTGCAGTCTTCTGGCGAGCTCGGCGAGCGCAGATATGGGACGGATGCGACTGGCACCAGTGAATCTGAAAGCTCTACCGTATTCGCAATCGTTCTAGAATCACCTGGAGATTTGCGCCGCTTTGCCCAAGTCCCATGCGCACTACAGCAAGGAGGATACTCAGTCAAAATTCTGATCTCTACCTCAGCTCGTGATGCCACAACAATGGAGATACACGAATCTCGTATGAAGGGGATTCAAACTCTCAACACCTCGCATTGTCTTCTGTCCTTTCAAACCACCCCCTCGCCAACCTCTGGCGTCCGAGATATAATCCATATTCCTGAATGGCTAGCGGCTCTGTCCCCTAAACCTGCCGTCATCATCACCACCATGGATGAAGTCGTCTTTCGCCTGGTGTCATTACAAGGACGATTTGGCTCCCCCACTTTTGTCAGCCTCCCTCGAAGAGACCTACTATATTGCGACTGGATGAGCTCCCTATCCTTTCAGGAGTGGAGAAGTTTGTCCTCATTCCTCCTTTCACCCTAAAAATTTGACTGAGTGTCGCTGTAGATTGGAATTTACCTCGGATCGATCTCAGTATTATCACAAACGACCGCCCTGGCTCTCTGGCTCGGCTCTTATCATCCCTCAAGGCTGCAAGATACTTTGGCGACAACTTGCAACTGCGAATCAACATGGACCAAAGCGCAGACGATGAAACAAAACGGCTGGTTAGCGAATTCAGTTGGACCCATGGCAACATCTTCATCCATCATCGCGTCATCCATGGTGGGCTTCTTCCCGCCGTCGCAGAGTCCTGGTATCCTCACACCAACGACTCGTACGGTCTGTTGCTGGAAGACGACGTTGAACTTTCACCGCTGTTCTATGCTTGGGTGAAAATGGCTGTTCTCCGATACAGGTAATTCAGCAAGTTAATACACTACAATAACTTCACCTCACTCACCCGATTTGCTTCGTAGATACTCTAGCCAAAATGAATCACCACAACTCTTTGGAGTTAGCTTGTATCAGCAGAAGACTATTGAACTCCGGCCTGAAGGCCGGGTACCCTTCAATGCGCGGACCCTCTTTTCCCGCTCCGATCTCCCCCATCATCATACCCCGTATCTTTCCCAGATACCTTGCAGTTGGGGTGCTGTATACTTTCCAGAACACTGGCGAGAGTTTCACGCCTATCTCTCTGCTCGACTGTCGGAAGCCCTCTTTAGCGTGGATGTGGACGTGGTGCCTGATTTGCGTTCAAATAGGTGGTCAAATTCTTGGAAGAAGTACTTCATCGAGCTCGTATATCTGCGTGGATATGTGATGCTGTATCCAAATTTCCCAGATTTTGTCTCCCTATCGACTAACCACCTCGAAGTTGGTTCCCATGTCAAGGATACTCCGAAAGACGTCTATCGACGCAAGAGAGAGCTTTTTTTCCTTCCCCTGCTTCAGCTCTCCAACGAGAACGAGGTCGATGAAAACTCTCCGACAGGACTCCTGAATCTTCCAGGTGGCTCCTTGCCGCCTTGGTCCCTCCTCCCTGTACTGGACCTCACAGGTTGCTTCACGTCCACCGAAGAGGCTATTTCAAAGGGTTCTGAGAGAGCGGAGCAATTATTCGGATGCACTTCGACAATGTCTCGGAAAGATATCACTCAAGTGGCGATGTGCCCTCAGGGGCTTGAGAAAATGTAGCAATCAACGATGTCTTTGGAAAAAAAATCGAATGGGTACAAGGTAAGTTCATGCAATCGAAACATCATAACACAATCTGAGAGCTATCTATTCCTAGCGCATGCAAAAATATATTTACGTTCCCTAGCTTCGCTCTTCTTTCTTCCTCGTCCGCGACCCAGCCTTTGTTTACGCTCAAAACAATGTCCAGCACCTTTTCACGGAGAGAAGTAACGAGCAGTTGCTGTTGCTCCAGCACAGCGTGTAGGCCCAACGCGGCCAAGAATTGCCATACTGGCTGATCAGTGTGATCCGTTGTAAGCGATGCATCAGCGCTCGAAATGGAACGGGCAATCCGGACGGATGGGAACAAGGAGAGGAGGTGCGGTGCAATGAGTTGGAACAGATGATCAAACATTAGTTGCCTAAAAGCGGAGACGATGAGAAACTCATTCAGGGCAGGAGAAGACGGAGACCTACCATTGTTCTTCTTCTTCTGGGGTGGGATCCTCGTCGGAATCAGTGGACGTGACCATATTCTGCTTAATGACCTCCACTCGACTCAAAAATAATGTCAGTAGGGCCAAACCGGGCTAAGAGAAAACACAATGGTTAGGAGGCGAAGGAATACGTGGAAAAGGGCCACCGACCCTCGTTCGGGAGACAACAACGATGTCGCTGCGGTCCAAAAGCAATCCGAGCAATCCACTGACAAGCCTCAAGCTGGCCTTGGCAATGACGGGCAGGATGCTCTGCAAAACACTACCCAAGAAAGCTTGAGTCTGACGCTCAACCTCCTTCCGCTCTTCGGTTTCCTGAAGCGAATCCAGAAGGGGAGCATCGACGACGACGTCAAGCTGGGAGAAGCAGGCGACGAGGAGTGTCAAAACAGTCAACATTTGTTGACCACTCAGATGACGGGCAATGCGAGGGAGAACTTTCTTGCCCTTGATGGGAGTGAGAAGAGAAACAAAGGGATGGGGGTTACTAGGTGGATGATTTTGTCTCAGCCTGCGAGCCCCGAGTAGGGGAGATCGATCGACACCAACCTTGTCTCCAACGGAACCATGACCTTGAGGCCGTCCCAAAGCTGTCCTACGCGATCCGCATAGCTGGCATTCCTGGACGAATCTTCAGGCGGATTTGCAGGGGGGATTTAGGAAGGATAGCTACCAGAATTGGTACGAGTCCTCATCGTCTGTGGGTGGCTGCTCTCGTCTGAGTTGTTCAACGTCCAAGACAGTGTCATACAACTCCTCAAGGATGGCCAGTGACTCGAAGCGAGATAAGGGATCTCTATGAACAAGTTCGCTCGCCTACAAGTGTTCAGGATGGGTGAAACGAAGACGCAGACAATTCACTCACACCAGCGGCTTCACCGAGTGCCTCACGACCTAGTTTGGCGGCTTCCTTGGCAGCATGTTCTCCTATAGTGTGCGCATCGTACTCGTCATGCAAACCGACGTGAGTAGCCTTCGGAGTGTCGACCTGAAGGAGTTGACGAGGAGCAGCCTTGTAACTTCTGCCCGCCGTTTTACCCAAAGCTCCTTGCAAACTGTTCAAGGCTGATAGGTTGTGTCAGCAGGTTCAGCGATGTCCCACAATAAGGAAGGGAAGCTGACAATGCAAGCCTTTTTCCCTCTCCCTCTGCCTGGCGTTCATCACGATCCTTTCTACCTGTGCCTCCATGCGTTGGACAGCGCTTTGTTTGCGGCCACTGGGTCGTTGTCCTGGCAAACCTAATCCGACACCCACGCCGGAACCGAATTTAAGAACACGTTCGTCCCCCGACTGGAGTCCCAGCCTAGATCGCATGAGAGCACCGTAAACTTGCGCATAAAAGTCCTCTGCGTAGGGATCCTGCGTGACAAGTTGTGAGACCTGTATACGGGTGATGAAATCCTTGTCAGATTGGGTCATAAGATCGTTATATCGTGACTGTAGGACGAAAAGATCAGCATGGATCTATGTAGGTAAGAAGGAAAGCAAATCATACCATGTGGTTAATCTTGGCAGCCTTTCGCCTCCTTTTTTCTTCCATCCTCTCAGCTTCCATGATCTTGCGCATGGCTTCGGTCCTGAGGAGCTCCTGCTCCTCTGGTGACACATGTTGTTGGGTGTGGCCGTATTCGCGGATGAACTCTTCCTGGGCGAGCTCGGCAAGGAGGCGCTGTTGCATTTGAATGTTTGAAGGGAGAAATTGCATGCCTTCCTCGAGAGGCTGGGGCATATGATATCGACTATCCACGCCAAGAGGAGAGACTTGTCGTCGGCGCTGCTCTTGCTGAAGTTGAGCGAGTTGGTGAAGATCCGCGACTGACAATAGAGACGGGGATTGGCGCCTCTGATGCAACACCTGGTGGGGGGAGTCGTGAAGTTGTTGTGCTCGAAGGTGGCGCTCAATCTCTTCCATTCGCAACTGCTCTTGAAGTCCCTGGAGCTGGAGCTGCTGTTGTTGATGATGCTGCTGCTGTTGGATTAGGATCTGCTGCTGAAGTTGGTGGAAACGTGGGGATTGAGCGTGGGGGTGCATGCGCGGTGGTGGGGTATGCTGCTGAACCGGATACTGTTGGGGTTGAGCAAGTTGTGCGCGCTGAGCTGCTTCACGCGATTGTTGAGCGGCCACCCGCATTTCAGCTTCGATTTCCTCCAACGTACGGACTCCGGCCTGACTTGTTCCCCGGGACAAGGAGGAATGATCGGACACGAGAGACTGAGCCGGCGAATATCTGGCAGGTAGGGCGGCCCCGGCCAAAGGTGAGTACTTGGCCTGCTGGCCCGTCAATCCTGTGGCGGAAGCCTGACGGGCATGTTGGGCGCCGAGGGAGCGACCCGTACCATTCGTCGCGCTGCGGGGGAGAACAGAGAAGGGAGATTTATCATCCCAGATTGACTCAAGGGAGTGAGCAGTCCGGGCGGCTGCAAGGGATGAAACACGGATAACTATGAGATAGCGACCGGCAAGCAAGGTCTAATATGGTCGTACTGGAGGGTTGGGTCTGTTGTGGAGAAAGTGGTCTTGCATGATGCAGCTGCTCCGGAGACCGATCCCGTTCTCTGGCAGCATGATTGGACTGCTGCCATTCGGTATTGGGCGCAGGGTGACCGAAGTCAAAGTCTTTACCTGTCAGCGGAGATGCCGTCAAAACAGTATTCCGAAGGTTTGAGAAGGGATTACTCACCAATTGGACCCGATCCACCAAAAGTCTCATCATTCAGCTCGTCCCCTCGCTCGTGCAGAGCGTCACCAAGACCATCATAACTGTCCTCACCCCAAGTGTAAACAGCAAGATCTTCGTCGTGACGCCCGCCTTCAAGAAATTTGCGCTTTTCCTTTTCTAAATCGTTCTGTTCAAAGCCGAAGAAAGACATGCGAGTATCACACAGCGTAATGAGAGTTCACCATAAGATTTCCACTTTGCAGGATTGACGCCTCGAGGGCCACGCCACAAGCCCACAACATGCAAACATACAAGATGTCACAAGTGTCACAGTGGCTGATGATCCAACTCAACCTCCTCGAACCTGTTATCCAGATTGTAGACAGCGAGGGACACATATATATGAAGCCCATGCGGATACAAAGGACTATCCCAACTCGAGGACTTTCCCATAATCCCTTGCTGACGTTGTTAGACTTGTCTTTGCCCAACTATCGCCCACTTCTGTGGCACTTCACTAAAAAACCAGCTCGAAATCGAGGGTCGGAAAGTCTCCCTCATGTCCTGCCTTATTTCTCGAGATCTTTTTGTCGAATTCCTGCCCTTTCCACCCTCACAATCAACACACAATCTACAGGAACAAGCAAGGTTCCTACCAGATTTCGCTTTATCCTGCAAACACCACTAAACAACGCCCCTGGTCCGTGCGCCCTCTTTGGGGCAGTATATAACCTCGTCGCGGACATTGTGAATCCTTACCACTCTGGCCTTTTGGCTTAGATCAAGTGTAGTATCTGTTCTTAATAGTTTAACCACTATTATGAGGGCACCGCCCTCATTTATGGTTATCTAATTTTTGCCGCCCTTGTTCCTTGAGCTCTGCTTGCAACTCGGGGACGCGATGACCTTGCTACTGCACTACTGGCTTGCGTCGTCGGGGGATCTCTCCTTTCTTTTCACTGCTTGTCTGTCCGGCGTCATTCGACGTTGAGTGCATTCAGTGAATAGAATTTGGGGCAGATTGGTTGTTTCCTCTGAATGATAGTAGGCGCTGGAGGATGTGGTTGATATTTTGCGTCACCATTGATCTGTAATGTATTTAAATGTATGTTACTGGAATGTCTTCCAATCTGAAAGAATTACTGCGAATTCAAAGGGCAGGACCTGAGTAGGGATTTCATTGCCAGGCGCGGTGCATTGTCGGATCGAAAGTCCAATCTCCAAATGACCATACAAAACTAAGCATAACATGATACAATCCAAGTGACCAAGAGCAAGAGGTCGGCAATAAGTACTGTACGTCGTGCACCACAAGATCCCACTGATATAAACAACCTCATATACAAAAGGGGCCTATCCTCTGCAGGGGTGCCCGCCCACCAACTTGTTGATAGTGTTCGTTCGTAAAGGGGTGTCGGCAAACAAAGCCTTGACGAGCTTGACGAGTTCATCAACCTCAAAGTCCACGAGCGCACCCTCCTCGAATAAATAAGAAATGTCCGCAATGGATGCCTCCTGTGGGTTGTCGGGGATCAGCACACACGAGGTGGGCAAGGGATCGAATCGACGAACCAGTAGTTCCGATAAATATGAAAACTTGAGCCAAGACGGTACGTATACCACAATCAGGGATGACTGAAAGCCAAAGCCTGTCAATACTCGACGAAATCCGTTCCAACCAGCCAACTCACCTGATCACCATCTTGAACGAAAAGACCTTCAAGAGCATTGAATATGCGACATAGCTCAGCGAGCTTATGCGATTCCTCAGCAGGAATGTCAGGCAAGGCAAGAATGTCTTCCAGCATTTTCGACAACGCAGCATCCACCATTGAACCAACGGCAACGTAGTACTTCGTCTTGGGTAACACGGGCTATGTGTCGATACAAATGAGCATCAGTAGAGCTTAATGGGGAATTCCAAACACACCTTCCACTGTTGGGCGACCTGACGGATATTCCGCAAAACGTCGCTGACAGCATTCTCGCATACATCGAATTGATCTTGCTCGGCAGTATCGACGAAACCTTCGGCTTGCATCAGGATGGTGTCGACGTTTTCGCGTTGATTGTCCTGTAACCGAGATGAAATTATCAGGGGGGATTGACGATACGAAAGGCAAATAAACCTACGATGATATCTTCAAACCACGAATCGCCCAAGACTCTGAGACATTCCTGACAATGAACAAGCTTCTCATGAACCGCGAACAGCGCACCCTCTCGTTTCGCCAGCTTCCCAATCTCCGCACTCAAATAAATACAGTCATTCGAAAATCGCATCGCCCGAGACAGAGACTGGTCCAACTCCGTAGAGAAAGTAACAGGATGCAGCGCCCGGAATAGATCGAGAACGGCGGGCGCAGATTGAAGGAGTAAAGTGCCAGGTGGTAAACTTGAGGATGTCGTTAGAGGGAAGATCTTGGATGCTGTCAGTTCTTTTCCTTCGTGAAGGACATCGTTGACCATATTCAAGATGTCCCTAACGCGATTAGAGACGAGGTACGTCTCCTTCACGACCGGTGGGGGAGGCGGGAGGGTAGTCTTCCCCATAGCGCTCTTGGACTGGCCGTTCGTAGAAGGCACAGAAGCAGCAAGTGGCGTCGTCCGTGTAGTACCCAAGGGGGCCGGCGCCTCCACCACATTTGCATGCCCATTCTTGCCTTTCGCAGTGAATTTCTCCAGTCTCTTGGCCTGCTTCAGAGCAGGTGTGACAGGTATCGTTGGAGCGGGAGGAGGTCGAGTTGCTTCACCTGAATTCGAGTCGCCCCATGGATCATCGTCCCATGGGTCCGCCTCATCTGGAGGGTCAGCCCCGCCATTCGTGTCGGTTTCTGGGACCACTTCTTCCTGTTCGTTCCAACCCCACGCATCCGAAGGGTCATCTTCCATGGTTCTTGGCTCGGCATCCTCTTGAGCTTCTGGGTGCGACTTGAGGTCAGGTTGGGGCTCGACATCATCGTCAAGACCCCACCCATCCTCTTCCACCGCAGTCGATCCATCGATCTCGTCTTCAAATCCCCATGCAGTTTCCTCCTCTTTCGCGGGTTCTGGTACTGATTGAGCCGGAGCCGCCTCTGTTGCATCGACAACCTCCACTCTAAAGGTCTGGCTTTCATTGTCCACTCTGACAATCACAATCCTCGCCCTGTCCAGAATCTCCATCCTCCTCTTCCTTTCATACTGGCCACTAACCCCATCACTCCAACTCTTGACCGGCTTCTCGTGACTAGTATCACCCAGCATCCCAACCAAATATCTCTCCTCAAACTCAACAGCTTGTTCCACCAGTTCCAGGAAAGGAGGAAGTGAGTGGAGAGCGGAGGGTAGAGAAGGTATGAGGAGGTGGTTGAGGAGAGCGGTCGTTATGGGTTTGCATAGAGATTGCTTGAAAGGGGTATCTTGTGTCGGGGGCAGTGTGGAGAATATGTGAGTTTGGAGGAATGTGAGAACGGAAGAGAGGCTTTCGAGACGGGCAAGACGGGATTCGGTGTTTGGTGGTGAAGGGAAGAGAGCAAGTCGGTGTTCGAGGAGACCAGATGGTGAATTGGCTTGTGTGATTGAAACGGAGGTGGGCATTGAGAGGATGTGGTCAATGTAGTGAGTTGTCAGATCCCGTCGGATGGTATTCAGTCGGGCGGAGAGGGACGTAGGAGATAATGACACGAGGATTGATTGAAGGTCAAGAATGGTTTCCGATCGTCGGACTACAGGAAAGAAGAGACTCGTGAGTGCGAGTTGGACGGGGGCGTCAAATAGGTAACAGACCTTGGACCGAAGGCCGGATGATGATTTCGGAAATTGTGACAACCAGGCCCCGAGAAGCGGCGTCGTCTAACTGTTCGTGTGTCCGGTGTTTCGATGTTTGGTATCGCTTCTGCGAGGGAACCAGTAAAGTTACCGTCATCGCCCCAACAGATAATCATGACGACCACATACCTTCAGGTCCATCATGACTTGGGCCTGGCCTAACGGCGGTGGGACATTTACAATGAGTTCCTCCAACCGCTGACCCGCCATGACAGCATCGGGGAGTTGCCCTCTTTCCAGCGACAGGGTTAGCGAGTCAAATTCAGACCTACACCTTTGGAGGTGTGTCTGGACATTCACAGAGACTTGCGCGTCTGATGCTTGTTGTGTAAGGGCTGCATGAGCGGCCAACTTCTTCACAAGATTCGGAATGAGACCTGACTTTGTTCAACGTTACCACCACCAGTATGCGAAGAAATTTTAGGGGTTGGACGCACCTCCGGATTCGACAACGCATGGCTCAAGTCATCAACATTACTCGTTAGAGATCGTAAGCGGTCCTGAATGGACTTTGACGTCGATAATTGTCGTTCAAATGCAGGCAGGTCAGACTGTATGCGCTCGTGAAGTCGTTTCTAAATCATGCGAAGACTCAGTGTCGGGCAAGAAGGCACCAAGAGAACCAGGAACATACTTTTGTCGCATGTATTGTATCGTCGAGTTCCGCGACCCAGGAGGTGGCCAGCTGAGCTGTCAGGGTCTTGGTTGTGGCCTCTGATATTTTCGTGAGGACTTTTGTGGAGACATCTTGCGGGGATGCCTTGCGAGGCAGATGTGAGGGAACAGGGAAGGCCATGGGCAGTTCAGAGCATCCCAGTACTTGGAGCTAGTGATGTGTCCGTTCAAGCACGCGTGGCGGACGCGACTGTGACGTAGCGCTGTTCGACCTGGGGTTTGACCCACTCGACCTCCTGCTCTCTATACACGATGATCCTCACCCATTTTCCGGGCATGGGAGACGCCGTAACAAGTCTACACGACTTTCTACGCCCTCCCCCATGGTACGTATTGGCACCTGTCGACGCCCGACGACTGTTGACACAGTTATAGGCCACGGCAAGCACTGACAGTACTGGTGATGCCGCCGTCGATGTACTACCGAACGAAATCCTGGCCGAAATCCTTGAACTTTGCATCGAGGAGGGGCAGGAAAGTCAGGGTCGTGTGACTCTCTCTCCCCTCACTGCGTCCCATGTTTCACAACATTGGAGGGCAGTTTCTATCGGGACACCCGCCCTGTGGAGTCGTATCTCCGTCTCCGTACTCCAGCAGAAATTGCTAGACATGTATCTGGCACGATCTTCAAGGCACCCCCTCGACATTGTGCTTCACTTTCACCTTCCACCGACCTGGCAGGAATACAAGGCAACGACCGGCAAGCCGCTGTCAGATCACCATCTTCATACCGTTTCAACCATCATGGATTCAGTCATCGATCATATTGACCGATGTCAGGCGCTCACCTTCACCGCCTTCGATTATCTGGTGACCAAAGCCGTTCTTCGCTCCCTAGAGAACGTCGCTGCACCTCGGTTGACATCCCTTTCCATGAACTTCTCAACGCGCCTCCTTCACCCAGTGTTTAGTGGAGGTACCCCGATGCTTACCTCCCTATCATGCACTCCCCTCTGGTATTCCGATCCATGGCAACCCCTTCTTCCAAATCTCACATCTCTATCCATGAAAAACACCAATAATCTTGTCGTTCGGGAGTTTCGTCAGTTCCTATCACACTCCCGATCCTTGACACGCCTTTCCCTCAAAGGACTTTGTTTCAGCCTTGTCCTCACACACGTCGTTCCAGTCGTCTCCGATAAAGTTTACCTCAATTCATTGCGGCATCTGGAGATTTCTGACTTTAAATCCGCCCTTTTCACCGCCAAAGCCTGCGCATTGCACCTCTTTCAATTCCTCTCTATGCCAGCATTACAATCCATCTCCTTCTCGCGTTCATCCGAAGCCCTCGTAGAAGGCTTCGTGGACGCATTACGTTCCTCTACCCACGAGCGATGCCCAACCTTGACGACTTTTCGGTTGGAGGACATGGATATACCTCTATGCCTGGCCCACTCCTTAATGCACCGGACCCCATCCGTCCAGGTCTTAGAACTAGCGGGCGCCAATCCTATGCCCAGTTTGCTCTGCTCGGGTTCGGATTTTGGGTTCGACCCTGTGTGGCCGGAACTGCAAATCCTGACACTTTCCCGTACGACGATCGAGAGCCATCTACTCTCTTCCGTCGTACAGCATCGCAGTAGAATTGGATTGCCGCTGCAGAGGGTTCGTATCGAGCGAGGTGAAAATTGGAGGGCTTTGTTTGACGACTGGCCACTGGATGTGCCTACTACCCTGGAGTTTTTAGGATAATGAAGTCAGGATCGAGTGACTGGTATGTCTCCGTTATGATTCTCCAGGCTGTTTGTCGTATTATTCGAATTTGTTTCGTATTTCTGACGGAAATTTCAGGTATATTGGCTCACGAAAGTCTTGGACTACGGAGACCAGCACAGAAAGCGATGAGAACGAATAAACTACGGCACTCGATCATCCCTCGCCATGGGTGCATCGCCATCCCCTGATCCAAGCCACCACCTTCCACATACCCCCGTCACCTTTCTCCCGACGTCCTGAATTTCTAAGTTCCTATGTGCTTTTCGACTTTTGTTGTTTTGATTAACGTTTGGTCACCTCCTGCCTCCAGACCTCGATCGTGGTATGTAGTAATATGGTGTTTACGATACTATGTCTGATGACTTGGTGAAACTGGAGATTGTGCACACAGCTGGCAGGTAGAGATAGAGTCAGTCTGGCGAGCCTAATTACCTACCTAGACAATACGTAGACCGAGTTCCAGTTAAATTGTTCAACCGACTCGGAATTCAGCTAAGTACTTAGTTCAGCTCCTCTGTCAACGACCTACAAGGTGCAAGCTGGCCGGCCTTAGTAACGGAAGGCGAGGTCGGGGATGCCGTTTCCCATTTCGTACCGTCACTACCTTCATCGAACATCGATATAGCACTGAGCACAATTCCCCGTCCATCACTACTGTTCTAAGTTTCGGGCATCGAAAGAACGATGGTTAGCCTCTTCCTGACGACCCGTTTTGCACAAATTGTTGACGTTCAAGTTGTAGAGCGCAGCGCCCCATAATGGCGGTGGCATCAACGTGCTGCCCGTCGAAATCCTTGCGAAAATCTTTGTACTCTGCATGGAGGAACATGACGATGCTCACCATCGTAAGATCTCCCGTCCTGTCACTCCATCCCTAGTTTCGCGTCATTGGCGAGCAGTTTCTTTCGCGACGCCAGCACTATGGTCTCGTATATCAGTCTCCCTCTTTCAACATGAAATGCTCGACGCATATCTCGCCCGATCATCCAACCACCCACTTGATCTCACTCTTCGTTTCAACCTTCCTCCGATCTGGCTAAAACCCGATATCTATAGCCCTTCGTCGATGAAAGACCGTCTCTGCATCGTTCCTCTCTTGATACATTCGTTCGCCTCGCATATACCACGATGTCGATTCTTTGCCTTGGCCGCAGACGATCTCCGTATCATAGGGCCTGTCCTTGACACACTGAAGACCGTCGTCGCACCGCGATTAACGTTCTTCTCCGTGGCAATCCCAATGCCACTGCCTCACGCAGTGTTTGGCGCGGGTGCCCCGATGCTTACGTCCCTTTCAATGACTTCGCCCCGCTACTCCGACTCGTGGCTCCCCCTTCTACCAAACATCACATCGTTGGTTCTGAAGCACAGAGACGCACCAGTTATGACCGCCCGGGGATTTTGTGAACTCCTGGCCTCTTGTTCATCCTTGACGAACCTTTCGCTCGAGGGACCATGTTTCACCACACGTAACCCACCAGTGCGACAAGACCCAATTTCTTTAGATTCGCTACGACATTTGAGCCTCTCTGGCTTCCTGCGGCCTCACGACGTAAACCTCGTTTGGTTCAACCTATTCGAGATACTTTCCATGCCGGGGTTGGAATCCCTCTCCTTCTCGCATGCATCATTCCGCCTTGCGGAGGGTTTTGTCGAAGTATTACAATCCTTGAACCGGGAGTGGTGCCCGACCCTGACCACCTTGAGGTTGGTGGACGTGAGTCGACTAGTGCCTCCCCGTATAGCAGCCTTGATGATGCACTACATCCCATCCGTCCGAGTGTTGGAACTGGAAGGGGCGGGACATATATTCACTCTGCTTAGCAGAGACGCTGCCCAGGCTTTGTGTGCGCGGCGCTCCGATCCTCGGTTCGGCTCTTTGCTGCTAAAGCTAGAGACGATCGCCCTTGGCCGCACGACGGTCACAGATTCTGAGCTTCGGACCCTCGTCTTAAACAGGAGCAGTATTGGTGCGCCCCTGCGGACGGTTCGTATCGGGCGAGATGTTCGCATCGGGCGAGGTAGTAATCGCAGAACATTGGTCGAGGGATGGCCAGAGGTGCCTACTTCTTTAGAGTTGGTGGGATAATTGAGCAAGCAGCATATGTGTAGTACGTCCTCTTTGTCGTGATCCAAACATCGCGCTGTTGGGTCCGGTGGTTTCATTTGTCTGACCGAGGAATCCCAGATGACAACGGGCAAAGCAGAGAACCGTCCATCCCTCATGGGTCCTCCCCCTCGATTCCGCATGGCGACATCTCCTGACGATCTTGTTGGAGGTGATCCACCCGAGTCTTGGGCGAAATCATGAATCTTGATCTCTCCTTTCTTCCTTCGCCACGGTTTACCTACTGCATTCCCCCAACCAGTCTTCTAGGGTCCTGGTTCCGGTGTTCACAAAGCTCCAACCGAATCATTGTAGACTATTTTCCTTTGCACCAACCTTCGTGTACTTCTTTCTGTGTAGTTGAGTGAACCCATACGGAGTAAGGACACTCTCACACCTACTGTCTTCGTCGACTCACGGCTATCAGGCGCTGACTATCCACTGGAGGCAATGAGAAGATTCTGATGTGACAGCGTTGTTGGCGGCGTTCAACAACGCTGTTGAGCTGACGGCCAAGAACTAGTCGCTGGCCACTGTTCCATATCTTGTACCTCAAGTTGCAAGATGATCAAGAAGGCACGCTCGGGCGTGGGGCTTAAAGTCAATCGCCTCCACGTATTCGTATATCAGTAATCATGTTACGGAGTTGTGAACTCGTTGGACAACATCGAGTTGACCACATTCTCTATGTCAGCTGGATGAGGACTTACAGTGAAGTGGTAGATTTCCGCTCTACCGATGATCAAGATCGTAGGCGGCAAAACAAGCGTGGAGGACGTTCAGAACCCTCCGCATCTCTCCTTTGATGGTTTCAACTTTCAAGAGTGTTTTCTTCCCGTCGTCGGTCTATTTGACTCAGAGGTATCGTCAAGACTCAAGACGCAGACAGAAATAGAATGAGTCTGGCGAGCCTAGTTACCTACGTAGATACGTAGACCGAGTTCCTGTCAAATTATTCATTCGACTAGAAGTTCAGGCCTTCAGGTATTTATGTAGTTCACATCCTCTATCAACGGAGTCTAATTGTAAGTTGACGGCCTAACGGAAGGGGAGGTCGGGGACGCCGTTTCCCACTTCGTACCGTCACCACCAGGTACCACCTTCGTTGAACATCGACATACCACTGCGCACATTTTCTCGTCCGTCACTACTGTTCTAAGTTTCGGGCATCGAAAGAACGATGGTTAGCCCCTTCCTGACCCTTCCTGACCCATTCTGTACAATTTGTTGACGTTTAAGTTGTAGAACACAGCGCTGCATAATGGCGGTCGCATCAACGTGCTGCCCGTCGAAATCCTTGCGATAATCTTTGTACTCTGTATGGAGGAACATGACGACGTTCACCATAGTGAGGTCTCCCCTCCTGTCATTCCATCCCAAGTTTCGCGCCATTGGCGAGCAGTTTCTATCGGCACGCCGGCACTATGGTCTCGCATATCCGTCTCCCTTTTTCAACATGAAATGCTCGACGCATATCTCGCCCGATCATCCAACCACCCACTTGATCTCACTCTTCGTTTCAACCTTCCTCCGATCTGGCTAAAACCCGAAAACTATAGCCCTTCGTTGATGAAAGACCGTCTCCGCATCGTTCCTCTCCTGATACATTCGTTCGCCTCACATATCCAGCGATGTCGATCCTTTGCCTTGGCGGCAAACGATCTCCGGATTATAGGGCCTGTCCTTGACACACTCAAGGACGTCGCTGTACCGCGATTGAAAATTTTCTCCTTGGAACTTCCCACACCACTGCCTCACGCAGTGTTTGGAGCGGGTGCCCCGATGCTTACGTCCCTTTCAATGACTTCGCCCCGCTACTCCGACTCGTGGCTCGTCCTTCTACCGAATCTCACGTCGTTGGTCCTGAAGACCACAGACGGTCCGATTATGACCATCCGGGGTTTTTGTAAACTCCTGGCCCCTTGCTCATCCTTGACGAACCTTTCGCTCGAGGGACCTTGTTTCGCCACACAAATCCCACTAGGGCCACAAACTCCAATTTCTTTAGATTCGCTACGACATTTAAGCATTTCTGGCTCCAAATCGCCACATTACGGGGGAAACATCGTTTCTTCCAACCTATTCGATATACTTTGTACGCCTGGGTTGGTATCCCTCTCCTTTTCGCATTCACCAGTCGACCTCTTGAGGGGTTTTGTGTTTGTATTACAATCCCTGAACCGGGAGTGGTGCCCGACCTTGACCACCTTGAGTTTGGAGGATGTGGACCTAACTCCCCGTATAGCCGCCTCGATGATGCACTACATCCCATCCGTCCGGGTCTTGGAACTGGCAGGGACAAAGCATATACTTCCTCTGCTTAGCAGTGCCAGTGCTCATTCTTGGGGTGCACATCTTTGGCATCCGGATCCTCGGTGTGGCTCTTTGTTGCCACAACTAGAGACGATCACCCTTGACCGTACAATGGTCTCAGATCCCGAACTCGCGTCCCTCGTCCTGTATCGAGACAGTATCGGTGCACCCCTGCGGACGGTTCGTATCGGGCGAGATAGTAATTGGAGGACATTGGTCGATGGTTGGCCAGCGGTGCCTACTTCTTTGGAGTTGACGGATTAGCTGAGCAAGCAGCAGATGTCTAGTACGTCCACTCTTTTGTGATCCAAGCACCCTGCTGTTGGGTCCGGTGGTTTCATTTGTCTGACAGAGAGATCTCAGATGACAACGAGGGAAGGACCCTCCATCCCTCATCATATTCCCCCAATCATGCATATCGACATCTCACGATCTCGTTGGAGATTACCTATGAAGTCCTTCGAGCTAATTTAAGCCTCGCTCTCTCCTTTCCATTCGCCAGGGTCTCTGCCTTTCTCCAACCAGTCTTCTAGGGTTCTGGTTGTGGTTTCCCCAAGGATCCCGTTGTCTACAACCGAATCGTTTTATACTATTGTCCTTTCCATCGACCTTCTTGTACTTATTCTGTGTAGTCGAGTGAACTCATCACTTCATGCAAAGAATACTGACAGTCCGCAATGTAATTTCGGTCTGTAATCTTCTCGCTTACCCTCCTGAGAGATCCGTACTACAAGATTTCCTTTGGAGCGCCATTGGGGCTGGACAGCGTGTGGGCGTCGCTGAATACGTGTAGTATCATAAAAGTTGAGCTGAGGTGAGATACAAGATAGGGAACAATGGCCAGCAACTAGTTCTTGGCGGTCAGCTCAACAGCGTTCTTGAATGCCCCCAATAAAGCTGTCATCTGAATCTTTTCATTGCCTCCAGTGGATAGTCGGTGCCTGCTAGCCGTGAGTAACGAAAACAGTAGATGGGAGAGAGTGCTTACTCCGTAGTTGCAAGATGCTCAAGAAGGTACACTCGGGCGTGGGGCTTAAAGTCAATAGTCTCCACATATTCGTATGCACCAGTAATCATGTCTTGCAACGCTAGGCCACGCTCGGTCTTCAGAGATGAAATTTCTGTTGCAAGGGACTTATCAGAATGTGCGCTCAGTATTGAATATCTTGTTCACATACTCTGATATGAGGTTGTGAATTCGTCGGACAACATCGAGTTGACAACAGTCTCAATGTCGGCTGGATGGGGACTTCCAGTGCAGTGGTAAATTTCCGTTTCACCAATGACATCATAGGCGGCAAAACAAGCCTGGAGGACGTTCAGAGCCCTCCGCATATCTCCCTTTGATAGTTTCAAGAGTGCTTTCTTCCCGTCGTCGGTCAACTTGACCCTGAGGCATCGTCAAGACAACTCATGAGTCCACAACGATCACTCACCCTTCGGCTTCTATCACACCATTCAGTCTCCTCTCAACTTCAGGTATCGGTAGTGGCGAGAACCTAAATCTCGTACATCGACTCTGAATAGCTGGGATAATCTTGTTCACATAGTTGCAAATGATGCAAAACCGCACATTCTTCGTGTAGTGTTCGATGACTCGACGTAAGGCAGCCTGAGCGGCTTGGGTCATCATGTCAGCCTCATCAAGAATGATGAGTTTGAATCCTTTTGAGAATAGGGTTCTAGTCTCGGCGAATTGTTTAATTTGCTCGCGAACGACGTCAATACCACGGTCGTCTGAGGCATTGAGCTATAGGAAGGTATAGGTCGGCAAAATGGTCACATGGATCGAATGAGACGTACTTCAAGTATTTGTTTCTTGTATTCAGCACCATATATCCGCCGAGCCACAGCCAGTATCGTTGACGTCTTCCCAGTACCAGGAGGGCCATAGAAGAGAAGGTGGGGCAATCGATTCTTCTCAATAAACTTCTCAACTGGGTTCAGCATGAGTTTGCGACAGGCGGCCATTGTGACATGAACGCACTTGTGCTCGTGATGTGCTGATGCGAGACGACATCGTCTAATGTAACAGGGCGATACTTCTCGACCCTACCGTAGTGTCACAAAGACCAGGGAACCCAGTAAAGACTTCACTCACCACGGCAAATTATCATTGTCGTACTGGGTTGGCTGTTCCACAGCCTTACCCTTCCCTTTCGACGAAAAGGCAGTCGGCTCGACGTCAGACATGTGCGTGTCCTCGTCACTCATTGCTGGCTGGTTGTTGAAACTACGGGGAAAGACAAGGAACAATTGCGGAGGTTCTGGTTGAGACGCGTCGACGCGTCTCGGGGACAATGACCGAGTCTCGCTGACTAAGCTGAGAAATTCGCACGCTCGGACCATCAACAAATCGCTGACATAACGACTTTTTGGTGGTATAAAGGTTGTCACCTGCGTTGAGGATACTCATCATACAGCTTTTGTCAACGACTCCATCGTTCAGTTCGTTGGACAGACAAGAGCACATAAAATGCAGATCTTCGTTAAAACGTAAGGATACTTGTTTCGTGCAGTCTCAATGGTGCTAATGACAGCCGTTCGATAGCCTCACGGGTAAAACCATTACTCTCGAGGTTGAGTCCTCAGATACAATCGATAATGTCAAGGCCAAGATCCAAGACAAGGAGGGGTACGTTGCAGTCTCTCGTGTCTTATGCACGCCTCCCTGACCGATCCCCCAGTATTCCACCCGACCAGCAGCGTTTGATCTTCGCCGGCAAGCAGCTCGAGGATGGTCGTACCCTCAGCGACTACAACATTCAGAAGGAGTCCACTTTACATTTGGTGCTCCGTCTTCGAGGTGGTGCCAAGAAGCGCAAGAAGAAGACCTACAACGTATGTACCTGTGCCGCTTTTGGTTTCAACACCACGCTGATAATTTCATGATATATAGACCCCCAAGAAGATCAAGCATAAGCGTAAGAAGGTCAAGATGTCCATCTTGAAGTACTATAAAGTGGACTCGGATGGCAAGATCAAGCGACTCCGTCGTGAGTGCCCCTCCGCTGAATGCGGTGCCGGCATCTTCGTAAGTCCCATTTTTCATACCCTCCAGCAGGAGATTGAGGAAGTTGTTTTCAGATGGCCTTCCACAAGGATCGCCAATACTGCGGTAAATGCGGCTTGACCTACACCTTCCAGCCTGGCACCAAACCCCCCACCGTCTAAGATGGATGATCTTTGGGCGTCATGTATCTCTTATGTTGTAGGCTCGTATTGCAATCCATATGCTGTTTTTCTGTAGTTTTGCTCCTGATGTCCTGTCGTTCTGAGGTGCATTTCGAACCCGAACGTGAAACAAGTCGTTTCTGGCCTCCATATAGGAATGCAACGAGGAAGAAATCTTCGAGTCACTGAATTGAAGTTGGGTCACATGTCGATTTGCTACTCCCACCCTTGCGCGTGGGCCGTGCCTGTCCACACCGTGAAATCTGATCCTGTGAAGTGCACGCCTGGTCTTTAACTCTATATCCGTTGAACTTTTCGAAAAGCCCATGCACACTGACGATTACAACGTGTTCTCCATCAGCGTCGGTCTCTTCGCTGAGGCGCATAAGACGCATGTTTGGTCGACGGCAAACAGCAGTTGGGCAGCAGGAATATCGACTCTTCTAATCCTCTCTCACCTACTTCGACTTTGCAGATCATACAGACGTAACGACGAACAAGACGATGTCAACCCAGGTTCAAGAGTTGTCTCCTTCCAATCGTAATGTGTGGTATTGATGACGATCGTCGGCTAGACACCCCACGATCCCACTGGCATCATGCGGATTGCGTGAGTAGAGCAAATCGACTCTTCACTGTCCTCTGTACTGAACTCATAACATCCACTCTTGGGCCACAGCGTGATCGGTGGAACAGGGACGGGGAAGACCTCAGTATGCCAGAATCATTCACTCTGGCCTTCGCCATTCCCATCCTTTCATTTGCAGTTTGTTAACACTGCAAGTGGTTCAAATTTCCGTGTAGGCGGTACTGGCCTCAGTCCAATCACCAACGACCTTCAAATGAGCCCAATTGTTGACCTCTCTGGCCAAAGAGTCATTCTCATAGATACTCCCGGGCTCGACATCAAACGTGGTGATAAGACATTCAAATTACTCGAAGAAGGCCTCCGCGAGACGTAAGTGCATTGGTATTTGGGTGTGATTCAACAATTAATACTTTTCATTAGAACCAAAAGGCGTTTGGCTGGTGTCATCTTTTTGCACAAGATAGGCTCTCCCATGGACGGCCAACAACCCGAGATATTCGATCGTTTCGCAAAGTTGTGTGTTGCAGCCCGACTCCCGAATATAGCTCTCGCGACGACCGGGTGGAATTATGTCAGCCGTGAGAGAGGCCTGGCGGAGGAGCACAAAGCTCTCAACCACGATAAGTTCTTCGATCTGGTCATTAGAAAGGGTGCGGTATACACCGGTCACTACGAGAACTCTCTAGCGTCCGCACAGCAGACCCTTGGTCGAGTGGTTGAGGGTGCGCGGACGTTGGGTCTCGATGACTGGGAGATCCTCCTCTGGCCCGACAGCAAATGTGAGGAACTCGAGCAAACCGCTCATCATTTGAGAACTGAAATAGTGAAACCTAGGGTTTCCATGTCTATCATAGTAGGAGCGGGGTTATGACCTATCAGGTTCTGATGACTGGGAGGGGCCCGGTTTCGGTGTCCTTGGGAGTGTTGCGGGTTGTGGGCAGGCTCGAGGTTAACAACGATTATGACGGCATACGTCCGTAGGAACATGGGGTCGATTTATGTATGTGTTGTAACTTTTCGTCGACGAGTGGGGAATCCTGTGTTTATATATGTATATGGGGTGCTGGCGTCCCTCGGTGACGCTTACGCGGGGGTCGCTAGGAGGGTCACCAAGCCAGTTGACCCAGGGTGACTCTACATACACAAATCTCCAAGCCACTTATAGCGCTTTTCATAAATGTGCGGAAAGACAAAAATCTGCCCGAGGCCTGCCGCAAGCCAACAGAGCTCATGCCGTCCTTCGGTTATCTCATCTGCGGGGCCAAGTGGCACAGAATGGTCTCTTGTGGACGTTCGACCCGAGACTCAAAAACTCCATCAAAATTTGGCGTAAATGGGCTCTGAGCCCCACCAGCCGCATTGCCGGCTTCCTCCTGGAAGCCTGGTGATGTCGAAAGATGTCGAAAGAGACCGAGGAGACTCGACAGAGCTTTCCGCATATTAATGAAACCAGCGAGTCGCTGTAAGTTCGTGATGTGTCGATCTACTCCCACCGTCAGTGCGCGGCGGCGCTGCTTGTCCACACTGTGAAATCTGTGAAGTGCACGACTTGCCTTGGGTCGTCTTCGGGCCATCTCCACACCCCTTGCTCTTATCGAAAGGTCCATGCAGGCTGACGATTGTAACGTGTTCGTTGTTCGTTGAGGCGCATAAGGGTGGCACATGTTTTGCTCGCGTTTGCTTGAAGGCAGACAGCAGTTGGGCAGCAGGAATGACAACTGTTCTAATCCTCTCTCTCGCTTCCTTCGACTCTGTAGATCACACAGACGTAACGGCGGCCCAAGCAAACAAGACGATGTCAAGTCAGGTTGTGAGCTGTCTTCCTTCCAATCGTAAGGTGGTATCGATGACAATCGTCCGCTAGACACCCCACGATCCCACTGGCATCATGCGGATCGCGTGAGTGGAGCAAATCGCCTCGTCACTGTCCTTTGTACTGAACTCATAGTATTCACCGTTGGGCCACAGCGTGATCGGTGGGTCAGGGACGGGGAAGACCTCAGTATGCCGGAATCATTCTATGGCCTTCACCATCCCCATCTTTTTATTTGTAGTTTATTAACGCTGCAAGTGGTTCAAATTTCCCTGCAGGCGATAGTGGCCTCCTTCCAATCACCAACGACCTTCAAACGAGCCCAATTGTTGACCTCCCTGGCCAAAGAGTCGCTCTCATAGACACTCCCGGGCTCGATAACGAAGACACCTGCTTTAAGACATTCAAATTACTCGAAGAAGGCCTTCGCGAGAGGTAAGTACATTCGTGTTTAGATTCTATTCAACTATCAAGACTTTTCACAGAAGCCGAAAGCCTTTGGCCGGTGTCATCTATCTACACAAGATGGACTCTCCCCTGGACAGCCAACAGCTCCAGACATTCAGGCATTTCGCAAGCCTGTGTGTTGCAGATCGACTCCCGAATGTGGCTATCCTGACGACCAGGTGGGATACTGTCAGCCTTGAGCAAGGCCAGCAGGAGGAGAACAAAGTTCGCAAACACAATACGTTCTTCAATTTGGTGATTAGCAAGGGTGCGGTATATGTCGGTCACTACGAGAACACCCCAGAGTTCGCAAAGGAGACACTTCGTCGAGTGGTCGAGGGTGCGCGGACGTTGGATCTCGATGACCAGATCCTGCTCTATGACTTGGCTACCAAATGTGAGGAACTCGAGCACACCACTCGCGATTTGAGAACTGACATGGCAAAATTTAGGGATTCCATGTCTTCGATGATAGGCTCGCCTGTGCAGTTCTAATGGCTATGATTCATCACCAGAAACGAGCCCGAGTTTCAGTGTCTTGGGGAACGTTGTGGTTTATGGAAACGGACTTGAAGGTTAATAAACAAGTATGCTGGTGTACGTCCGTAGGAACATGGTGTCGATCTATGTATATGTGTTGTAACTATCGTCTATGAGTGTACAGT
Source organism: Jaapia argillacea MUCL 33604 (assembly GCA_000697665.1). Taxonomy (NCBI): domain Eukaryota; kingdom Fungi; phylum Basidiomycota; class Agaricomycetes; order Jaapiales; family Jaapiaceae; genus Jaapia; species Jaapia argillacea. The sequence continues at coordinate 543,074 of KL197712.1, read as the reverse complement.
CCAAATAGCGGCATGTATGTCTAAGGGGAAACGGATAAATCTTCTAAAGGTGGAAGTCTAGTTAATTTAACGTGTTGTCTATTGTGATCGTCGTCTATTCGTCAAGACCGGACATAACGCCAACCCACTCGTCTTCATGGCGACCTCGGCCATCCAGTGTCACCAGCACAGGAAACAAGGCAGAGAGAACCGGAGCGAGAGCGCGGGTATCTGGGGGGAGTGGACATCCGAGGGATAGCTCTTGCAGACCACACCCCACAAGGCCGTCAAGTTTCGGACCACTGGTCGACGGATTGATCGGCAGTGCGAGCTTCTTCAGCTGGGGAGAATGCTTCGCAACCAAAACCAACCCATACAAAGTGATCTCGGACATCCACTTCTCGGCAAGGCTATCGAGAGCGGGATGTGTGCCAAGGTCCAGGTGCTCCAGTACAGGCCATTGTAACAGGAGCTCCTTCAGATCCTTGTCGCGGAGGTAGGGTGGAAGGCTTGAGTCGAGGACAAATCGCCTGAGGTATCGAGTTTTGGCCAAAGGCCGAAGGGTATCGATCGTAAAGCAGATATTATTGCTTTTGGTATCCAGAGGAATGGTGTCTATTTCCTCTGCTTCGTCTAGGTCTAGATGATGTTCTATCGTTAAGTCTTGTAAACTGGATGATAATGTGCGGCCGATTATTTCTAGGAGAGGTACTGCTGAGGTGGGGGATCGATTGGATCCATCTATTTCAAGATGAAGGCAAGAGATATTTGAGTGCTCCATCTTCGATAGCATGACTTCCATCAAGGCTGGGTGGCCCCGAATACGGAAGGTTCGTAAGGCAGGGAAGAGTGGCGAGTTTATGATGATGGACGAAGTGAAAGCATCACGCTCAACACAACTGGCATGGATACGCAGTTCTTCCAGGTTGGGGAATGTCGCAATGGCGGCCAGGGTTGACGGGAGTAGTGTCCCGTGCAACAAGAGGGATAGACACCGGAGATTGGTCATACTTGCGACGGCTCGGTTAAGGTCTTGGCATGCAAGCCCACGGAGGGTCAACGAAGTGAGCGACGGTGCTATATCTATGGCCTGTGTGAGAAATCGGGCCACAGCCTGTGACGCCTCTGACTCCCCATCTATAGATCTAGTGGTGATATCGAGCTGATTAAGTCGGGGCGATAAAATAAATGGTAGGTGTTGATACAAGCCGCCCGCGACCATTATTTGGGCGGTTTGCACACCAGGCAAGATAGTGGCATCTCCATCGCAAGACGCAATGAGCGATAACAGTTGGTCGATACGAGGACCCAAGCCCTGTCTGATGTGTTTGACTCGTGACGCGTAGGAACGGAAAATGGCACGGTCCTGTGGCGAGAGAGGCGCCTACATAGACGTCAACTTTCCGGTCCAAAACGAAATGGATAGTTCTCACCAGCGGCGTCGGTTTAGATGGGTCAGACAATCGGGGTATCAAGGAAAGAAGTGGTTCTAACGACGAAAGTCGACACCAGAGTCGGTCCAGCGCAGGTTCTTTCCAAGCCCTGCAGCATCTTGATAAACGGCCCAGTGATCGACGGAACTCAGTGTCCTCAAAATCGGAGCAATGTTCAAACACATCCCGGATGATCTCGTCGACAAAGAGTGCCTGGTGCATCATAACACCTTTCTTCTACGATGATGTGAAGTTAAGGTCAGAGTAAGGAATGGGGAAATGTTAGACTCACGATGGCGAGGAATGAAAGATACTGGAGCAATGGTCTGCTCTATTTCCTGCCGACACTCGATGAGGACTCTGACCTCTTGGTGGTGGGTGGGTGAGCAACTGACGTCCTGGGTCTGAGTTCTCCATCCTTGGACAGAAAAAATTTGAAGGGAAAGATCTGATTGGGCGAGCGGGATTTACGTAATTTCTCTTGCCCAAACCCACTGCTCTCTCCGGCTGCCAGGACCTGGATATCCCACAAATCATCCTCACTTGTCTTTCTGCTGGCTGAGTCTGGTGTGCGACAAGTCGACCCTCTAAAATCTGGCTGTATAATGTCCCGAGCTGCCAAGGCAACCTTAGTAGCATCCGTGCTTGCCTCAGCCTTCACGGTTTGGGGTGTTCATTTCCTCCAGAACCAGGAGCACGAGGTGAGTGTTACGCCTGCTTAATTTGAGCCCAACTGGATTGCTTCCCCTATAGAACATGTACCAGGGTGTATTGCGCGATGACGAGAGGCGGAAGGAGAAGCTGAAGCGGAGAGAGGAGGAGTTCAAAGAGTCACAGCGGAAGCGAGAATTGTACGAAAGGTTTCAAACAGTCACCACAAATAAGGATGTCCAGGGCGGGGCTTGACGACATGTCTCAGTTATACTCGCTGCTGGCTCGTCCTACGTCTCACTTCAGGCTCTTGAAACGCTGTGGGTACATACAGGAGTCTGACTGGAGGGTCCCCGGCGAGTTTGAATCCTGGTCCTGACACGTACACTCGGGTCTACTTCTACTCGCCCGAGCCAACGTGACGACCTCCAGGGACGGGCAGCGATGTTTCAATGGAAGGTCCACTGGTATCCAGAACCCCAGCTCTCCTTGAGAACACTCCTTGATAGAAACTTGAATCACCCCGAGTAGTATTCTGTTATGTTGTGACGTCGCGTATACATAGTATAAGATATAAGCATTCAGTATTCTCAAAGTATTCTGCTCTGAAGACCGCGCTCAGCAAGCCAAAATTCGTGCGACGCCGACACATCCCGATTTGGGAGAAACGCGACGCACAGACCAATGCAACAACACCAAATACTCAGCTTGCCTTCCGCCATCTTGTCCCGTCGATCCTCACCTCCACCAACAATCGAGCTGTCATTACAGGCAGAACTGGATTATTGTTTCCACACGCATGGGTTCTCCTGAGGTATGCTGTGGTCATTTATCCCGGTTGTTGGCTCAGTCTAAACTGTTCGCTAGGAATTTGAGTCCGCTTTGAAAGATGTCGTGCAGGGAAAGAGATTGTCGGCGTCCAAGATGACCAAACTGACGGACATCGCCCTGAAATCCATGAAAGTACGTCTATCCTTCGGTTTCTCGTATCCATGGCTAATTCAGACCTGTGCTATCACTTTGGTCGTACATCAGAATGATACACAACTCGTGTCCATCCTATACCGTACTCACAAATCCCTTCCAGCCTCCGCTAAGGTTTCTAGTTTATACGCGTTTGACGCTCTTGCTCGCGCTGCCAGGGGCCAAGTCAACAAATTTGGTCTCACTGGAGATATCAACTCTGAGAAGGGAAACTCCGCTACCTTTCTTTTGAAAGTAGAGGGTGTTCTCGACGGCCTTTTCCAGGATATGATCTCGTCCGGAGTCGCTGAAGCAAAGGTTAGTCCGCATTCTCACTGACGACGCGCTGGGTTTCGCGTAACATCATGATTGGCACCATCGTGCCCTGACTTGGGTTATATCTTCCACGTGTCACGAAGCGTTGCCTCGGTTGCTGCTCCATTCGTTGGCCAACTCCAATCTGGACCGTTTCTGCCTTACACCCGATCGCAGGCCGCTTCGCGTCCGTCCCCCTATGTCTGGTCACATGCTTGGCCTTACGTTGATTTCACCATGTCCTGTCTCCCTCAATCCGCATGTAGGAAGAGGTATCTGACCACTGTTGCTACTTGATTATGACTTCTAGGAAAAGACGAAAAAGGTTCTGGACATATGGATCAAGTCGAACACATTTCCATCCATCGTGTTGACACGCCTTGCAGATTTGCTGAAGGGAAATGAAAAAGGTGCTTATCGAGATCCGTGTATTTGTTCGCTAAGTATCTCCTCTGCTGTAATTCTAGCTATTTTCTCCCCCATGCTTTTGGACTCGAAAATAGTGAGAACATGAACTGAAGCCTGCCTGATTTGTTTCTACGTCAGAGCCCGAATTAAAACCTAATATTACGCCCGACCCCCGCTCGCATTCCACACCGACAAATCCAACGCCGCCGCAAGTTGGGGTAACCCCCGTCCCACAACCATCCGCGCAGGCCACCGTCGACTCTGTCCAGTCAACATTGCTGGCATTGCTCAGTCAAGCCGCCAATGCAGCAGCGTAAGTTTCTACCTCACAACCGTCAGCGCCCCTCCTAATAATCCACCGTAGCCAAACAGCACCAAATACATCGATACCGGCACCTACCCTGCCAACAGCGCAGCTGGGTGCGAATGGGATCGCACTGATCCAACAATTAGCTCAAGCACAACTGACAAGCGGGGGACCTTCACGGCCGCCGTTGACATTGCCGTTTGTACCTGCACAGTCGAACGTAGCACCAGCCACCTCTGTAGGAGGTCCTTCCCACCCTCCGTATCGGGGTGAACGCCATGATTACGACCGCCGAGGTGGCCACTCTGGCCCAGAGCGTGCAAGAAGTCGTGATGATTACTACGAGGACCGTCGCGACTATCCCCGAGGAGGTTATCGAGGTGGGTTTCGAGGTGGGAGAGGTAGAGGAAGGTGGGATGATCATGACCGGTCTCGGGACCGTGATCGAAGTCCTCCAAGGGGTCAGAGGAGCCGGTCCAGGAGTCCACCTCGAAGTAGATTCGGGAGACGAGACATAAAACCATATAGCCCACCTCGAAAACCGTCTATGAAGGAACTCTCGCTGAATGCAGTGTCTGTACCTTCGGGTGAGCCTCAAAGCGAGAAAGACGAATTTGGACGCGATGTCAGACCCCAATCTAGTAAATTGGCCGGACCATTAGCATCATCTAACGACAATATAGATATGCAACCACAAGCAGCACCAGCGACGGCGCCTGTGTCTCGATCGTCTGTAGAACCATCACCTACGCCAGCGATTCCGTCGGAACATCATCCACCTACTGCCCCGAAGGCGGCTGAGCAGGGTGCGACCCCGCAAACGACTTCGCAGGAGGGACTCGAGACATTCGACTTTACCACCTTTGATTATACATCGCCCGCCGCGTGGGAACTGCTAGGGAAAGCGTGGGCAGTCTCATATGGCTATTTACCCTCGCAGGAGGAATTGATGCAATTAGTGGTGGCGAGAAGTATGACGGATGTCGGAGCTGCATCTACTAGTCAGGGGACGATGCAAGGAGATCAGTGGTCAGCGAACGGGTGGATGGGATCGTATGGAGGTATCGGGAATGAGGAAATGTGGAATGGGGATGGTCAAGGGGACTGGACAGCAGGTGGGATGGGTGTGAGCTACTACGGCAATGGCCGAGACGGTCAGGAACAGTGGGGCTTTGGGGGCTCGCCCAGCGAGGTTTCGGAGGCACCAATGGTTGCTTCAAATCCTGCTGTGTCGGCGCCCGCTGAACTCTTGGACAAGTCTGAGGCGATGTTGGAGGAGCAGTCAGGCGGTGGTGGAAATAGTGTTGGGGCGTCAGGTCGAATGCAGAAGGTTGGGGACAAATGGATATTTGTCAAGGGAGCTGCGTGAACGTGGTGGACGATTCTCTATCTTGTTGATTATTACACATTGTCAGTTTCATCCTGCAGTCCTGTTAGCTCAAAACCGTCATTCCGGAGTCTCCCATCATCAGCGCTCCCGTACACCATTCGGGCGTGGCCAGCGTATTCCGTGACGAAGCTCCTCGCCGAGAATGGACTCGGCCAATATATGTGGAAGCAGATGCAGGAAGACATTATCCCGATAAGACTGCCCACGATAATATCCTCCTTATGATGTCTCTACGATTGTATCGTTCGTCATGTATGTGTACGATGAGTAACGGTGAAAACTCACATAGTCTTCTAAGCGCGAGATTGCTACCCATGTCGCCCAAAACAACGGTGCAAGTGTTACCGCAAATCTAGACAGACGACTGCCGAGCCAAGATGATTGGGGAATGGGAGCGCTGAAACACCACGCTGCTGTTTGACCGGCGAGGAAGAGGGCCAGAAACGTCATTCCCGCAAAAGCAGTCGAGGAATGCCCGGATGGAAAAGACTTTCGACCGTCCAGAATATCGCTCGCTTTTCTGAGAAAAATCGAGTTCAGAAGGAGAACGGCATTTATGGGTCGCGGACGAACCCAGTGCAAGCTTGCACAACCTCATCCCACCTGCAGCGAGATAGGAAGTCCGGTCGCAATCGTCCTGTTTCCGATGGATCAGAGGGGTAATCTTAGATGAACATGAGAGAAAGGAACAACTCACCAACTTTATACTTCAGGAACTCTGTGATAAGACGTCCCAGCCCACTGTCAGCAGCCTTTTAATAACTGCGCCGAGTCCACTCGGTTACCAAACGCACCATCCAGCCCAGACTGCAAGAACACCGTGATGTATATTCAAGACCGACCGCCGAAGAACACCGACGACTCCAACAAAGGCAAAAGGTATATAGAGAGCAATGGTATGATTCACCACTCCACTGATTCTAGAAACCTCGATTGAGAGGGGTAGATGGTTCAATAAGTGTGGAGAAGCGTACTGTTGTGACACATGCGGGTGGCTGATCAAGGAATCTTGAGTAGTAAATTGTCGTTCGTAGACTGGGAGATGCCCAACAAATCCAGACAGTCCCCAAAAGCAAGCAGCGACGACCCTAAGAGGAGTCGTGGGTCAGAGAAACACCCTGAAAGCTCCTGTTGCCTAGTGAAGCTTTACCAGTCAAAGATATAAGAACGGTCTAGCCAGTCAAGAGAGTCATGCCCAAATATTTCCTTGATTTTCCTTTGGAGATCAGTCGTATTCATGGGTGTCCCGGAGATAAGGGCGGAGTGACGTGACTATGTTACACAACGCGAACGGTAACGGCTGAGCAAGTCGCGTCTGGGGCCAGTCATCCCATTTCTTTTCTTCACCAACATGGCGAAGGGCAAAACCACAGCCCCGCGAAGCAAGGGCCAAAAATCTATCTCATCTTTCTTTTCTGGCGACAAGAAACCTGCCGATGACGACTCTTCTGATATCGACATGGCCGAGCAGCCAACCAAGGCTGGTGCAGACGCGTCGAGTTTGCCCCCCATTAATGCCGTACCTGCTATGTTCTCAGATCTAGTTGGCCGCATTCCGGACATCAAGAAGGTTATCGATCATGTTCAAGGCCGCAAACTTCGAGTTGCGACCATGTGTTCGGGGACAGAGTCACCACTGCTGGCCCTCGACCTCATCCGCAGATCAGCCTTGGATCAATACGGGGTCAATCTCGAGATCGATCATGTATTCTCTTGCGAAATCGAGCCATTTAAGCAAGCGTACATCGAAAGGAACTTCCACCCTCCAATCTTGTTTCGGGACGTTTGCGAACTTGATGGCACTCATGCGTAAGCAGATACTCATTCAGATACTGTTGTCATATCCAATCATCGCTCTCTCTTAACAGTACCACAGCGTATGGTGCTCTGGTGCCAGTACCCGGTGACGTTGATATCCTCATCGCAGGCACGTCCTGTGTCGATTACTCCAATCTGAACAACGAGAAGCAAGACATCGATGCGAACGGTGAATCCGGGCGGACTTTCCGTGGTATGATGTCGTGGGTAAAGACGCATCGACCTCCACTGGTCATATTGGAGAATGTGTGCGGTGCGCCATGGGACAAGGTATGCGACTATTTCGCGAAGAATCGTTACTCGGCGAAGCACCTGCGCTTGGACACGAAGAACTACTACATACCCCACACCCGCACCCGCGTCTACCTCTTGGCCGTAAACGAGAAGGCTTCTCGTCTTCCGGAGCAATGGGCTTCCCTCGTCACGAACTTGAAGCGGCCTGCTTCATCCACTCTCGATGCTTTCCTTTTACCGTCCGACGACCCGCGCATTCATCAATCCAGGCAGAAGTTGGTTCAGGAGAGCTTCAACGGGCTGGAGAGACGAACGGGAAGGACAGACTGGAATCGATGCGAGTCTCGGCATCAGAGAGCCCGTCTTGAAGAGGGATTAGGTCCCAAACGGCCACTAACAGGCTGGGAAGAGGGTGCGTTCTGCTTCTCGTCGAAAACGTGATACTTTCTAACTTGTTTTTCAGGTGGATTCTGTAAAATGCCCGATTTCTCATGGAACGATTGGGGTGTTGGCCAAGTCGAACGGGTGTGGGACCTCATGGATATTACCACTCTCCGGAAAGCAAAGGAAGGTATTGATCCTTCTTACAAGACGTACGTCACTATATATCGTCCTCTCGCTTTATCTCATTATTTGCATCAGGCAAGTTTGGAACTTATCGCAGAACGTCGATCGTAACGTTGGCTTTGGAAAGGAGGGGATATGCCCATGCCTGACTCCATCCATGATTCCTTATATCACCAACCGTGGTGGGCCAATGGTCGGATTGGAGGCTTTATCCATGCAAGGCCTGCCCATCGATGAGCTGCTCCTCACTCGCGAAACTGAGGACCAATTGGCGGATCTTGCGGGGAATGCCATGTCGACGACCGTTGTTGGAGCGTGCATGCTTGCTGCACTCGTCGTCGGTCGGCATCTAATCAAAGCCGGCGATGACTCGCAATCATATGAGAGCAAGGCTGACATAGCCGTCGAGGGTGACGACAACATGGAAGTCGACAGCGGTCCTGTTGAAGGTGACATTCCAGTTGAAGACAGGATTTCTGGCAAAGAGAACTTGCTGGAGCAACCGCTCGACCTGACGGCCTCTGGCGAGTTTCCATTGCAGTCCCTCCTGGCGAACGCTCAAAGGAGTATTCGTCTGTGTCAGTGTGAAGGTCGCAAGGACATGACTGATCGTCCCCTCCAGCGGTGTAAAGACTGTGGTTCATCTGCTTGCACCAAGTGTAGCGGCCGTCCCGAGCATAACTATGAACCCATCGATCTAACCGCCAATCCACGACTGTCTCCGACAGACTTCGCGCAAGAGCTCAAGGCTATGCTCCCGATGCGCATATCCATCGCCGGCGTCACAAGAGAGCTTCTCGATGGTTTGAAGGATCAGGAGGAGGTTTCTATTCCAAAAGGTCGATGGGACAGTTGGGCTGAATCGGTTCTGCGAGCAGTGCAGCACGAGCTCCACTTTGTTGAGCCGAAACGTCAAGAAGTGTGGACGACGGTGTTCCATTCTCCTACAGCGGTCTTGGAGCTTTTCCTTCATCCTCAGCGCGCCGAGTGGCGCTTGTTCGCGAAGCCAGAACCTCACGAGCCAGCAAGTGCGGATATTCGGAAGGTTTTGGAGTACCCAGTGGCTCGTTATGTGTGCAGCACGGGTCTCTTTGTAGGCACGTGGGAGTTGGCGCTTCCTCATACTTCGTCCATTCCGATTACGATCGAGGGAGCTGGTGAACTCGTCCCATCCTGGGAAGCACGTCTAGGCCTTCAAGGAGAAGAGTTCAAGGATAGAACTGTTTGGTCGCAGCTTAGAGTCATCGTCCCCGAGGATGAAGTATCGAAGCTTGATCGCGACATATCTGGCACATATTCTCTGCTGGACAAATGTGGGACCGCCAATGGTGCGCTCCACCTCAAAACATCGCCGGACGACGTCGATCTTCCCCCGCTGTTCATGCTCCTTGACCCTGCGCGCTGTGGAGATCCGAAGGAGGACAGTTTTGTCTTTACTATCAGCACGAGACGATATGAGTTCGGTGAGAGTCGTCCCGTAGTGTGCAAACTCGAGTCGAAGTGGAGACAGTCGGATGCTGAAGGCAAGCAAAACATTGACCTCGTATTACCCTGTAAGTGGGCAGCAGCGCAGCTTGTTCACTTCAAGGTCAGTAATAGTCGAAACTAGGAGTGTTCATTTCTCACCGTATTCTCAGACCTCAGGAATTCAGAATGCTAGTTACGCTGTCCCTCGAGATCTCACTGTCGGTCCCAGTTCTCAATCCTGCCGAGCAGCCACAGCGCTCCTAGTCTGCAAGGCGCCCTCAAATACCCTGGCAGGAATGGATTGGCCTGTGGGGACCTTTGTAGAAGTGGACAAAGTTCACGAGCGTACCATCTTCAGGGACTTTGCGTGGATGCTCGAGCCTGTTCGTACGGGGCAAGAGCACCTCCAAGTCTGGCAAGACGTTGAAGTGGAGGAAGAGGCTGACTGCAGGTGCTCTCGATGCGCTCCAGCTGCCCCAGCCGTACAATGGACTAGGGTCAAGAATAAGATTGTCCCAATGGAAGATCCTGTCGAGGCTGGCCAATTCGAGCGCAGCCTGAAGGTTCGCCCTGCTCCGTTTGTCACGCAGGTGAAGATAGCCGATGGATGCGCTACCATCGCCATTGGCGTTAACTTTCCGACCCTTCTCCACCGAGCCAGATCTCGCCTACCTACACTTGGCCGTTCTGAGCCCATCACGATGTCTTGGCGCCTGGACACCGACTTCACACCCATCGTCAAGCTTAACCTCCCCAAATTCACCCTTACAAGCAATCGAGCGGATCCTGAACACCCCCAGCCTCCTCACTTCAAGATCCCACTTCGTCCAGAGCAACAGCGCTCGTTGGGCTGGATGTTGAAACAAGAAGCCCAGAATGCTCCGCCGTTCATTGAAGAGGAAATAGCTGAGGCCATCCTCGAACCACTGGGTTGGAGAGCCGAAGGTCGCAGTCAGCGCCCCGTCCACATCAGAGGAGGTGTGTTGGCTGACGAAGTTGGGTATGGAAAAACGGCCATTACCCTCGGACTCATCGACTACACGTTGAAAGACATCTCGCGGGAGGTAGCCAATGCCGCTCCGTTACCTGGCAAAATTGCAGTGAAAGGCACCCTATCAATCGTTCCTCCGCACTTGACAAGGCAGTGGGGGACCGAGTCCGTCAAATTCATGGCAAAGCATCTCAAGGTCGTCCTCATTCACACCGCCAGCACTCTAAACTCGATAAAGATCGAGGACATGCAAGAGGCTGACATGATTGTAGTTGCCTCTAATTTGTTCAAGAGTTCGGTGTATCTTGCCAATCTCGAATCATTTGCAGGCGCCGGGGAGTTACCTTCGCAGGAGGGCCGATACTTCGAGGCACGTCTTCAATCCACACTGCACTCTCTTCATAGCCAAGTCGATCGCTTGAGAGATGAAGGAGCTGAGAGTGTGATGAAAGAGATTAAGGAGGGGCGGCGCAAAGGTATGACCCAACTCTTCTTCTGCGAACATCTATCTGATTTTCGTAGATGTCGAGGCTCAAATTATCGTCCCTGTCAAACGACAGAGAGGGAAGAACTATCTCAAAGCAGTCGAGGGATCAAAACCACTTGCATCGTCTTCTCATCATTCTCCGCCAAAAACCGGCCCTTCTGGTAAGATTATGGAGGTCCTCATCACTGTTGCACCCAAAAAAGCTAAGCGATCTATCGCTCCCACTACGGACACCTCAGACGATGACCACGCCCGTGATCGTCCTCGTCCAAAGCGGGGTGCGGCCAAAAAATCCGCTATCGTGATCTCAGACGACGAAGACGATGGTACGGAGAGTAACTACGCGGATAGTGACGCCGAGGAGGTATCGGAACCCAACGCTAAAAAGTCAACGAAGAAGGACGTGGTGAATGGCCCCCCGTCGTCAGATTACGACGAGGATTCCGCGGAAGAAACTCCCTCTGAGCAAGAGTCTGACGATAGCCCTAGCGTGGTGTCCGATCCTGGACCATCGAAGTCGAAATCCAAAGCCAAAGCCAAACCTACAACCAAGGCTGCCTCAGCCAAGCAGAAGCGGAAGGCGACGAGCACAGACGACGACTCTATGGATGTTTCTGACGATGTTGTTCCTAAAGCAAAGAACTCCAGGAAGCGCAAGTCCGATGGTGAAGACGACGGTCCTCCCAAGGCGAAGAAGCGACGTGAGGATAGCGATCCCTGGGGGCTAGAGTCACGCGCTGTGAAGAACGACTGGACCCAAATGCAAGCACCTCCTCTGGAAATGTTCCATTTCGCTCGCAAGGTCGTCGACGAGTACACCTACCTCGAGGGTAAAAGCCATTCTCTCGTCACTGCGTTGACTGCGGATCGGCATTGGGTTCTCTCTGGTACTCCCCCAGTTGGAGATTTTGGCGATCTCAAGACCATCTCCGCCTTCCTGAATCTACATCTTGGTGTTGATGATGATGCTGAAGGGCAGTCTGCGCTCATTCGGAAGAGGCGGAGAGATCAAACAGGTAAGATATGTTCCTTCCGCCTTGCCTCGTCCTCTCAACTCAGCTCTCTCTAGCGGTTGAGAAATTCCACTCTTTCCGTGAAGTCCATAGTATGGACTGGCACGCGCATCGTCATGGAGTCGGGCAGGCCTTCTTGGACCGTTTCGTCCGACAGGTTTGTCCATCATTTCATCCCCAAGGCTTGTGATACTTTCTAACAAAGGCATTAGAATATCGCTGAGATCGATGAGATTCCTTCTTCGGAGAAGATCGAAAAGATCGACTTGCCAGCGGCGGAGCGAGCGATCTACCTGGAACTCGAGCATCATCTTCGGGCTCTGGATATGACGATCAAGCGGGGACGGAAGAACGAGAGCGATCGTGAAAAGCGCTTAGCTCAGGCGCTTGGTGACAGCAAGTTCGTGAGCCCTTGATTCGTTGTTATACTCGCTAATCATTATTTCCAGGACAGCGGAGGAGGCGCTCCTCAAGCGATGTTCACACTTTGAGCTCGACACGAATGAGAAAGAAAATGCTCTCAAAGCTTGCGAGGTCATCGTCAAGGAACGTACACGCCAGCTCAAAGAGTGCAAGGCCGAGCTGCTTGCCAAACTGAAGCAGGCAGTGAAGGACGAAAAGAAGATTGGCCGCACTGAAGATGAATCCATGTTCCAAGAGTATGTTCGTGTCTCGCGGACAGAGGGTGCTGGGGACAAGGATGCTACAGAGGCTATCGTCGAGCTTTTGGACGAGGCCGGCGTGGCGGCCACTTCGAAATCCGCTTTGAACAAACTTGCGGATGGCAAGATGGTCCGATCAAGTAGCAAGGCGAAGGGCAAAGGCAAGGACGATGGGATGTCCAAAAGTATGAAAGAGCTTATTTGGGATCATCGGGAGAAGACGCATGAGATCAGAAGGTTGACGAAGGAGCTTGTCGGCCGCGTTCGTTCCTTGAGGTACTTCACCGTGGTTCGGGATCTCCAACGGCAGCGAGAGGCGCCACTGTCCGTCACATGCCCTCTCTGCGACGCCAAAGTTTCCGTTGAGGACATCGCGGTACTGTCCTCGTGTGGGCATACGGGTTGCTACCAGTGCGTGTATGACTGTGCGGTCAAGGAGGAATGCGTCGCTGCAGAGTCTGCTGGATGTAAAGCAGCGGCGAGGGTCATCAATGTGGTGAGGGGAAATACCCTTGGTGTGGATGAAGTTCGTGATGGACAAGGGAAGCATTTTGGGCTGAAGTTGGAGAGAGTAATCCATCTCATCAAGTATGTCATTCGTTCATTCATCTGCGACATTTTACTGAAGGTTATCTTGATAGGAAACGCCTCCCCAAAGAAGATCGAGTTCTCATCTTCGTCCAATTCCCCGACCTCATGAAGAAAGTCGCCGACGCTCTAACCGCCAACCACGTCAAATTCCTCGAGATTCGCGGCAACGCCTCGCAGAAATCCAAAAATCTCGAAAAGTTCCAAAACGAATCTGAGGAGCGCGTCTTACTGCTCAATGTTACGGATGAGAGCGCTAGTGGTGCCAACCTGACGTCTGCGAACCATGCCATATTCTTGTCGCCGTTGTTGACGACCACGCAAGAGATTTATAATGCTTGTGAGACGCAAGCTATCGGGAGGGTTAGGAGGTATGGGCAGGAGAAGCATGTTTATGTTTGGAGGTTCTTGAGTACGAATACCATTGATGAGGAGATATTTGAGCAGAGGACGGGGAGGAAGGTGTAGGGGGTGTGATGGACTTTTGTGGTTATGGGACACTTTTGTTGTTATCTTGTTGTCGATTGCTTGGAATATATTAGAGCTGCACATTGCTATCGTTCAACCGATGCAAAGGATGAGATGAGGGACGTAAGGATGTTTTGGGGGTGAACATGATAAGTTCTATTAGGCTGGGAGCACATACAATAAGCGAAATACAGTCTCTCCACCAATCTATAGGATACGAACGTCCATAGGGATATCTCCTTTCCATGCTCCTCCCCGACCAATGCGGGGAGGTTAACCCGAAAGCTTAAAGGTTATGAGGCGCGGATAGGCCAAGGACCAAGGTGAGACGATCATTTGCTCGACATCACATAACCCGTCGTGTCCAAGATCTGTTTCCCACATATTGAACATAAACCTTTCTTGTAAGCGCATCCTGCAACGCAACACACTTCTCAGCTCCCAGCCGACGACGCTTGAAGCGAGGAAGGGGAGGGACGTACCATGACAATATTTAGCGCCGTTCTGAGTCGTGGGCTGTTTACAATCTTTACAACTGTTCTTATAAGGCTACAGGACCCCATCAGCGCCCAACCAAGCAATAGTAGGAGGAAGGGGTGGTGCAAATTAGACGTACTTGATACCGATGTCTCGAACCTAATTTCGGTTTCCCAAAACCGGAGCCTCCGCTGGAAGTAGCTGTTGTTGTTGACGATGAGGATGAGCCTACTTTACGAGAGCCTTCTTTAATGCTTGTTGAGGTTGATTGGAAAGGGTCTGGGGCTGCTACTTTTGAGAGTTTCTGGGAGGCGAGGTGCGTGAGATGGAAGGTCTGCAGCTGGGTGGAAGGGCAAGGGGAGGGTGTACCTTTTCACATTTTTTGCAGACCATGCTTGGGGTTGAGGGAGGAGGGGGTTTTGGAGGGGTGGGAAGGGTGTGGTGACCGAGCAAGTGGGTAAGTAAGAGCATGAGCACAGCCTCAGCTGACGGCGCGGTTGTCGGGGCGTGGGATTGGCTGAGTCAGTGATAGATTATCCTGTTTTGGAGATCGTGGCGTACAAGAAATGTGGAAGCACTTGGAGGATAAGAAGATTCCAGTCGAGAGAGAGCTGGAGAAGAGTAGCGGGTACCCTTGTATTGCGTTTATTTGATCGGAAATTAACGGCGATCCCCAAGTTATATGCTCGGACCTTGCAAAAAGTCAAGCTGGCGAACGTTGGAAAGACCGGGAAAGCTCTCCCAATACAGTATCCGCAACACGCTGTACAGATATAAAAATTCATCATACAGACTTCCACTTTATCGTCATCCAAACAACCCATCTCCTCCTCTCCCGTTCATCTTCACTCTCGGCTCTCTCAACACACCATTCCCTCCTCCCTTCCCCACTGACCTCCCTTTCCACGACGCTCTCCACGAATAACTTTGTCTCTCCCATTTCTCGAAGGAAAGCTTGGATGGTATATCGTCCCGTGTGAAGTCCCGCGATGAGATGAGCTCGAGCACTGGTGGTCCTTTTGAGTGTGAGACGAAGAGTATCGATGAATCGGGAGTGTAGTTCGGGGTTCCACAGGGTATCTGCTGCCAGGATCACGTCGAAGCCTGGTGTTGATTTGAGGGGATATGGAGGGAGGAGTGGAGATGGATCTGAGCCCCAATCGTATGGGACGACTCGACATCGATTAACCACGTCGTTCCTCTTGACGTTATCGGATAGTGTCCTCATTAGTTTCTGGTCGGGATAGTCGCTCAAGGTGACTCGAACGTTATGGTATAACTTCGCGATGAGTATACCAGGTAATCCAGCACCAGCTCCCAACTCCAACACATTCAACTCGAGCCCATCGCCGAGATGAAGCTCGGCCAAGTGGTCTGCGAGGAATAGGGCAGAGACCCATATAGAGGAAGCGTGTAATTTCCAGTTGGCGGCGTCGGTGTCTGGGGTGATGAGGGAGATGGTGGGGGTTGGGGATGTGGGAGGGGAGTGTTTGGGATGGAAGGTGAAGAGAGAGCCGGCGGATGAGTGGGTGATGGGTTGGTATTCGTATAGGGTTTCTAAGGAGGATGAGAGGATGTCCTCTGGGTCGCACTCCGAGTCCATCGTTGCGGTTGCAGACGGGATGTTGGGTTAGGTTCCGGCCCGGATGTGATCGCAGCCACTTGCCCTTTCGGTGCCGAGGGAAGGCTGGGTCGTTGTGTTTCAATGGCGAATGTAACTGCTCGGCGAGAAACATAGCATCTTTATTTAAATTTACATAGCAGACCTTACAATAATAACCTGTGATTAGAGCTTTGCAGTGCAACTTCAAGCAGACGGCAGACAGAGTTTGCGCACTTCCCGATATAGACACTCTATTTCGACCCCCTCATTGCTCACCGACGTTGGACTCGTTCTCCACCAATCTCACCATGTTCGTACGATCTCCTTGCCCGACTCTCCGCGTAGCTATACACAACTCGATACTCGCAATGGCTATCCATTACGCCATCATTCCCTCAACACAGCTTAGATCTAGTTCTCGTAAACTCAAAAGTCGAGGAGATAAGTAGACCCTGATAGACGCCTCGGCACGTGATGTCGGGGGTACAAAAGCATCCCTCATACAAGCTGTACACCTCACCCCGATATCCACCATGGCCGCAACAGCAGGTCCCTCCAAGCTGCCCACCCCACACCCCGCAAGGACTGGCGCCGACAATGCAGAGGCAGAGTTGATGAACCTCGTCGCTCGTTTAGGCATCCAAGATGTCGAAGAACTCACAGCTGGGCGGAATCCTCCTGGCTTGTCCGATGCAGAGGTGGCTTTGAGGCTTTTCGCTGAAGAGGCTCGGAGTGTTGTTAGAATCAACAATGATCGAGCAGTCGCGCAGAGACTTCAAGATGATGAGCTTGGCACTCCGGCGTCTGCTGCACAGGGCAGACCAGCTCCTCGGTACGTTGACTCTTTCATCGGCTCGAGTCTAGCATTGACATCTCGCATAGAAATCTACCACCTACTCAGCAGAAAGGGCTACTGGCCCGATTGTTCAGCCACAAATCTCGCTCGGGTACCTTAGCGCCTGCCCCTCCACCCATCCCCACTCCCCCAAGGTATGCATCCTAAAAGCTCCTCAATCCTCACTCACCCCACTCTACAGGCCCACAGGTCACAACTGTGTCATCTGTCAAGATCCAATCATCGGCATCGAGATTCGCGCCCCCTGTCGCCATTACTTTGATAAATCATGCATCCTCGACCTCTTCCAAGCCGCTACCCGAGACGAAACGCTCTTCCCACCTCGATGTTGTAGACGCTCCATACCCTTCTCTCAAGTCCGCCCCCATATGTCAGCGGAGCTGAGTACCTTGTTGGATGAGAAGAAGAAGGAGTTCGGGACGTTGAGGAGGGTGTATTGTTCAAATGCAAGTTGTAGTCGCTTCCTGGGCGAAGCGTCGCCCGAGGCCAAACCTTCATCAAAGCAAAAGGCGAGCAAAGTATACGTCTGTTGGAGCTGCGGCACTCAAACATGCAGTCGTTGCAAAACCACCACCACCACCTCTCCCTCTCCCCACACCTGTCAACCCTCTCCCCAAACCCAACAACTCCTCTCCTTTTCTCAAAAACGCGGCTGGGCCCGATGTCCAGGGTGTACCACCATGGTCGAACTCGCTTTTGGTTGTTATCATATGATATGTAGATGTAAGACGCAGTTTTGTTATTTGTGTGGGAAGAAGTGGAAGAGGTGTAAATGTCCGTTGTGGGAGGAACATAGGTTGACGGCTGCTGCTGAGGAGAGAGTTGATAGGGAGTTACGGAGAGGGCCTGTGCCGCCGGTTGTGGAGGAGGTTGTTGAAGTCGTTCAGGCTCCGCCAGTGCCTTTGTTGGAACCGACGCCTGCGCTACCGACGGTGCCACCGCTTTTACCGCGAGCACGTTCCTCTCCCCTGCCTAGCCATACCCCACCTCCAGATCTGCAATCACTAGATTCCGAGGATCTGCCCTCTTCAGAAGGTCCTCTTACGCCTTTACCGCCTTCGCTTCCGAAACGTGCCTCTAGATATGGGGACGACACGCTCGACTCGCTCTATCCTGTGCTTACTCCTTCGCCTCCGACATCTCCCACTTCTGATTATGACCCGAGTCCAAACCTATTCGAAGGGAACCCGTTTGGGGTTTTACTCGATGCGCCCCGGTCTTCCTTGTCCCCGACATCAGGACCGGAATTACCACTCGATCGCCAAAGTGATGATAGGATGTTAGTAGATATGGAGGAAGGTCGCGGATCGGATGGAAATGAGTATTCATCGGCTTCGCAAGCGTGGGATTTGTTGAAGGATATGGCTGATTTCCTCTCGTCGTTTGGAGCTGGTTCTTCGTCTCCACCTGGGCTTGATGCTAGGGGTGGAAATGGGGATACTGCTGGGATGGGGATTGACTCCAGGGCGTCTGTGGGTAGGGCCTCGACATCGACGAGTTTTCCACCTCGGTATACTCCGCCTCCACCACCGTCCAAGAAATTTCCTCCTCGGCATGAATCATCTTCACATCATCTCCATCCGACGCTCCCTCCGCCTCCACCACCTCTGATCCGAGCCCCAGAAGATTTTATGGCTATTATGTCGCGTGATGTATCGCGAGGGACCAAGTATGCTCCACCACCACCACCACCACATTCGCAAGAAACCCGAGATCGTATGGAAGTGGACGAGTCGCCGAACTCTGGGTATCCTATGCTCACTCCATCATCGCCATCGCCGAAAGATGGGACGAGTAATAATCCGTTCGTTGATAGGAATCCATTTAGGATACCTGTTGATGGTCTGGCCTCGTCTTCACATTCGCGTTCGTTCTCGGCTCCTGATGGAGAGGTTTATGGTGCACGACAACCGTGGTGGGTTTATGGTGATGAGAGACCTGCGACGATGTATGATGATGGTTCGCCGACTTTGGGTTTTGCACAGCGGAGGTATTCGGTTTATGATGTGGATGTTAGTCCCGTTAGTCCGAACAGTCCATTTTCTTCGTCTACCTACTCGGGGGTGCATCCACACCAAACCTATCCTTCCCCTCCCCACTCCCAACCACCTCCTTTCCTCCCCCCACAACACCTTCAACCAACCACCCCACAAGAACCACCAACCTTAGGTCCTCCTCCTCCCTCATCTCTCGAGTATGAAGCGCGAGCGAAGAAAGTGAAGGAAGTTATGGAGAAGTTGAGAGTGGATCATCAGTGTTTGCATGCCGAGTGGACGTTGAGGGAGGGAGGGCATTGTCCGGATTGTGGGGAGTGGAATGGTGGACTTTTTGTGAGTTTCGTTTCCCACTTTTTGGTTTTTGGGAGCTTGCGCTGATTGAATTTGGGGGTTGGTGGGGGAAGAGGTGTAGTGGGTGTGCGAGGTTGGCTTGTAAGAGGTGTAGGTGGAATCGGTTGTGATTTTGTTTGGTGTTGGTACGTCGGATATAGTGTCACTCCAGTCAACGCGTTGGTTCGTTGAAGACGATGAACGATGTCTATTGTGTTTCTTGATTTTTGAATTTGTGTTTGAGCGCAACAAGTTCGAGTGAGTATTCAAATTGCGGTTTATCGGACTATGGAAGGGGTGGTATTTTCCTCGGAAAGTGAATCGTTTGGAGTGGTCGTGAATGAGTGATACAAGGTAGGTGTACATTATTCGTTGGAGAGCAAGGGAAGCGAGCGAAAGCAATACGAAAGCGTGGACTAGACGATACAGTAAAAAGAAGAGAAGAGAGAAGAGAGAAGGAAAGCCGAGCTCTGCTCTGGCAATGAATAGATGAAGGAAATAATGAAAGAGTGGTGTAGTTTCAAGTTTGGACGAAAATAGTGGATGTCCTCTCGGCGCAGCTTTCCTCGAGCCTCAAACGCCGAGCTTGATCGACACGACCAACCCAACGACCAAGGCCACCACAACCACCAACACAACAAGAGCAACAGCACATCTCCTCCCCCATTTCACCTCTGCTTTTCTCATCACATCTAAAATCTCGTTTCTTTCTCGTTCTGTTTTGTGGGGGTGGAAATCGGAGGGGGCGGTTAGGGAGAGGAAGAGGATTATGGTGCCTAAAAGCCAGAATGGTGGGAATACTAGATCGATAAAAAGGGGTGTGAGTTTAGTTTGAGAGAGGGGTGAGGGAGAGGGGTGCTTACGGAAACCATATTTGAAGAGGTACATAGCTAATGTATCCGGTTCTTCTTGGGCATCGTATGATGGTAAACCCATTTCGAGATCTGCATCAGAGTCTTGTGGGTGGTAAGGATGTTGGGACTCGTATGCGGGGGGAGGCAAGTCGGGTGTGGGGTCGTCGTGGCGGGAGTCACGGATGCCGTGTAAAGAAGAGGTAGAGCCTCGACGAGGTGAGGTACCGAAAAAGTCGTTGAGGGGGTCGGATGAGTGAGTGTGTGGTGCCACTGATTGGGGAGGAGAGGGGAGGGTCGAGGATGATTGGGAGATCTCGACGGTGGCGGGTTGGGTGACGGAGGTCGAAGAGGTGGAACGCCAGGATCCAAAGAAGAACGCGAAGATCGACATGGTATTAGTTAGGTGATGGGGGAGTGGTGGACTCGGATTCGAGTTGGTTGATATACGTGCATCTTGTCAAAGCACAGTTATATAGCGCGTCCACAAGTGAGATCCGCTGCTTCGAAAGAGCAAAGCAATTGGTGGATTGCGACTGGGACCACAGAATTCCTCGCGTCCACTTTGCTTTGACCAGCAATTACGTCGGGTTGGACCTGCGGAGACAAAGAGGCTTGTTTGGGGGTGTGGGTCCGGGTTTGTCGCGTGGCTTGATATGGGAATTTGGGATCAGATTGTCATGTGTGCGGGGCTGAGCGAGCTACTGGAACACTTGAAGGTTGAAGCTTGAATTGTTAGGTCGTAAGAAAGGTCGAAGTTATCGTACCATGCTGAAGAGTAGGATCAGATATTCTGGTACCACAATCTTTGGTTTCGACCCGGGTTCGTCACCGCGCGAGGTCCGCGTCAACCTACTCCGAATGACATCAGCATCCAGCTATGTTTGCTCTCTTCCCGACGCAAGATTGTAGCCTATCTCTCAACCATCCTCGACCGCCATTCATCCTCTCGCGACGACACCTTCCTCAACGATAGTCTCCTATCATGCCAGTTCCGAGACACATCTTTGACCAAATCAAGAAACTAATCCCTCCCCTCGATGGTTCTCTCCACAAAGGCCAAAGTGGTACGCCATACCCACTCACTCAAGCCCCTCACCCTAACTAAAACCTCTTCAAGGCAGAGTCGGAGTCCTGGGAGGCGCAATGGAGTGAGTTCACAATCCCACTATCGCTCTTTTCATCTTGATCGACATTGAATGTACTTGTTGGTATGTAGTTACACAGGCGCACCCTTCTTCGCAGCCATATCTGCTTTCAGATTAGGAGCAGACCTCTCCCACGTCATCTGTTCTCCAACAGCAGCAGGTGCAATCAAATCATACGCACCAGACTTAATCGTTCACCCCATGCTCAGCGAAGACTCGTACGTCCCCTCTCCACCACAATCTAACCACACCCCATCCCCACCACCTCACTACAACCCATCCGCAGATCACCAGAAAAAGTCAAACCAGAACTAACCTCCCTCCTCTCCCGTCTCCACGTCCTAATAATGGGTCCAGGCCTAGGCCGCGAACCCTACATGCAATCCTACGCCCGTCTAGCTCTCTCCCTCGCCAAAGATCAAGGAATGTTCGTCGTTCTCGATGCTGATGCTTTATGGATGGTAGAGAGGGATTTGGGGTTGATTAAAGGGTATAGAAGAGCTGTGTTGACGCCTAATGTTATGGAGTTTAAGAGGTTGAGTGAACAAGTCGTCAGTCCCTCAGGCTTCCTTTATCATCCTCACCCTATCATTTAACGATACCACCACACCCCAGGCCATCGACCCCAAGACACCCTCAGACAAACGAGCCTCCTTGGTCTCTCAAGCCCTAGGCGGTGTAACAGTCCTCCAAAAAGGCCCAAAAGATATCATCGCAACCAACACCCTCTCCACATCCTCATCCGATCACACCCCCTCCAAAATCAACCAAGAAGAAAAAGAGGAGGAGGAAGTTATAGAGGTTGACGTGATGGGCGGTTTCAAGAGGTGTGGTGGGCAAGGTGATGTGTTGAGTGGGACCGTTGGGACTTGGCTTGCTTGGGGGAAATGTTTTGAGAGTGGGGCTTTTGGGTGAGTGGTTTTTTCCTTTGCTTCCTCCTTTTCATAACTTACATGCACACGATGGTGGTTTTTTCAGGGACGGCTCGATCCCACCCTCACGAATGCCAGTCTTGGCAGCTACGGCAGGCAGCATCATAACACGTACCACCTCAAAATTGGCGTTTAGGAAACAGGGAAGAGCGTTGATGACGGAAGATTTGGTTCCTGAGATTGGGAAAGCGTTTGTGGAGGTGTTTGGGGAGGAAGCTTGGAGTGGGAGTGAGGGAGGGAAGTTGTGAGGAATGTCGGTGCCCGGTTGGGTACCTGAAGTCTGATTGGATGGAAGCATGGTGTGAGGAAATTTGTAAACAGTGGGGTGTATGGATAGATGGATAGATGGATGTAGAGTTAGTGGGATGGAATTGTGGGCTTGGAATGATCTCTTTGGTTGGATGGAAAGGGAGCTAAGTATGTAGGCTTCTATCCTGTATCCATGCATGTCTTTGAGTGGCCAACAGTCTGCCCTGCTGCCGGATGCTTCGAGTCAACCGCGAAGCACAAGTTGGTGAGCTAGGGGGAGTCGAGGATAGTATCTATCATCTATCTGCACGAGACATTGTCGCTTGTTGCTTTGCGAGGCCCAGGAACGGGTCCGATATCATATTTTACTGGCGTCGGGAAAATGGCCTGCCCATTTAGTTCAATGCCAAACCGGGGCAACATATTATGATGACCAACGGGATGAGATCTCCTGACGCTGATGATATTTTCCCGAGACACCACGAATAAGAAGAATCACCTGTGTTACTGATCAATGCATCGGGTCGAATGACTGGCGCATTCAATGTCGTGTATGACGACATTGTCAACGAGGAAGGAACAGCCGGGTCTCTGACTGCAAAGATTCCTGCAGCATAGCCGAGGATTAAGATTGAACGCAACTCGACGACGTTTCCACGGCGAGGGTGTACATTGAGGACTGTATGCTATCATGTGGGACATGGGAGAGGTAGTAGCTTGGATGTGTTAGGAGACGGTGCTCCTTTGCTCCCCGAGAGGATACGATTGAGGTGGACAAACGCCGAGTAAGCGGTCACAAGAGATGGAATCAACACATCGGCGACGACCTCGCTTTAAAATCTGTGTATACCTGCGGCTAAGATTAGCATGGCTAACCCCCAGAACGAGAGAGGTGCATACATGAGCAGGTCTGATAGGTGAATAATACCCATGGAACCCTTGGCCTGCACGACGACGTCAATGCTTCGCAAATCCACACTCAGCGGTTTGCGGACCTGAGGCAATAGAACCCTTCGACAGAATAAAGGATGAGAGACGACTAACTCGGGTGGTGCGGCTACGGACGGACTTTTTGTGGTGCTCTTTGTGTCAACAGAGAAGGTTTCAACGGTTATTAGCGATCGAGACGGAGAGAATGAGGTGGTGGAATCCAGGTTTCTATGAGCGACGATATCGGAAATTCGTGCGAGGTTCTGGAAGTGCACCAACCCCTTCCCTGCGGGATCTGGGAGTGGGGACGGCTATGTCGAACTCCTTTCCCCGGCCAACGAGATGCAAGAATTGAATAAAACTAGACGATTTGATGTCCTTGGATGTGCCTGTAGAAATGACCTCGGACGATATCAACGAGGGCGCAAAGGCGATTTGGGGCGTCAAGAGAGGCGGGTTCAGCGATCTTGAGGGCAAATTAAGTTTTCTATTTTGCGGTGGGATGGCTAGAATATTTGCTGGTGTCGACCACGTACAAAAATCGTGTCGGCAGCTGGGTGCGTTGAGTGTGCAACTTGGGGGCCTCCTTGCGGACCTGCAATTTGGTGGCCTGCGCGGCCACCTGGCCCCTCGGCTAACCGGTTTGGGGAGAACAATATTGCTTCACCTTCCTTCCCTCCCGCAAGTGGGACAGCTGAACTCTCTGCCTTTCATGTTTCTTGACGGGCGTCCACATGGTGGAGGTACCAAAGAACAGGAGGTTGGTGAAATCACCAGAGATCAATGCCACATTGGGACCGCTCGAACTTGTCCAAACAATTTTGTGCTGGACTGGGGCTTCTTCACTTGAACCACTGGTACGCAGGCGATTCGCGCCCGGTTCTTTCGAGGGCATTGCAGGGCTTGGGTTTGGAGGGCACATTCTTGTTTCTCGGTCAACAAAACAACCAACACGAAGCCGAGGATATTTTTTCATCGCCGTCAGCGATATCCCACTCGGACGACCGCGACTCTCGCTGCTCAACAGCGTAATCAAACGGTCCTGAAAGATCTTGGAGCTATTTTGCTGGGGATCTGGAGATTTTCTATGGGTGGATACGGACATCCACTGGGATAGTCGGGAGAGCCAGGGCTACTGCATCGGTTTCAAGTAAGTTCCTTTTCATCCATTGTCGCTCCGGCATTTTTCTGTGGATTCTGTGGCTGGTTCTTGTCTTGGGGGGTTCGTCTTGTTCCGTGCATGGCGCTCCCTGTTGGAGGTCGTTGCAAGAAAGCATTGCGGTCTTCTGGGCTTGGGGGCTCTTGGTCACACAGTCTTCGTTGATCATCATCGTTGCACGACGTTTTGATGATTTCGATTGAGCAATTGGGTGGATTGAGAGTTGTGGGTAGAAAGGACTCGCCTTGACTCGTTCAGTGTTATGTGACGTCACGTCACGCCGGTGTGACATTGGTGATCGAATTCTGCAGTGGCAAGGATAGGAGTTGAAACGGCGGATTTTTCTTATTGCTGGAGGGTTGGATATGTGGATAAGAATTATAAAGCAACATACTGATATTTGGATGCGCAATAGGATACTGTAGCCACCGTGTTGGAATGATCTACGTTGGCAAGCCACGGAAGCAAAATCGGCATCGATCGATCAAAATATCCAAAGCACAGACGAGTGGTGACCTTGAATTGCTTCACCACGCCTCGAGCCTGTCCTGCAAGAAGATATCCAGTGCTTTTGTTGTCGTTTCTTGTCTCTTCCAGAGACTGAGGGGTCTTGGAAGACAGCCGCCCGTTGCTGCACGCCATGCCAGGTGCCTCGCCGTCTACTACGATCCACTGAAGTGCCGACAGATGTCCAGATATGTGCCAAGCCACGAAGATTAGCCGGCCAGTTACCCGCCCAGAGCATGTGGTCGAAAGTTTTCTGAGACCTGTATCGCCGTTGCTTCCCTTCCCATTTCGCACCCCCGCGCGTCTCCAAAACGGGTAACGAACTAGCCAACCCTACCTCAGAACGCCGTCATATGAAGTTTATTGGCTACCCTCGTTCAAGACTATTTAACGGGCTCTTGGTGAATCTGACGGCTTGGTCCTCTTTCCTTTTGCCCACCATATTGCAAAGGGAATCATACCCGCGACTTTGGACACCCTCTTCGATCCACCTCTGCTACTAGTACTCATGCGTCCACTGGAACCCTATCCTTCATTTACTCTTGTGATTACGCAAAACCAACACCCATCAGATCTTCTGGCATATCGTAACTCTCGACGCAAGAGACAGCGGTCATACCCAAGCTCGGTTCTATTCGAAGATCCACTCATGGTGAGCCTTGGAATTCTCCCATCTCACGCGTCGTAGCCTAATGTTCGGTGGCAGATGACGGTGGATTATCGAGACCAGCATCCACAAGCGTTTCCCGTCTTGTCTTGGGTTTGTATCCCCACTGGTCTGCCCCACTGGAGTCAATTAAATCATTCTTTCGTGACTATAGGGTGGAACGTTATCCAACGAAGATGCCGTTGCGGCTTTCAGTCTTGATGCTGCGTTACAAGGTCAACCCAACAAGACAGGCGCGGGAGAGATTCGTGTGAAGCGTTTGAGTTTGACCACACTTGTCATCGTATGTCTTGCCTTTTGGTTGTCGTCGTCACATAGATTCACTGTTGTTTAGGACTTGGCCTTGGCTGTGAGTAGGCGATGCCAGAGCGTTCTCAAAAGCGGGAATGCAAAGTTGCCTTGAGGAAAACCAACCCTCAACATCTGGAACTCTAATCATCCATAATGCTTCATGTATCAATATTCAATCATTTGCATGCATATTCCTTGCGTCTAGTTTGAACGGTCTGTTGGTCATGAGAACTACGTGCAATGCCAAGTTCTGTAGTCGATACATGCAGTCAAACATCACACGTTCACCAATACTCGGAATCCATGGAGTAGAGCCAAGCTCGAGCAGGAAACAAGAACTTCCAATCCTTCTATCACTGACACAATGGCAGATACTTGACTCTACGGGCTTCCATCCAGAATCACCACACGTACTTACCTCTTCATTGGGTTCGGCGCTGGGCGCGGGTCCACACTGCCAAACTCAAGGTCTCATTTGCGAATCCATGACTGCATGTTTCCGAGCGTCACCTAGGGATACAGCATGTTCATCGCCTCAAGATC
The DNA here is from genome assembly GCA_000697665.1 of Jaapia argillacea MUCL 33604. Classification (NCBI taxonomy): domain Eukaryota; kingdom Fungi; phylum Basidiomycota; class Agaricomycetes; order Jaapiales; family Jaapiaceae; genus Jaapia; species Jaapia argillacea. Next base: position 516,793 of record KL197712.1, on the reverse strand, counting down.
CCGAAAGGTGTCTTCCCCGCACCTCCGGGAAGGTTCTGCTCGTAAGACAGTGACCGTCAAACCCACCAAGCTTCCCACCGGTTTCTCCCCCCTATAAAATGAACATCACCCGTGTCATATCCGTCCGTTCACAAGCAACTCGACCCAACACCTATCTCGTCGTTGACATGTTCTCTCACACCAGCTTTGTCCTTCTAGCTACCACCTGCGCTCTCGCACTGGCCCCTGCCACCGCTTCACCAACTCCGGGCGTCATTTCCCGTCAAGGTATGGGTCCAGTATGCGCCACAGGCCCGCTCTTGTGTTGTGGAGCCCTCGCAATTGTGAGTGAATATCCTACCTTCAAAACAACACTTGACATTTGTCGAATATCACAGCCTGAGGGTGTCCCACTCCCACCTCTCCCCATCACCATCCCACCACCCATCCCTGCTCTCATTTCCCCTGACGTATCTGTCACCGTTGGTCTTGGGTGTGATAATGCGATGACGGTTGATGGTCTTTATTATTGTGGAGAGAGCCAGACTTTGACTTGTTGCGCTAATAATCAATATGTGGTGAGTGGTTCGTTTGGGATTTGGAGGTTGGATAGGTGATGATGGTGTTTGGTTAATAGGAGAATGGGATGCTAGGGATTGGGTGCGCCAAAGTGATGCCTCCTATGTGAGAGCAACTGTTGGGGAATGTCTAGACGTCTCTGGAGTGAAAGGATGTAGCGAAGAGTGGGTGCGGTGGGAGCTCATCAACGTGTCGATGGAGCCTCTCCATCTGTCTTGGGTAATCCAGATACGTATGCCACCAAGGTATGGTGGGTAATAGGCAGACTCAAGAAACCTAACCCTAGGGCTGTCATTTCACACAAAGGGTATCAAGATTGAGCAAATGCGAACCAACAGATAACTCTGGTGAACAGGAAATCTAGTCTGTACGTTTCCCCGTTGGCATACTCTGTCTTTCCCATTCATCTCGCCATCTCTGCCATTCCTCTGAATGCCCTCCATCGGGGTAGATTGTCCATCCGTCTCTGATGTGGATCCAGGTTGTCACTGGGTGTTGTAGGAAGGCAGCTCTTACTCTGCCAATGAGTGAGTTTGGAAAACGGGCGGGGATGAGTTCGGTGAGGGTGTAAAAACTGGTTCCGAAGGCTACGCCTAGGCCTGCGCCCCACATTATTTGGGCAGGGGAATGGTATGTGAGCTCAAATCTGGGGGAGTAACGTTATTGCCTGAAAGTATTTTTGGGCCAAGGGGAATGACCTTGAGTACGCCACGATGCCAGCCCATGCCAGTAACCCCGTATAAATGCACAGTCTCCATACTTGATCGAGAATCGGATACCCCGTGGTGGCGAAACGATGTCGGAAAAAGAGATGACAGATGAGGAACGATGCGAAATAACCCATGTATTGGCTGTGTGAGGATGGAAATCCGTATCCATTCCCGACACTATCTAGACGCTCAATCCAAGTGAGATCGAGATGCTTCTGGCAAATGGGGTAGAATTCGGATGCAAAGTAGACGCACCTGGTGGTCTTTCTTGTTTCACCAGGCGCTTGATAAACCAGTTGAAACCCTCGCATAGTAGTTGACCAGCCCACATGTTGATGATGACGAGTTCTCGAGTCTGGACTGCGAGAGCTGCGTAGGATGCCTAGGGGCCGTTGGCATCTCAGACGCTGGTGTGGCACGCATGGAGGAAGGAAAAGAGCGAAAGTGTACCATGAGGAGGATAGGACTTAGGGTTATGAGGGCTAATGCGAGAGAAACATGGGATGACGAATCATCTATGGCGGTGCAATGGGTAAGAATAGCTGGGTGACTTTGACATGTGGAGAAACATACAAAGGACATGAGTCAAATCCAAGGATGCTCTCGGAACCTCAGACATTACGGGCGGTACTATCGTCCAGAAATTTTCTCGGGATTGGCGGAGGGGATTTCGCAAAGCGTGTGTACCCGTCCACCTGACAGCCCAAGATCGATTCGTCAAGTTGAGGCTATTGAGATGGTGGGAGTTCTAAGACAGGTTCATGAAGCTCGCTGGCAAACACCACCGACTTGACACCGACCAACTGGCAACATTTGGGCAACCCTAGAGAGTTGAAAACCACGCATTATTCACCAATTAATTTGAAAAACCTGTACAGCATGTTGTCATGAGCGACTCAGAACGAGGCTATTCCTGTGTGACGCATTTGGATTTCATCGCCTTCAGCGCTTCCCATTTCCCCTTTCACAATCACAATGTCCCAAGGCTGTTGAATATCTACTCCGACTTCTCTTCGAGTCACGGCCATGATTCATCGGGTCGAGTCATCTGGAGGGGCTGTCAAGGGCTCGCTAAACCGTTCCCTTGACGGCACTCAGCCGATACCGATACCAAGAGCGGCTGTGCCATTCTGAACTCCTTAAAGGCCTGTTTTTGGGAAGGAGAGAATATACTACCAAACCCTCGACCTCACTGGGCAATGGCTTCTGAGCTTGTCTTCAGCCTTTTGGGACCTCTCATGGGTGGTGCAGCGGCTGCCGGAGGCGACGCCGTCCCCATCGTCGCCAACCTTACCCATAACGCGACAACCGTCGCATCAACGGCCACTACCGCCTCTATGCCTTCCGATATCCCCTCGCTGCTCACTTTCTTGGTCTCTTTCAGTGCGCTGCGAGACTGGCTGAAGCTCATCGTCATCGGTTCATTCTTTGAGACGCTTCGTCGATTCTTCTCCAACACTTGGTCATGGCTCGTGAACTCGTTCTACATTACTGCTTCTTTCCACGAAGACGATGACAGTTTCAACTGGGTGATGCTTTGGCTTTCCAAGCATCCTGCATGGAGTACGTTAACATTTGGTCCTTCTATCCTGCATTTTTACTTACATATCGATCTCAGCCAAAGCTCGTGATGTCGAGATCAGCACTCGTTCTTTCAACCTTACAACTTCTGCTGTCGTGGTTCCTGGAGATGAAGATGACAAGGGGGAATCTGGCAGTGGTCGTCGCCTTGCCTACCTCCCCTCACTTACCTCCTCCTACTCGCTCTGGTACAAGGGAAGACGTATGACTGTCAGTCGAGCCAAGAATAACACGGGATACTATGGCCGTGCAGAAGAGACCTTGCAAATTACGTGCGTCCACGGGTATCTTTCTGAGTGTCTTCTAGTTCCTCAACAAGGATATGATGATAGGATCATGACCCGCAACCACGACATCCTAAACCAGTTGCTGATTGAAGCCAAAAAGGATTACAAGTCCAACGAAGCCCACAACATCGCTATCTATGTCTCCGACTCGTCAGTCCATCGTTCTTTCCCTATTTACAACCGTGTTCTGAAGGGATTTCATTTCAGCTCAAACAACTGGAGACATGTAGCCTCCCGTCCCAAGCGTCCCCTTCGCTCCATCGTTCTGGACCCCGGTATCAAGGAGCTCATCCTTGAAGATGCTCTGGACTTTATGGATAGCAAAGAGTGGTACGTTGAACGTGGTATTCCTTTCCGTCGTGGCTACCTTTTGGTAAGTGTTATTGACCTTTCATGGCTCACTCGATGCTAATTTTTATTCCAGTATGGTGCTCCCGGTTCTGGGAAGACCTCCATCATCCACAGTCTTGCTGGTGAACTTGGCCTGGATGTCTACGTGATTTCTCTATCTCGGTGAGTACTGTATATACATTCGAATTGCAAGGTTCCTAACTCAATACCTATTATAGTGTCGGTCTTGATGACAGCTCCCTCAGCGAACTCCTTTCTGAACTCCCAGAGAAGTGTATTGCCATCATGGAAGACATCGACGCTGCATTCCATCAGACTCTCACTCGGGAGGCCAGCCAGGATGACAAGCCAGGACCTTCACAACAGGGTCAAGGTCAAGGACAGAACCCCAATTCCCAAGGTCAAAACCAAGCACCCCCTCCTCCCCCCTCCACGAGCCGTGTCACTCTCAGCGGCCTGCTCAACGCTATCGACGGTGTTGGTGCCCAGGAAGGCCGCATCCTCTTTGCTACCACCAACAAATATCACGCTCTCGACCCCGCCCTCTGCCGCGCTGGTCGTATGGACAGGCACGTCGAGTTCAAGTTGGCGAGCAAATACCAGGCTGCGGAGTTGTACAAATGTTTCTACCTCCCCACTGGTGCTAATCGTGATGAGGTGAAGGAGAACGTCGAGGTTGAGGCCAAGGATGAGGACGGCGAAAAGGATAGCGTGGATTCTGGATATTCTACCGTCAATGGTGACTCTACCCCTCCCTCCGAAACCTCTTCCACCATTGCTCCCGAGGACGACATCATCGCCACCACCACCGCCACCACCGCCCATCGTAAACCCAAGGCTCCCCAACTCTCTCGCGCTCAAGTCTTCGCCCTCGCTGCACAATTCTCCAATGCGATCCCTGACCGGGAGTTTTCCATGGCGAGTTTGCAGGGTTATCTCATGACCCACAAGATCCGACCTTTTGAAGCTGCCCAGGAGGCAGCACACTGGGTGGAAACGGAGAGGGCTTCTAGAGAGGAGAAGTGTAAGGCAGCTGCCGTTTTGAAGACTCCTGCTCCGAGTGTTGCTTCCCCCGATACCCCTGCCCCCTCATGATACCTTCGTGATGCCCTTCAATCGTGAAAGTACTGTTGACAATTAGAACCATCACTAATATCCCATCGAGACCTGTATTCATACCTTGCAATGTATCATTAATGTCAATTGGTTGCTAGAACATGTGGTTACTCAACAGTTGACGATGGAGTTTAGATGGAGTTCAGTAACCTAAAGCTGGCTTCCTTAATTCAATCCTCTACGTTAAAGTTACCAAACTGTTCGAATGATCCCGACTCTGCTTTTTGCTCATTCCCGCCCACCACCAAGTATCGATACTTACTCCAATGCTCTCCGGCAAGGCCACTAGGTCGAGAATCACCGCTTTGGCGCTGTCAGGCACATCGACTGGTCTAAGAACATCGTCGAATTGGCTTGCCTCCATCGATATCTCCCTCTGGAAGACAATCGTCCAATAAAGCAGTTCCCTGAAGGTTCTGTCCTTTGAACTTTGGAAGCTACAATGAACCTCAATGGTACAAAGCGAAGGCCACATTGTCCCCTTGATACAGCCTGGTGGACAATGGCGTTTGCAACGCACTGTGGCAACGCTGGCTCGGGTAAGCACAATGGCCGAGTTACCATATAAAGGCAAAGATCAACATACTTTCTCGCCCTGTGGCTGGACCTTTTCCTCAACGCTCCACACGTTCAACTCCATCTGTGTCTCTTGTCTTATCCGTTGCCACCTCGCCAACGTATAAATTATCACCCCTCCATTCGACCATCATCTCCGCTTTTTTTCTCATCTCTTTGACGACTTGACGCCGCCATGCACGCGTTTTCCACACTTCTGTTCGTTCTCTCTGTTCTTCAGGTGACTTTGGCTGGGCCAAGGATCCCAGGTTATGCTCGTCACCGTACTAGTCGACTACGGGAAACTCGTCGCGTAAAACCTCGCGCTAACAGCACCTTCACTATCACTGATATGTATCAAGGACAAAACTTCTTTGAGTACGTATGGCTCGTCTCCCGTTGCTTTTCCATGGTTGCTAACCGCTCCTACTTGTAGTGGATGGGACTTTTTCACTGGGCAGGATCCTACCCACGGCACCGTCCAATTCCTCTCGCAACAGGATGCCGCGACAGCGGGGTTAGCTTTCGTCCAGGGTGACGGCACCGTTGTAGTCGGGGTCGACAATACCACCGTCCTTCCTGTTGGTACTCCCCGTCAGTCGTAAGTATCTTGTCGTTCTTCTTTGATTCTGTTCGCTAAAATTTCATGCAGGGTCCGCATCAGCACTACCAAGACTTACAACAAAGGCCTTTTCATTGCTGATTTCAGTGCTATGCCCCACGGATGCAGCGTTTGGCCTGCCTGGTGGTCCGTGGGTCCCAATTGGCCTCAGGGTGGTGAGTTAAACTATTTGATTGTTCGTGACGTTTCTTTGAATGCTCATGCGTCCTTAAGGTGAATTCGATGTTGTTGAGGGCGTTCACAATCAAGCCACGAATCAGTACACTCTCCATACCAGCGACGGTTGCACTCTCGACACTGCAGTTCAGGCTGCCAACGAAGCTTTCACTGGACAAGTCCTGGGAACGGAGTGTGCAAGTAGCGGTGGTGACAACGCTGGCTGTGGGATTTTGGATACGGACACAACTAGCTATGGCCATGGATTCAACATCATCGATGGCGGAGTGTTCGCTCACTTGTGGGATGAGACCGGCGTTAAGATGTGGCACTTCACCCGTGCTGATATCCCTCAGGACCTCACTGCCCAGAACCCTAACCCGTCATCTTGGCCAACCCCTTCGGCCTCATGGAGTTCGAGTACTTGCAGCATGGACGACCACTTCTTCGACCACTCGTTAGTCTTGGACATCACCCTCTGCGGCGACTTTGCTGGTCCTACGTACGCTAGCTCTGGCTGCCCTGGTACATGTGCTACCGCCGTTGCCGATCCTACGAACTTTGATTGTGAGTCTTTCATACCTTACTCTTTCTGTTGTTGTCTAATTAGTTAATGGTCTTACAGTCGCGAGGTTCATCATCAATTACGTCGCCGTTTACAACTAGACGTCGCCTTCGTCGACACGTTCCTCATGACCGACCTACACGTCAATTACGAATAGATTATTCATACTAACACTTCTCGACGCCAGGTTGATCCTGCTCGTTACTCGGTCTATCGTACTCTCGCATCACTATCGTATCCCCAGCGCGCTTTCTCGTTCATAGGGTTATATTCTTTCTGTTACTTTCGTCTACATAGTCTATCCTTTACTCGTAGATTGGGGATGCAGATGCTAGGCAATGTATCGATTAGCTACACGATTATTTTCAATGGAATCACGTCTTCTACCTCGAGGTGAATGCAAGCTATGTGATGCAAGGTGAATGGGGAAAATCACGACGCGCCAGTCACATGGGCGCGTCTGGGTAATTGAGGGTACTTGCCGATTGACATTATTACAACATCATTATCTAGATCCCCCATATAGCAGATCCTCTATAAGAAGTTGGAGATTGGAGAACTTGAACGTCGAACGTGTATCCCCTCCTCACTTCCTACACATCGATGGCCTCGCAAGTCAAAGAAATCTCTACCAAGCCGTACGATGGGCAAAAGCCTGGTACTTCTGGACTTAGGAAGAGGTAAATACTCGTAGTGGTCAGTGCCCTGTTCGTGGCCTGATATCCTTCGTTTAGAGTGAAGGTCTTCCAGCAGGAGGTATGACTATTGTCGAATTTCCTTGACGGAAACCTGACCGTTGTGTCTCATCGCCAACGCAGCACTACACCGAGAACTTTGTCCAGGCGATCTTAGACTCGATCGATCCCAAGGGCAAGACGTTGGTTGTCGGAGGAGATGGTCGATATTACGGCGAGGAGGCCGTACAGATTATCCTCAAGATCGCCTCTGCCAACGGTGTTGCGAAGCTTATCGTCGGCCATAAGGGTATCTTCTCGACTCCCGCTGCTTCCAATGTAATCAGGAAGTACAAGGCTGACGGCGGTATCCTCCTGACTGCCAGCCACAATCCCGGTGGTCCCAACAACGACTTTGGTATCAAGTACAACGTGTCGAATGGAGGCCCTGCACCCGAGAACGTTACCGACAAGATTTACGAAAAGACAAAGACGATTACTGCGTACAAGGTCATCGAGGCTCCCCCTGTCGATCTTTCCAAGATTGGCAGCACCTCGTATGGTCCGATGAAGGTGGAAATCATCGATTCCGTAAAAGACTACGTCGAACTCCTCGAGGACATCTTCGATTTCCCACTCATTAAGACCTTCCTCACTAGTCGCGCTCCCGACTTCCGAGTCCTCTTCGACGGCCTTCATGGTGTCACCGGTCCTTACGCCCACGCGATTCTCATCGAGACACTTGGTCTCCCCGCTTCATCCGTCCAGAACTGCATTCCTCTTCCTGATTTTGGTGGAGGACACCCTGATCCCAACTTGACCTACGCTCATTCGCTCGTCGAAGTCGTTGAGAAAGAGAATATTCAGTTTGGCGCTGCTAGCGATGGTGACGGTGATAGGAACATGATTTACGGGAAGGGCGCTTTCGTTACCCCGAGTGATTCCGTCGCTATCATCGCAGACTGGGCCGAGTCCATTCCTTACTTCAAGAAGACTGGTGTGAAGGGCCTTGCTAGGAGTATGCCGACTAGCGCCGCCATCGACCTGGTGGCGAAGAAGAAGGGTTTCGAATTCTTCGAGGTCCCAACAGGTAGGTTCATGTTCTCTTTATCATATCAGGCGACGGTTAACGGTTGCAGGTTGGAAATTCTTTGGAAACTTGATGGACGCCGGACGATTATCCATCTGCGGTGAAGAATCCTTTGGCACTGGGTCTGATCATATTCGAGAGAAGGATGGTGTCTGGGCCGTCGTAGGTGTGTTATACATCCTGTCTCTGTCCTCGTATATTGGGCTGACATTTTATCTAGCCTGGTTGAATATCCTTGCGGCGGCGAATCAGAAATCACCAAACCAGCTCATCGGCATCAACGAACTCCTCCTCAAGCATTACAAGGAGTATGGCCGTAACTTCTTCTCTCGCTACGATTACGAAGAAGTATCGTCCGAGGCTGCCCACAAGATGGTCGACGCAATCAATGCACACATTACTTCGAAGGACCTCATTGGTACTAAACACACCTCGAAGTCTACTGGAGCCACCTTCGTCGTCTCAGAGGCATACAACTTCCACTACACCGACCCGATTGATGGAAGTTACAGCAAAAATCAGGGACAGGTAGTGAGGTTTGATGATGGTAGTCGAGTAGTTTGGAGGTTGAGTGGAACTGGCAGTCAGGGAGCGACTGTTCGGATGTATGTGGAGAGGTATGTTGAGGCGAGCAAGGGGGATAAGGAGTTGATGAAGGATACTGCGGAGGGCCTGAAAGGGTTGATCGATGTCGCCCTTGAGTTGAGTAATTTGAAGGAATTCCTTGGGGTGGAGAATCCGACCGTCATTACGTGAAAGTGAGTACATTGGCGACTGCAGGTGGGGTGTGTCTGATGTCTCTGGTTACGTTGTGCAGAGTCAACTCCTCTCAGGCCTCAGTCGTTGAACTTTCTTGTTATCGCAACAATGTAAATCAGATCCCTTTCCCAAATAGAGTGTTCTTTCTTCTTGTGGTTGAGTGCTTATACATGTATCATAAGTCGCCGACAAGGCGTCGGAGGGAACAGGTAGAAACAGATGGACGTTATCGGATATTGTAGTTGTCCCGTCGCTTGTGTGAAGAATACGGCAGTCGTTGTCGTCGCAGAAGCTGCAAACATTTGAGGGATCTCGTGAAGGTCGAAAGCGAAGAACTCCGCATACAACTTGTTAGCGAACCGCCATGAATCCGGACGCGCCACAACAGCCGACTTCCTCATATCCGAACCCGAATTCCGATCCTGCTCCTTCATGGCCCAGAAGGACAACAAAGGCATGTAAACTTGATGTACGACGTCTCAATGGACGCTCACACCTTTGGATGTTCAGGCGTGTGCGAGCTGCAGGTCTGTTATCAATGACCATCTTTGTGATCATTCATTGAGATTCATTCTCAAGGCGAGACAAGATAAAGTGCGATGGCGCAAGGTAGATCGATCTCATTCTTCAAAGTGGAATGTAATCCTCATGGATGGATGTTGCAGGCCCTGTGGGGGGTGTTTGAAGAAAGGATTTGATGTATCACGATGCATCGATGGATGTGAGAATTGTCGACGAGCTCGCGTTCGCTGCGAAGACGGGAAACCCTGCTCTCGATGTCGGGAGATGCAGCTGGAATGTGTGGACGAACCTACGATTGCTTCGTTGGCTCGACAAGGCAACGACCCTGGTACCATGAGCTCGTCTGGAAGGAATGCTCGCACAAAGACGACCGATCGAGCAAAGTTGGCCTGCATGGCTTGCCGACGTGACAACAAGAAAGTGCGTAGCACCTGTTCGTCTTCTTCGATTTTCCTATGACACTCGTTTTGCTGAGTACACTGGTTGGTTCAGTGCGAAGACCAACGACCATGTTCTCGGTGTGTCACACGAGCAGAAGAATGTGTACATGTTGGCCGTGGGCCCAAGTTGGTCAAATTGCGTTGTGCGGGATGCCGACGAGACAATAAACGGTGCGAGGATGCGAGGCCATGTCAACACTGCATCGACAAGGGTGAAGAGTGCGTAGATACGCCACGACGTGGCAGAGGACATGGAACCCGCGTTAAAGCGGTGGGTGCCCTTCGATTGCCTATGGTGACCTACATCTAACGATGGACCTTCATAGGCGTGTACTAATTGCAGGTGAAGTTTACCGTTCACTCTTTCGCCGCAACTTTGACCAAGGTAGTCACTAGACGAGATAAGATTCGTTGCGACGGTGGTCGGTAAGTCTCGGCGGCCATTCAAGCTCAACTATCAATATCTTATACTCAGCGTAACAGGCCGTGTAGTGCGTGCTCTCGGAAGGCATTATCTTGCATGGACCGCGCCTGCGTTGCATGTTCACAACAAGGAAATGCATCAGAGTGTACTCATCGGGAGCGGCAGGATGATGGACTACCAGACGAAGCTTCTACATCTACGTTGCCTGAAGAAACCTCGAACGATACTCCTCCCTCCTACCCACGTCCGTTTTCGTCCGCCTCTGGTCACGACCCACAACCTCCATCGCAGGTGCATCAGCCGCAGGGATCTTCCTCTTTCGGGATGGCCAACTATCCACCGCTTCCTCATCACCAGATGCCCCCACCAATCGGACAATACCTGTCGCATGGTAATAGGTATTCGTCCCTGGGGAACGGGGCAAGTTACATGGGTGTGATCGATCCGAGCATTACTTATACCCCCTCACAAGCCATTTCCTCTGAAAGAATGACTACAGACCGTAGTACCTTGCAGGGATCCGGCAAACCTGCACCTTTGTGACATGATTATATTTTCTGTACTGTAACGTCTGTACTACTTATCTTTCCTTGTGGGCAATGCGCTGGTTATTCTAACTTGACATGTGAACAACGAGTCATGAGGGCAGCTAAGATCGTGGGATATCAACATTGACACAATTGGCTGATCAATATTCCACTGTTCTTGAACCTGCCTGTTCGGATGCATCTGGTTCAGTTTCAGCGTCTCCTCCTCCGTGAGCACTTATTGCTGACAGCGTCTACCATTATGCATGTAAATATATACTTCTTCTCGCGTTCTAGGTGCAGCGGGCTTCCGATTCATCCTGCACCGCTCAGGCACGGATCGCAACTTCTCTCAGAATGATCCAAATCAAGGTGGGTGGAGTTTGTTCTTGATTCACCATTGAAATTTCACGTCTACCTATAGCGATATGGAAATGCGCAGCCATTACAATAGACCATCTTTGCCATTGTGTGTGAGGAAACGAGTTCCCCGCGTAATGGCGAAAAAGCCGCTCGAGGATATTTTAAACTGCGACGAGGCGAAGGGAATAGCGAAAACACCTCAAACACCCTCGCTTGCCCTAGTCAAGTGGAGACACGGATGAATATGTCAGAAAGATAAGGGAGCATCATGCTGTGTCTGAAACGACGCCCGTTAAGAGGAGCAACGGTTCGGTCGGTATTGTCTTAGCCAGCTGATAGGACGATGACCCCCACAACACCTGGTGCTCCCAAGTCTTCCTCTTCAGACTCCTCTGGAGGAAAAAACGGGAAATATGGCGTTGCAATTGGGTTCGTCTTTCATCAATTCATTTCGTTATCGCAACTTCTGATCACAGTTTACCCCTCAGATATCGCACTCTCTCGATCCATGTAGACACAATCCACGATGAAAAGCAACCAGCAAACAATCGTGCCGCCGACCCTGCATCCGCAATCCGTCAGATTGATGTTCATTTGCTGACGCCTGACGACGTTTTCGCTCGGTTTTCGACTTCTCCGACGGTTGGCCTCGAGTATGTCGCAGTTCAACGGAGGTTGAAGGACGGCAAGAACATTATCTCGCCTCCTCGCACTCAACACTTGAAGAAGGGCTTGAACTATGTGTTCGGAGGGTTCAATTTCTTGATGTGGATTGCGTTCATCGTCACGATAGTATGTCTGCTCTCGTTTGGAACAATGACAGTCGAGCTGCATCCGTCCGTCATATAGCTGTCATACCAGCCTCTCGGGAGCCTTGATGGTGGTACTCCAGCCGTATTCAATCTCGGAGTTGCCATCCTCCTGGTACGCATATTTTTCGTCGTTGATATGGAAAATTTCCTCACAATGCCTTTCCACCAGTTGCTGGTCATTATTGTATCCTCTTTGTTCTACGCATTTGTCGACTGGCATGCATCGCGCATTATGAAGTCGATCAAGAACCTTATTGCAGAGGAGGCAACGGTGATTCGCGACGGGAAGCACCAGGCTGTCCCGGCGACGGACGTGGTAGTCGGTGATATCGTCGCCCTCTCGATGGGAGATCGTGTCCCGGCAGACCTCAGGCTGGTCGAAGCTTCTAGTGATCTCAAATTTGACCGCTCTTTGTTGACTGGAGAGAGGTGGGTTCCTCGCGTCACTATCATGGACTTAATTTCATATTTGCCCCCAATAGTGATATGGTCCCTGGAGTTGTGGAAGCAACCTCAGATAATGCGCTCGAGACCCGAAATCTTGCCCTCACCTCCACTTTCGTCGTCCAAGGCAATTGCGTTGGAGTTGTCTTCGCCATTGGTGATAGGTCTATCATGGGCCGACTTGTATCGCTGTCCGGTGAAAACAAGTTCAAGCTGACGACTGTCCAGCGCGAAGTCTGGTTCTTCACAAAGATCGTCTCTGGCCTCGCCCTATCCTTGTTCAGTCTATCCATGATCATGTGGGGCGCATGGCTCCGGAAAGATTATCCCGGCTACGAAACAGCCAGCGGCAAGTCGATCAGTACAATGCTGGTATAATTTCTGACCCTACCCTCCAGGTGCTATCATCAACTCCATTGGGTGCTTGACTGCCTTCGTTCCCCAGGTGCGCCTGTCAGCATCTGTCACGGATATTTTTTGTTGAGAGTCGTCAATGGTGTAGGGTCTCCCAGTTTGTGTTGCTTTGTCTCTCACCATCATAGCGAAGAAGATGGCGAAGCGTCACGTCTTGGTTAAGAACCTTGCTACCATCGAGACTTTGGGTTGTATGTCAGTGCTATGTTCAGACAAGACCGGTACTCTGACCGTTGGCAAAATGGTAACGCCAATCTTGGGATGATGGGAGATTTTACTAACTCTCCTGCCGTAGTCTGTGCAGAACGTCGCTTTCGTCGATGGTGAATATGGAGTAGATCGACTCATGAAGCAAGCCGCCCAAGAGTCCGCCCCTGCCGCACCCGCCGCACTCAAGCCCCTTCATATGATTGCCCGCTTGTGCAACGGTGCCAAATTCGATGCTGCCACTGCGGCCCTCCCTGTGGAGGAGCGCAATGTCAAGGGAGATCCCACCGACACGGCCGTCCTTCGGTTTGCAGAGAGTTTGTCCATTCCCACCATCGGTGTTGACGCCCAAGCGGTGCTAGCATCTCACGACAAGATATTCGAGATCCCCTTCAACTCCAAAAACAAATGGATGCTCACTGTCGTACGAGAACGCAGGTCACACGCGCACGAAGCCGAAGGACGGGAGCCAGAGACCTGGATGCTCGTCAAAGGCGCGCCGGACGTCCTATTTCCTTCGTGCGGAAACGTGATGCGCGCCGATGGTACAGTTGTTCCTCTTGATCAGTCGGGTCGTCGACAACTCTCCATTCTCCAAGAAAATTGGAGTAATGAGGGACAGCGTGTTCTAGCTCTTTGTATTCGGTCATTGGATGGTATCAAGTTGAACCCGGCCACGATGTCCGCCAACGCTGTCGAGGAACTGATGTACTCAGAGTTGCAAGATCTCACACTGGTTGGACTGGTTGGTATACGTGACCCTCCCCGCTCCGACGTACCTGGCGCGATCGCTACCATCCGGAGAGCTGGTGTCAGGGTTTTCATGGTCACTGGGGACTTCAAACTTACTGCCGTTGCCATTGCTAAGCAGGCGAGTCTCGCCATTGTGGTCACACTGCACCTACTAATCCTTGTACCGCAGGTTGGTATCATCACCCAAGAGAAAGTAGAATCTGTCGCACAGATGCGTGCATCTCCCTCTGCAAGGCAGTTCGTCAATGCCCCTCGCCCTGACGTCAAGCCTGTGGATGATGAATCGGACCGTTCCTTGGTGCTTACTGGCGATGATGTTGAAACCCTCAGTTCGGAAGATTGGGACATGGTGGTTGGAAACTACACCGAAATTGTCTTCGCTCGCACTACTCCCGAACAGAAGCTGCGAATTGTCGAGGAGGTGAAGGCTAGGGGAGATAACACAGTCGCTGTGACTGGTGACGGTGTTAATGATGCCCCTGCTCTCAAGGCCAGCGATATCGGTGTCGCTATGGGTAGTGGTAGTGATGTCGCCAAAGAGGCTGGTGAGTTTTCACAGTTGTCATTCGTCTGGAGCATCTGCTGAACTTCGTTCAGCCTCAATGATTCTGCTCAACAATGACTTCTCGTCTATCCCCGTCGCAATTGAAATGGGTCGTCTTGTTTTCGATAACTTGAAGAAGGTTATCATCTACTTGATGCCCGTGAGTTAATTTCACATCTTGCTGTCGCCGTTCGCATGTTGAGAAGTATGTCGCAGGCGGGAACCTACACGGAGTTCATGACTGTCTTGGCTAATGTCTTCTTGGGTATGCAACTTGCGTTGAGCTCGTACCTGCAAGTTTGTTTCTCCATCACAAACGACGTCGTCATGTCCATCTCATTGATGTATGAGAAGCCCGAGGCCGGTAAGAACGCCCCGCATGTACCCCAAAGTCTTCCCCCTGAACAAGATTTCCTACAGACCTTATGCTTCGCAAGCCGCGCAACGCCCGCACCGATCGCTTGACGGATTGGCGTTTCTTCATCCAAATCTACTTGGTCAGTGTTGAATCGGACATTAATTTCTTGGCAATTTGGGTTTACCTTTTCCAATCTAGTTTATGGGGCTCATGATGTGGCCTTGCGCCATGAGCATGTGGTTCTTGTACATGTCTCACCAAGGTCTCCGGTTCTACGATGTCATATTGGTTTACAATCAATGGGGGGATGGCTATCATGGCTACACCATCGACCAACTGACGGAATTTGTCTATGTTGGCCAATGTATCTAGTAAGGGATCTTCAAGCCTTCCTTGTGAAGCGTGGCTAACTATTCGTTACAGCTACGTGACAATGGTTTTCATGCAATACGGTGGTCTGCTCTCAGTACGGAATCGTCGTGTTTCGATCTTCCAATCCAACCCGCTTTGGGGACCTCGTCGTAACCTTGTTGTGCCTCTGGGGATGATTGGGACAGCCCTCATCGCCGTCACCAACTTGTACGGACCCGGACTCGAACGGGTCTTCTATACGAGACCAATTCCAGGGATGTTCTGGGGTCTTCCGTTCTCATTCGCATTGGGTATCTTGATGGTAGATGAGACTAGGAAGCTGATAGTTAGGTCGTACCCGAAGGTGAGTAGTGGCCTGTCTACGCTATTGATTAAACGCTGATATCTCGGTTTTCGCAGTCCATCATCGCCAAAATGGCGTGGTAATATTGGCCACTCGTTTCCTCTGTATTCTTGGCTTTCTTTCTTGAAACACCACGGGCTTCTGTAACTCTAATAGTGGCGGCATTGGATCCCTTCATTCACTCTTTATGTATTGTAACCTAGTAGACGGAAATCACAGTGGATGGATAGTTATCGCTGGAGCCGCCCTCCGGGATGACCGATGATATCGAACGAGACTTGTGAGCTCAAGGGACGACGCTCTTCACCCAAGTTTGCAAATCTATCAGCTCGGGTTCATTGATTTCATGCACCAAACCTTGGTAGGAGTTGAACGAAAGTCCTGGTAAGCCAGAACCAAGCGATGTCTCAGAGATGCCGATCTGAGACTTGATAATCTCAGCAGAATCGAGTCCTCGTTGATGAGTGACAACTTGATCCGCAGTGCCATGGGCCCAGAAGATGGGAAGAGATCGGGCATGGGGGGAAACCATCTAGCAATGTGACGTGAGGGACGAGGACAAACAGCGGGGTAGTTCGCGACACTCACCGGTTTGATCTTACTTCTCATGATTAACCTCCCACTCAAGACGAAGATTCCACCCAGCTTCAGATCGGTAGTGAGACCTGTTAGAAGACTCGTTGTCCCACCCTGACTCAATCCGCCCAGCACGACGCGGGTTTCAGGGATGCCTGTGTGCTGGATCTCGTCTCTGATTAGGTCGTTGAACTTCTGAGCCGAGGCTAAGATCCCTTCTTCGTCTTCAGGGGGTTCAAGGTTATAGTTGTAGATATCGAACCTACGAGTCACAGCCAGTCAGAAGATGGCGGATATATGGGAAAGCTCAGGGGCGAAGTCAACTTGCTAAGCAGGCATGATCTCACCTCCATCTACAGTGATAGAGCGGCTGGAACTGATCGTCACGATGAGAAGATGTCCGCGAGGATGATACTGAGTCGAACCACTCACGCGAAGGGAAGGATCCACTTCACATGGGCTAGCTGGGGGTCTCGTGCAAGGTATGCTGCAACGGGTCTCATGCCATGACCACTGTCACCAAGACCCTGACGTACGATTCCTGTTCGTTAATAATGGTAGGGCGATGTTTGGACATATCACTGACATGAGCAAACACAACAGTCGCTGTGTGCTCCGTGCGAGGTTCGATAACAAGGACACGAAGGAGATCGGGTTGGGTGGACATGATCAAGGGTGATTGTCAGAGAGTAACGCAGCCCAAGAGATCTCTGGAGGCTGTGTGGAATGGTGCCAGAGTCGTCGAGATAATCAGATCATGAAACAATCGCTCATAAGATCACGATGACGACGTTGCACTTCGACGCGTGGCTTGCCTGCTGCGTAATACAGAATGCGCAAAGCTGCCAGTTGGATTGACTTCCGTGGGTGCGACAGAAGATAGCGAACTCGGATATTCCGACTAGGCAGGTGGAGAGTAACGAAGAAGAAAGTCAGACATAATTGAGGCCTAGTTGAAACCATGCTCGCCACCCATTTCGGTTCACAACGAACGCTTCTCCAGTGATACGGTCGATTGTTCCCTGCGTCTTGATTGAATTCCTTTGAGTGTTAAAATATGGTGCAAAACGACAGCTAGAACTCGGTGCATCGAACTAACCCTTACACGCGTCCACTGGAAATGGATACGATGAAAGTACTTACATCCGGGGACTCGTTTCCATTATGTCAGCTCACGCTATAACCTTCTTCAGCCAGGTTCGTAAGTCTCTCAGCTCTGCTTCGTTGACACCGTGGGCGAGCCCGTCGTAGGAGTTGAAGCAAAGACCTGTAGAGCCCGACTCGAGGGATGTTTGGGGTATACCAATGCGAGATATGAGAAATTGGGCAGAATTAAACCCTTTCTCAAACGGGATCAGAGGGTCTGCGGTTCCGTGAGCCCAAAATATTGGTAGCGCTTGGACATGAGGAGAGACCATCTGTGATTATAATCAGAGTTATAACCACATCAAAGGTCAAAGTTTGCGAGGCTCACGGATAGAATCCTAAATGGCATGATCAACAGTCCACTCAGTACGAATATTCCCCCAAGCTTCAGGTCGGTGATTAGGCCCGTGACGAGGCTCGTGATACCACCCTGGCTAATTCCTCCCAATATAATACGACTTTCAGGTATGCCCGAAATCTGCGCCTCTCCATTTATCAGTTCAACAAGCTTTTGGGCCGAAGAAAATACGCCATCTTCGTCATCCCGACTGGTTGGACGAAGGGAACGGAAGTTGAACCTGGGAGTAAGGACGGTGAGGACTGACTTCGCTGAACAGATCCGCTAGCTAGGAGAGGTACACTTACCATGCAGATATATTCGCGCCACGGGGTCCAGTAACAGCACTTGGACTGTTCAGAACTCAGATGTCAGGTAATAGATGAAGATTCGACATTGTGAAGATGCTCACGCGAATGGAAGAATCCATTTGACATGAGCCAAAGATGGATCACTCGCCAGGATTTCAGATACAGAGCTGGCGCGATATCCACTACCGCCAAGGCCCTGATGCAAAATTGAGTTGGCTTGCGTGGGACGGCACCATATTACGATGTACTGACATGGCAAAAGACAACGGTTGCGGTGTGCTGCGATCGAGGAGGAATTACGAGTACTCGGAGGGGGGATGATTGACCGGACATTACAGGTGCCTCTTCAGCGATATTTTGAGGAGAAGTATTCAAGTGGGCCTGCAGAGACTGTGGTGGCGCAGACGAAGAGTATGAACCCGAGCAGATCTCCAATAAACGATGGTGGCCGGCGCGGTGGGCCCGAGTCCTCAAAGCGCCTCGTGGCTAGCACGCGTCAAAATGGCTTTCCTTTGGTCGGACTTCGTCTCGAGTTTGGAGTCCGTCATTCTCCTTCATCCATGGAAGACACGTCGTCGTCGCCAGAACGATCAGTGTACGCCCCAGCTATATCTGCAATTGCGAGAGGCATTGAGTTGACACACCGGTTTGCCCAGGCCCAGTAGATCGCCGGTGAAAGTTACATACAGCAGCAGGCAGAAGGTAAGTTCCTGATCGACCGCAGACTGGTGAGCTGAGGGGCATGTCATGATTAACAATTCGTTGCAGAAAAGTCTCAACGCGAATGATCCTGCAGAGTACGTTTACGACAAGTGGAATCCCTTGCAATGACTGAACTGGACGCGCAGGGATTCACCCGACGAGCCAAATGATGCAAAGCCTCTGGTTCGCAAGGCTTCGTCTGTAGAAGCAAGTCCGGGACGTAACAACAGGGTGAGCGCCTGGGCTTCTTGCATAAAACTTACCAAGCTGGAGGCTCCAATGCTCGGTTGTCCGGGGAGAGTCCGTGGTGGAACACTCGACGCGTTTCCAATGCCATATTTTGTCTACCAATGGCGTTCCTATTCCAACCGTCCTGAGGCTTCCTTCGCGCTTCGATCTGACGTGATACTGTTACAGGCAGGTGGAAAGCCCGCACCCAAGAAAGTGGACGTTCAGTGAGTTTCCTTGTGCCTCCTTCCACAACCGTCACCGTCCTCAACATTCCCTTTCCCGATCTATCCACTTGCCCCTCCATTGCTCTCCGTCAGCCTTCCAGGGCCTGCGAAGCTCACTGGTTCACCATCCCTAGACCACGCCTCAAAGAAGCCGGCTAGCAAGTCGGGAAAGACCCTCCATGTCCGGGCGTCTTCGATTGCATCGCTGAAGAACGAGGCACGGAAAGACTCTCCTTCTCCGAAGCCACCTTCAGTTATTGCTCGGATAGGTAAGCCAGTCTCGAAGTAAGTTCACTCCCATCTCCATCCGTCATCCCCATCGACTGAGTCGTTCCCCACAGACGGAAAGGAACGCCGAGCGTCCAACCACAAGATAACCCGGCTGCAGAGGCAGAATCCTCGAAAGCGAAGCCTACTCGGAGAAACGAATCTCAGCGAATGCAAGTCCTTGAGGATGATCCCAACTGTACAGAATTCGAGGAACACCGTGCGCGTTGCGCCTCCTGCTCCAACTGGATTAATCTTGGCAAAAGACAGACCTACTGTCTGAAACCTTGGACGAAGCATCAGTTGAAATGCAGTAAGGCCAAGTACGCCTCCTTTTCTCATCCTTCTATTGACTATTTCGCTGAGGACAGTTACTAGTGAATCCAATCAAGAACCAGAGCAGGCATCTGATAACGAAGATGATGATGCTTCTACCGCCGCTCCCTCTATCGTATCTGAGCAGTCAGTCCGGACGCGAAGATCGGAACCTGAGAGGAAGGCTTTCCTCGAAGCCGATCCTCGCGTGGAAGAGTTCAAGGACCATGAAGTGCTTTGCAAAGGCTGTCATAAGTGGATCAAGCTATCCACCAAGCAGCGGTATGCCCTGTACAATTGGCAGAATCATCAGCAAAGATGCTCTGGGGCCGTGTGCGTGTTCCGTTACCTCGCGACGCTTGGGTCTGTACTGACAGAGATCCGGGTAGTCCAAGTAGCCGAGTCGCGACCGCAGAGAGAAAGTTGAAACTCGTCAACGATTCACAAGTGAAGAGTTTCACTGTACAGGCCATCGAATGTTTCATTTGTAGTCAAACTGTCCAATTGGAGGGGGCCGACTATGACTTGACCAAATGGGAAGAACACAAAGAGCATTGCAACAAGTGAGAGCCTCTACTACGCTACCATATCCTTGACTGATCCAACACTCGCATCAGGTCGATCCTTGAAGCTCAGGAACTGGCTCAAGTGCCTCTGGACGATACTTCGCCACCTCCGCCTGTCGAAGAGTCCGGCCCTTCGCCTGGTCCATCCTCTCCCAACAAGGGCCTCAAGCGGTCTTTTGACGCCGACGAAGAAGAGGAAGAACCAAGACCTCCGAACCGACCTCGAACTGACGAGTACGAGCCACCTGAAGGGGAAGCTCGGGGACCTTGGGGTTGGTTCATCCTTCCTTTCCAGACTTTCGTCCGAGGCTTTCGGGAAGGGTTGAATGGTGCTTCTTGAATTTTGACTTTTGAGTTGGATACCGCGAGATCTAATCCACATTATTCCTGCATATATCTACCATCTGTGTTATGACTTGCTATACGATTTATATTTTGTACATGCTTTGTTTCTGCAATGCCGCGTCCGATCATCGATCACCCCTTGTCCAACAATCCATATTTTCGTCAGGTCGAAGCAGCCGAGAAGTAGATCAAAGAGTTTTGAGTCCCACGTGGACTGTGGGAATGGAGAACTCCCTGCTCATGCCCTCGGCCTGCGAGTGGCGACCCCGCACCTTTGCTATCTACCCTTCAAGAAACCCTTATTCCCTAATAACATTACCCTAATGGACCCTACGCCAAGACCTCGCTACATCACAGATACCCCCCGGTCTAATCATCAGTACGGAGGATTTTCCACCCATGCCCAATCCACCATCCCCGTCTTTTCGCTAATATTGCCTTGTAGTGCAGGGGGGACACTGAATACCCAGTCAAAACCTGTGGTAGACCCAGTGAGCACTATTTGCCCTTCTCAAAATTATTGTTGGCTAATGGATTAACGCGTAGCAGAATGGGACCAACGAGTCCGTTACTTCCCCTAGGTACAAAGAAATCCGAGCTTTGAGATGTCATAACTTGTTCTCACATGGACACTGTTCGTTTCCGGTACAAATTAAGGGCTACACGGACATCAGCAACTCCGCCTGTGTCATCCATCGCGACAACGTAAGGACCATGTCAAGGTCCGAAAGACTATGCAAACGCTTACCAGTCTCATTTCACAGATCTTCTGTGGTCCGGCAGAGTAGCCGCACCCCAGCGGAGAAGGCCAGAGAAAAGAAACTTAGGGAAGATCCCATGGCTGAAGTCCACGGACCTTTGTTTGTTACGTGCCGACGATGCGGAAGCCAAATCAAACTTTCTCCGAAGAGTGCATATGATCCTTTCCATTGGGCCAAACATCGAGAACGCTGTCTCAAAAGACCGGCTGGAGTCGTGAGGCAGATGAAAGAGGAGGCTCAAGACAAGGTGCGCTTCATCTCGGGTTATGATTTTCGGCTATTCACCTTGTTCTTTTAGCGCTTTCCGGCCAGCGCTCAATTTTCACCCTCCAGTCAAACGTCGAAAGCATCCTCATCCAAGCGGTCAGTCACTCCTCCATTAACCCCCGATCACTCCGAGTCATCCATCACCTTCGAATCCCATCCAACCGACATCAAAGAAGAGTCTCCCATACCAGATTTCCCCCCCCAACCCGCCACAGCCTTCCGTATCCGTGATCCCGACCCTGCATTCGAAGAGTACCTTTATCGCTCTCGGAGAAAATTAATGAGGGAACTCAGTCCCATGAGTCCGGAGAGCTGGCATGATTGGAATTGGTCCCAGTTAAAGCCAGCTGTATGGGTTGTTGCGACATATCCAGATAATGGACCGGAGAGTGATCGTGGTCAAGCGGCGTCTCCTCCAGAAGCTGACGAACGCGGGACGGGGCCGATGACCGGTGCATGGATGGCACGACCGGAGGAGCCAACGTCACCTTTTCCCCGACCTCCGGCCGTGAAGTGACGGACCGCAAACGGTTCCTCGTCTTCAATTCTCATCTTCATTGCTGTGTTATTTGCTGTCGTATCTTGCTCCCGTTCGCTTTGTCGTCGCACTGCCACATCTAATCGTAGCATAGACCCGTAATCCTGCATACCTCCCAGTTGTAATCGTATGGGTAGTCATCATTATCATAAATGTGGTGATCTTGAAGTACATAGCCTTGTATAGTTGTAGTAGTAGATCTTATTGTTTCACTGTTGTCGAGGGCTGTCACATAGCAATGTACTGTGGTTTCTATGCACTTCTTCGTATTGAAGGGAATTCAGCCTGCCGCTCGAGGCGCTCGATCATCGTCACTGTCATCAGGAGGGTTATGAATCCCACTCGTCAACATCTTATGGATTGGAAAGTCGTCCTGGGCTCGAGTTCCCCTACATTGCCAGTTAGGGTCCATACAAATCTGATGAGAAGACAAAAACTCACAGCAAGGCCCGAACAACATCCCTGAGCAATAAACTGCTGGACAACTCGATCTTTTCGACTTCGGTTATCCCATCTGCTCGAGTGGGTCCGAGGTTCAGATACAGTACGGGCTTCTTCAATTCCAAGGCGTGCTTCAAGAGTCTAAGGTGCACAAACAATGTGATATGAGGATGTCGGAATGGGTATAGTATGGGTGGCTTACCTGAAGGCGGAATAGGTCGCGAGCGTGGTCCCCACAATAAATAGTCTGTCGCACTTGGCGACATCAAGGAACCTAAGGAAGATAATTAGGGAAGCAATGCCATGCCAGGTTTACGTTCGTGGAAAGCTTACGACCGTTCCTTGACATCTTGGGGAATCGATTCCCCAAAGAATATGACTTCAGGTTTATGCTGCAACGTGGTCAGTAACATTCTTCATAACTTCAACCTTGGACATACTATTGAATTCCGCTTGCCTTCTAACATACACGAAGGACATTCTGGGACTACAAAGTCGTTGTAAGATACACCTTCAAGAGCCACCTTGAGGAAGTTTCAGTCTTTTTGACGGTGGCTTCGTAAACGGGACATAAACGAACATCACCGTCTGGATTCGTTCGTGGCTGTTCGCCGGTTCGCTCTATATTGTCCGCGAAGGCTTTCCATTGAGGGTTTGCTGCCGATAACCGATCTTGGAAGGACTCTCGATCAACGGTGTGTCCGAATTTACAATGAACTCTCTGAGAACGGTGACGGTGTCAGACTGTCAGTAATGCTTGATACAGCGACCTTAAGTAGCAAAAATTCATACGTGCAGGGTGCCGTGCAGTTCTAATATTCGTTCAGACATTTTCTCTACATTCCAGACATCGGAAAAGGCTTTGTGATGAAGACCATCGACATTTTGAGTAATAAGTTGGGTGATTGAGGATGAATATTGAAGTGCGGCGAGGGCAAAATGAGTCGTGTTGGGTAGTGCGTCACGAACTGGTGGATAGCCGAGGTATGAGCGAAGCCTGTGGTGGTCGCTTCAAAGGTAACAATTGTAGAAGGATTTTGACCACCAACCAATATCTTTGCCTAGATAAAGTCAACCTTTAGAATCCCGGTGGAGACGAAAGCAGCTGACCTAAACGCAAAGCCTTTCGAAGTCTCGTCTATCAACTCATGATACTAATCCCACCACAAGTTCAGTGCGAACTATTTCAAGGCCGAACACGCTGGACATACAAAAATTGGCCTTCCAGCTAAGGAACCGGGTAATACAGGGGCAGTTGAAACCAATGAAACTCACTTGTAGTTGGGATTCATATACCTCCCGTCTTTCCCTCTGTAAGCGCGGATTCCAGAGTCCACACTTACACCTGCACCCGTTATGAGGGCAGCATTTCCCGGCGCAAGAAACTCTGCGATTCTCTCGACTGCTGCTGCAGGAGATATTGTTTTGGTGGATCCAGCTGAGGAAAGAATAGCTTGAGGGATCCCTGGGACGGAGACGCGCATGAGAGCACGAACGAAAGAAACGCTCCCGCGCCGCCCACGTGAAAACCCACTCGGAGATCGGCAACAAACTCTGATATCCTCCTATGTCGAATCCCCTCAACTTGTTCCCCTTCATTTTTGATACGACTGAAGCAAGGGGCTGTTTTGACCAGAACTGAATATTGCGTCTATCTCGCAAGGGTACTAGCCGAAATGAATGGGCCAAGACCGTCCCCAGCCGTCCTGCACACTCCTGGCTTTGCCCATTACTCCTTGGCTTGGTCGCCATTCCACACAAATCGGATTGCCTTGGCCTCTTCCGCAAACTTTGGTCTTGTAGGTAATGGTCGCTTACATCTCGTCTCGCTCACCCCTGGAGCAGGAGATGGGTTAACCCTCGACAAGTTGTGGGTTCGGACAACTTTCTGCACAGCCTCCGATTATTACTGACTCATGCATACTTCCCAGTTATGAAACGCAAGACGGGCTGTATGATGTAGCTTGGTCAGAGGTTCACGAAAACCAACTCGTTACTGCTTCAGGGGATGGATCCATCAAGCTCTGGGATGTGATGTTGAATGTGAGCGATACTCCAGATCATGATTTAATGCCTGTTCAAGCCTTGAATAATACAAGGAAATTTAGGATCTTCCTATCCGTGCATGGCAGGAGCACACTAGGGAGGTTTTCTCGGTGGATTGGTCGAATTTACAAAAGGATCTGTTTGCCTCCTCATCCTGGGACGGAACTGTTAAGCTGGTATGATTCCCTTCGTCATCCAGTCTAGATCGTGATTCGAGATATCTTTTCTTGTCAGTGGTCACCTGACCGGCCTCGCTCAATAACTACGCTACAAGCACATTCATCATGCGTCTACCAGGCTCTTTTCTCGCCACACCAGCCCGATCTTGTTGCGACCTGTTCTACAGACGGTACCCTGAAACTTTTCGACCTTCGATCACCCTCGTATGCACCTACATCGAACCCCGCCGCCTTCTCCACCCCACTTTCGTCTGCAGTCCTCACAGTTCCTGCTTCTGGAACGGAGGTGCTAACACTTGATTGGAACAAATACCGGCCTTTCACTCTGGCTAGCTCGGGTGTAGATAAGGTCATCAAAGTTTGGGACTGTCGAATGATCAAGACCGGACCAGATGCCGGACAGCAAGCTGTTGGTGGGGTTTGCGAGACGCAGATAGTCGGGCATGAATATGCTGTTCGGAAGGTCCAATGGAGTCCTCATAGGCCAGACGTGATCGCCAGCGCAAGTTATGATATGACGTGTAGAGTGTATGTCACCACCATCCGCACTTCGTCTACACACTGACTAAAAGGCCCTTTAGGTGGACAATGGCGCCTGCCGCTGGGAGAAACCAACTTCTTTACATCCACGATCCCCATACAGAATTCGTAGTTGGATGTGGTTGGTCGTTGTATGAAGAGGGTGTGCTTGCCAGCTGTAGCTGGGACAGCAGATTGAATGTATTCCGAGTTTAGTATCGTGGGAGTATCGTATACTTACAAGGGGTACATATTCCGTTCTGCCCACTTGTTATTATACTGTTCTTGGAATGTACCGATCTTGTGATATAAGGCCAGACAAGGACTTAGTAACAGGAGAAATGGCAGAGAAATTCCTCGTCCTCGCAACTCCAGACTCTCTGGTGTTTCCGTTTTTGGAAGGTGAGCTTCCAATAAAATCACAGAATCCCACGACCATCCCAAGCTGCTTTTCTTTGACCTTGAGGGCTTTCGCATCATCACTTGCCAGTGCTATCCGAATTCCCCGCCGCATCTTCACAAATAAATTAACTCACCTGAACGCTATTCTAGATATTCGACCAGGTGTCGTTGAGCCCAGCACCGACCCGAGGGCTACCTTATTATGAAGCTCGGTGGTGTTGTCTTGTGCATCCATCGAACGTGGATCATACCTTGAATGGCATCTTTCTAATGAATTTATTCCTGGCTCTAACTTCGACCACACCGGCACCCTTACGTGACAGGCTTCACTGTTGCTATCTGAAGTGCCGCTGAGCCCAGTGCTGCCTCGTTAGGAACTGATCACGATGCCTATGATCTTCTCACTCCACACCGTCCATGTCCTAAATCTTATAACACCACTATACCCATCAATTTGTGTTATGTTGTGTCGGGTATAAGTGGAATGACCGACACGGCAGTTAGAGCGCCATACACTCAGCTGTATTCACCAATACGCGAAACTAGCTTACACAATTACCCCATACATCAATACAGATGAGAATCGCATCTCTATAAAGTATACCGGTAGCCACTCCACTCATCCCCCTTCTCTCGTTTAGCATCGTCCACAGTAGCAAACCTTCCATTCTTTTCCAAAACTTCCGCTTTCGGGCCAGTTACTCCTTCAATAACCTCGTCCCGTTCACCGTTGTCACGTCTTGCATTCTCTGCCCTCAGGGAGAAAAACATCGCGATGGTGGCAATGATGCCAAGGCCAATGTAGAGCAGCACAATGCCGTGACCGAGGGTATACCAGGGCTTGTCTATGGCTCGGTACTGACAACGAGACATAACGTGAGCACGGCAGAAAGAAAAGACCCCAGACCGTTTCCAGCGTAAAGAAAGGTATACTCACCACGTTGGAACTGACGGCCCCGTTGATATTTCCACTGGAATACGCGCCATAGTCAATACCCAGAAGCAGCGGGAAAGATTGTGAACTCACAAGCTGATGGTCATCGCCAACGTGACGCTTCGCTTATAGGAACCTTCAACATTATTCGACACCCAAGCACTGGTGCAGAATCAGTTTCATCGTTGCTCTGCATCGTTTGATTTCACTCACATTGTGTTAGCTGTGGACGAGGAAGAAAAGGGTACGTTTCATCAGTATCAACAAAGTACTACGGACGCATGGACGTACGAATAGCCGGATAGATTCCACTAATCTGCCATTAGAACTGGGTTCATTTTCAACGTAGAGAGCAATAACTCACCAAGCGGCCAGGAAGACAGCAAAGTAAGATAATGCAGCATTTCGAGATGCGATGAGTATGATATACCCGGCTGCCGCTATGGTCCACAAACAAGAGGCTTAGCACAACATCCGGAAGGATTGCGGTGATCTGAACCCTCACCGACGCAGAGGCAACCCCTATAGGTAAGATGTCAGGATCGAAGTTATTAAGGCGACGCGAGGCAGCTCACAAGTTAAAATATCCACGATTGCCGTAACGATCGGCGAAGTATCCAACGAGGCAGGTCACGATACATGCCAATACATAGACTGGCACAGTAAGGAGATTTGCCGGAGTGGCCTTGTAACCTGTAAAATATCTGTAAGTTCCCAGTGGGTTGGGATGGGCACTGGGCTCAACATACCGAGCTGGACAGAACGAAGTCAGTGACTCTGGTGACGAGCGACTTGCGGGAACTTATTCTCACCTCGTTGATGATACTAGGTAGGAAGAGAGAGAAAGCGTAAAGAGGACCGTCGGCGCCCATGTACAAGACCATCGCCAGCCATGTCTTCCAGTCGGTTAAGCTTTTCCAGATATATTTCATTTTCAATTTCTCGCCGGCGGCACTGAATTGATCATCCCCTTGCAGCCTTCGAATAACCACAGCCCTCTCTGCCTCGGTGAGGAATTTGGCATTGTCGGGGAAATCCTGGATGATCCAGAAAGAAGCTGCACCCGCAGCGACAGTGACAAGACCCTCGAGGATGAAGATCCATGACCAGGCCGCTTTGCCACCTACTCCCTCCATGTTCGATATAGCAGCCTGTTCCAAGAATAAATTATGTCAATCTTAATTACAGAGTAAAATTAGATAGGTGGACATACGGCGAGCAGACCTCCAAATGCACCCGAAACAGTGGCTGCAGAAAAGAAAACGGCAGCTCGAATGCCGAACTCAGATCGCTTGTACCAGCTACAGTTTGGGATGCAGCATATCAGTGTATACATCATCAACGGAGGGTTAAGGAGACTCACCACGACAGATAATAGTTCACTCCCGGAAATAGACCTGCCTCAAAAGTTCCGAGCATCCATCTCATCCCTGTAAAAGATGGGACATTAATAACAGACTTAAAGAGATGTACACGTGCACAGACCTAAAAGACCACCATAATTATGGACTAAGCCTTGTACTGTCTTTTGAAGGCGGTATGTGAGGATAAAGAAGACCCGACGCAAACGGGATGAGATCGAACCATCATGATACCCCACAGCAACATTAATAGCGAAAGCCAGATGGAAGGACGTAGTCGCTTTAGGAAAACATTGGAGGGGACCTTGTAGGTGGGACATTAATAACTGCAAACGGCCTGCGATGGCTAAGGTCAGCTCACCTCGAATATAGAGTAAGAGAAGAAGAAAATGGTTAGAGCAATCAGGTATTGCTGATCGGTAATATGCAGGTCGGCTTCCAGACCATACAACTGGGCAAAAATGAGCACACATGTCTCAGATATCGAAACTGAACTACACGAACTTTTGCGTTGCCAATACTTGTTCGATCCAGAAAGCTCAACAAGTACAAGAAAGAGAGCCAGGGGATCAGAGCCAGATCCAGTTTTCTGAGCAGCTTGCGCTCGTCCACTTCGCTCGTATCCACTTCTGCATTGTAAGTCGCGGAGGTGAGTCTATCCTCTTTCCCTGCCTCTATATGCTCGGCCCTGCCCTTTGAGGAGATGGAAGAGGGAGGGGATGGATGTTGAGTTGCCATGTCGGGAGGCTTTGAAGGCAAGGGAGTGAACGGTCGAGAAAGACAACCACCGAGTCGTGGAGAGGTTCCACCATTTTATACATACGGATCTGCCGTCAGCCACAATAGATAAGGCACTGAACACGGCTAATCCCCATCGAGGATGTCATGAGGTGACGAGTCAACTCTACAGGTGCCAAGAAGAACATGGGGAGGTGAAAGATTTCTCAGTGGTGTTGAGTGTGGGGTAAGTGACATCTGACCTTCTCGTCACAATTATGGCTCGATATGGGTTCTTGAGAGTCGCGCGTTCTGCGTCGCTGGGAAAGAACATCCTCGAAGAGAGCATTATTTATAGTGGAGATCAAAACGCGACAGTCCAGGACCTAGCCAAGTATCATGTGGAATCGTGCACTCAAAACTGTAAGACAGGGTTTGCAAGCAGTCAAGGCAGTTAGTCCTTCACCAAACCATATCGTCACGCTAACGAACAGCGGGCCGTCTCTACCCAAGGTTTGTGATGCGAAGCTTCTCTTCAAAAACCGAAGACGCGGCATTGCAAGCTTGATTGTAAGGGATTGCTGGAAGGGGTTTGGAGGATTTGAATTGAGGCAAAAGATGCCGTCTCTATGAGTAGCTCCGAGTGCCTGAAGGTTCTTGATACCCATGGTATGCCGGAGGAAAAATTGCGGAGCATGGAATTCGCAAAAACAGAATCCAATGGTGATATGAATGAACACACCAACACGATTGTCATCTAGTCACCACTGCTCATCTCTAACAAAGCTTCTATGCTCTTTCCCAGATCTCCTTCATTAGCCTCCAGCACCCAATCCATGATTTCCATGTCGACATCAGGGAACATTTGTGTCAGCGTCTCTCGGGCCGCGATGGCAGCTCTTTCATGCGCTCTGTCGATTTCTGCTTCTATCCCGGCAAAATCAAGGTTCGGGGTCGGTGTACGCGACAAATGTGCACCCTCGGACTCTGATTGAGCAAGCGATTGTATGCGTGGAGGAGTCGGATAAAGAGATGGCAGAGATTGTGAAGGTCCGATAGCGAGAGATTGGTTCGTGTAGGGAGCGCCCCGAGTAGGCGTATTGTCAGGAGAGAACGTTTGCGATCCTGTTGACTGGGCTGACAATGGCGAAGGGACCCGACGTACTCTCGGTTTGTAGGGCGTTTGTAGAGGAGGGGCATAGGAGCCCAATTGTTGCCCACTGTTACCAACGCCAACGGGCGTCTGAGGAACGGCATTCTGTCCAATGTATTGAGGATGTGGCCAAGCAGGGGCTGGTGGTCTTCCTCCTTCCTGAGACTCTCGGTTCTCCCTGCCAATTTCGAATGGCGCGAAAGGACCTGGCAAATATGACAATTTGCTATCCGCATTGTCAAGAGCCTCGCTGAATATCTTACTGATGGCGTTCAGTGGCTTCGAAATGGTGTCTCCAGTCTTCTGCAACAGCCGACGAGCATCCTCGCTCAAAGATGTCCCAGGAGCGGGCAGGGAAAGAGGTTGTGCTGCTTCTTCGCCTGCATTGGGGGACATGGGAGCGTCCGAAAAGCCTTTCTCTGAAAAGCGCTTCGGGGTTGACGGCTCGGATATCGGAGTTTCGGGTTCTGATGTGGGTAGGTGATGGATTGCTTCTTCGACATTTCTAAGTTGCTTCAGTAAGCGCATATAACCTCGAGAAAGAACGGGAAAACAGACCCCTCGAAATCTTCCTGAGTGATGTTGGACAGCGATGTGTGATCCATCGTTTCGATGAAGGAAACGGCTCCCATCTACAGGTTGGAGGTCATAGACAGTCAAAACGCTGACAGAGAAACCACTGTACTAGACTCGACAGATAATAACCAGCTTCACTCTGGAGCTTTGCCGGATTTCGGAAGCGATTAATAAATCTAGAAGCATAACATCACCTCCAAACGTCCTTCCACTTAACTTCTAGAATACTCACTCAACATTCGATAGGAGATGCTGGGGGTTCGCCTTCAGGACGACGAATATCAGAACGGGAAGAAACGAGTCGGCATTTTCTTCATGACGCAAATGTCGTAGCAAACCTGGACGAAAGAGATATGTCAGCGAGTGAACACCAAAGACTGCAAATATGGGCAGACCAAATATGACCTTGCAACAGTTCAGGATGCATATTAACTTATCTCGAGGTGCCTTGTAATGATTAATCTTGAGAAGTTCTGGAAGAGGTGATGAGATACAAGATACAAGGGATATGGGGGTCTGCCCGTAACACACACCTTGTTCAGCAAACATTAAAAACCCTTTACTTCCCTCCGCTTCTGGTACATCCAAGTGTTTCTCTTCTATCCAACCAAACAAAGCAATCCGTTGTGAAAGCACTCGATCTCGTTCTAGGTCATCCGCCGTCACCGGTCGCGGAGGTATCATGCGAACCACCGCAGGTGTAAACGTACTAGAACAAGATTAGCTTTCAAAACACGAAGTTGCGCAAGCTGTGCTTACAAGTCATATAATCGGTTCATAACAAGTTTCTCCATCCCTTCCATAGCATTATCAAACTCGGCGTCCGAGGCATGTCGCCAAATATCAGCCTCTCGCATCTTGACGGAGATGAACTAGTGGTAGCTCCGAAGTATCGGTCATAGATTTGAAGTATTCCACACAAAGACTCACATTAAGAAAATCGTGTATGAGTTTGACTTGGTCATTCACTGTGAACGTTCGCTTGGCAAAGTTGCTCAGAAATCTGGTATCATTATGGTTAACTCGTTAAACCCAGCCAAGCCAAATGGAAGATCGCACGATTTCAGAAACTTCGCAACCGGTTCAGCACCCTTCATCTTCATCTGATCCAGAAACCGCTGAAAATCAAAGGGTAAATCCTTCCCCTCTTCCCTCTGCTTTCCATTTGACCTCTCCTCAGATCCTTGTCGTAACTGTTCCTCCTCTTCCAGTGGCGGGTGCTGCTGCTGAGCAGCAAATGAAGATAATGTACCCGGGGAGGGCACAGCCGCAGCTGTGTCTAGTGATCGTGGACGATTCCTGGGTAAGGGAAGAGCAAAAGTCCGTGCAAGGGCAGCAAGAGATGGGAAGGATTGTGAGAACGTAGGGGTTTCTGGTCTCGAGGGCACTTGCGGAGGAGGCGACTTAGATGGTGGAGGTGGTGGATGAGATTCGGATTGCTCCCAAGCTTCTCGGGCAGCTTTCTCTTCATGATCTGCTACGAGTGGATCGAACTCGTTCAGCACTTCGGCTGATACCCGTCGTGGGCTCTCCTCGTTCTCCACTACGCCATCTATATGCTCCCCAATACCCGAGCGTAAAGCTTCTGCTTCTATACTCGAGAGATCTGGATATGAGACGGGAATGGGCGCGGGTGGGTTTTGAGGGCATGTATCTGGATCATCGTGCCATGGATTGGCGTTGTTCAAATCATGGTGGCCTCCTCCTAGCGCCGAAGCTTGTGAAGGATCTGCGATATGTAAAGTGTTCAGTGATGAAGCCAAGCCAGCTTCCGCTTGTCGTGATGAGTCCATATAGATATCTCGACGGTCCAGGAATACTTGATGTTGTGAGATGAATGAGTCGGGCGAAACTATGTAACAGAAATCCGAGTTGGTCCCTAATTTCAACCCTCAAGTTCACCGCAGCGAAGGGCGCACTTCCGTTTTGGGGACGTGTGGCGCTGCTTGCTGCGTCGTTTTGAGCTCACGGCCATATTTCACGACGACTGCTACGCCGGGCTCAGCATCCAGTGTCAGACTAGAGCTCGAGATCCGAGTAAACCCTCGCCCTTGAGAACCAAGAGCAGAATCATCAAGTGCGAATAAATGTCAATTTCGATTCTAGCTATGAGAGAACAATGTATGTAGGCTCATAAGCATCTGGAAGCGATGGAAGCGAACGGCAAGACAGCAAAGGCCGGAAAATCATCCCAGGTTGGAGCAAACTGAAGAACAAGGCTTGTAACTTATTCCAGGAGTCCAAGACACGGCAGCGCAGAAGGCCAGGCCCGGATCCCGATTCACTTAATTCCCAGAGGCAGATGCTGCAAACTCGGCGATGCGAGTGGGTGCGCATCCATTTCGTCATCCTGCGGAACAGAGGAATTCGAGTAGCAACCAAAAAGACGATGAGCGGGAGATCAGACAGGACCTCTGAACCCAAGGCGTCAGCCGGCCGTGATAGCGTTTCACGCGCAGGGCAAAATTAGACGGACACATCTTCGGGCAGCAAGCTCAAGGGCCAAGTGGGTCGGGATCGTTCTCGACGACAGGATATATATATATGATACCGCCGGGTGTCGCGAGGAACAAGATCCTTGCAATTGGGTGTCGTCGGCCAAAGTTCAGCCCGTTCAACAGTTGACGTTGAGTCCGCAATCCTGGTGAAGGAGTTCAAACGTTCAAGCTTAAGTTAAACTGTCAAACGGCGAGTGTAGCACTTCGGGACGTCCCGGGCCAATCAGAACACTTCGGCACAAGCGCAGCCACTCGGCAAGCGCCCTTGTCGTCTCGCGAAGTCACCAAAGTGTCTTTGCAGAGGCCCGCCCGTCGACTTGACATGGGCCTGGGCTACATTTCCAATGTCTTATGCTTGTCGCACGTATACCTTCGCGTAGATTAACCTCCAAGAAATATCAAAATCATCTCGCATTGTACTCACTCACCTCCTAACTTACATCTAAGTAAACTCGCTGCTCCCAGTAGCTAAAAATGTACCTCGCGGCATGTGGTAAACCTGACGACGGAGCTTCCTGGGGTCTCGTCGGAGCGGCCATGCAGACGGCAACCTAATGCGGTTTGACTTTATTATCGCGTAGGAGCTGCAAGGCCACAGTCCCCACGTCAGACAACCCACACGCTCTTTTTTCTCTTACTCTTACTCCTCCATCACTTGTCGTCGCATACAGCATACTAGTCCACCTCTAATAGTCTCAACATCTTTATTGTCTACCAATCAAGACTATTACACCAGATTGGTTCAGCTGTTCTCGCAGCCTTTGCGACGACTTCCATCACAATGTGGATACCACCCCTTTCCATATTAGCTCTCTCGTTAGCTGCCGTTGGGCCAGTGGCGGCTCAGCAGGCAGGTACATACGAGATTGTAGGCAGCACCCAAGTCAGCGGTATGATGGTACGCGCACCGTGTTATTTGATATACTCGACGCGTTGACGATCCCGACCAATTTCGTGGTCTAGATGTTCTTGGGTAATGAACAAAAAGTCTATATTCTTGACAAAACCGAAGGCAACGCTGCTCAGATCAATGGGCATCCTGCTGGTGCATCTGTATGGTGAGGCTCATGCACGATACCATCGCCACTTCCCAACCCCTGGTCTAATGCATCACCCAGGGATATTGCGTCGAGGACCGCCACCGTGATGGAGGTAGAATCAAATCCTTTCTGTTCTTCCGGCATGCACTTGCCCAACGGTTCGTACGCCACGTTTGGTGGTAACGGCGCCATCGGCCCTGGTGGCAACATTGGCTCCGTCAAGAACCAGTACGGCTCAGGCGAGTGGGATGCGACGTACCAGGACTACGATGGGACAAAGTCCATTCGCGTCCTTAACCCCTGCGAAGGCAGCGATCTATCCTCGCCCAATTGCCAATGGTTCGATAACGCCTCTCTCCTCGCGATGCAGAAGCAGCGTTGGTATTCTGCTGCCGAGGCTTTGGGAGATGGTACCGTCATCCTTATTGGAGGTTTTGTGAATGGAGGTTACATTAACAGGAATACGCCCAACACCGACCCTGCGACGGAAGGTGGCGCTGCCGAGCCCACGTATGAGTTCTACCCGAGCAGAGGTACTCCTCAAACTATGCAGTTCATGATTGCAACCTCCGGCTTGAACGCGTACGCACACACCTACCTGATGCCCTCTGGCAAACTTTTCGTTCAAGCGAATATCTCCACAGGTACGTATTGCCCCTTTCCAATTATGTATCTGTATGCTGATCGTTTTTTATTTATTATTTTAACAGTGCTATTTGATGCGGATAATAACATCGAGACGCCTCTCCCCGGCATGCCCCATAACGTTGTGCGTGTATACCCTGCGACTGGTGCCGTCGCCATGCTTCCCTTGACTCCGGCCAACAACTATACCCCCACGATCATCTTTTGTGGAGGTTCCGACATGCCCGACGAAGCGTGGGGTAACTACTCCTACCCTAACATCAACACATGGGACTACCCAGCCTCCACGGATTGCCAGCGCATCACCCCTGAACCTACCGATGGTTCTTCCCCCGTTTATGTCCAAGATGATGATATGATGAATGGTAGGACGATGGGTCAATTCATCGCCCTTCCCAATGGCAAGTTACTCGTGCTCAATGGCGCTCTCAATGGTACTGCGGGTTACGCCACTGCGACCGGCCAGACTCCTACCTACGGACAAATGCCCTACGGCATGTCCCTCGCGTCTGGTCCCACATACACACCTGCGATCTATGACCCCAACGCTCCCGCAGGCCAACGCTGGTCGAATGCTGGGTTGAGTGCGTCTACCATCGCTCGTCTCTACCACTCCTCTGCCATCCTCCTCCCCGACGCTTCCGTCTTCGTCGCTGGATCCAAC
Source organism: Jaapia argillacea MUCL 33604 (assembly GCA_000697665.1). Classification (NCBI taxonomy): domain Eukaryota; kingdom Fungi; phylum Basidiomycota; class Agaricomycetes; order Jaapiales; family Jaapiaceae; genus Jaapia; species Jaapia argillacea. The sequence continues at coordinate 481,485 of KL197712.1, read as the reverse complement.
CCGAACGTCGATGTCAACTTGACTACTGTCTTCCCGACGGAGTATAGGGCCGAGATATTCTATCCTCCTTATTTCTCCGCGACCACTCGTCCCACGTATTCCGGGGCACCCTCAACTTTGACCTATGGAGGCAACTACTTTGACCTTCTCGTCCCCGCCACCAGTTATTCAGGATCGGCGAACTCAGCTGCGGACAACACTACTGTTATGCTCATGCGTGGTGGATGGACTACTCATGCCATGAACATGGGTCAGCGCGCGATGCAATTGAATAACACTTATACTGTCAACTCGAATGGATCCATTACCCTACACGTCTCACAACCTCCTCCCAACCCCAATCTTTTCCAACCGGGACCAGCTCTGCTCTTCGTAGTCATCGATGGTATTCCTAGCAACGGTACAATGCTTATCCTTGGTACGGGACAGGTTGGAACCCAACCCACTACCCCAGCAAGCGCCTTACCCGCTAGTGTCAGACTCGCCTCTGCACAAGGCTCCGCTGGTTCCGGCTCCAGTGCCGGGGGTAGCAGTGGGGGTTCCACAACTGGGTCGACTTCAAAGACTGGGATCATTGTGGGGATCGTTGCCGGTATCGCAGTCGTTGGTATCCTCGGGGCGTTGTTTGGCGTTTGTGTGGCCCGAAGGAGAAGAGCTGCGCGTTCGGGTTCGTCGAAAGCGGCCTATGGGATGAGTTCATCAGGAGGCCCGGCGGCTTTGGGTGGTATGGCAGCTGGGAGAACCAGTGATTCGAGTGCATTTGTGCCATTGAGACAGGATAACGGAAGTATGGCATGGGGCAGCTCGAGTAATGTCGATTTACCGAGTGGGCAGCATGGTTACCAGGACGAGGTAAATTATGGTGGGTATGGCCATCAACAAAGTGGAGATCATGATCCCTATTACCAGCGCCGGTAGAAGAGGTATGTACTCATTTTCGGCATTTTCTCTCGTCGTACTCCGTGTGACAATTTGCGGGTCTTTTTTTTTTGTTAGATGGGTGGTGAATAACTTATTGCCATTATTACGACCGCTCGGCTGATCCACCTGGACTCAACATGGACACGGATCTGTAACTTTCCCTTGCTGTTCTCCCACTGGGTGCCCCCTACGATTCTCGTCGCTCGTTTTATACACACACCACTAGTTTAACACTGGCGTTTCTCATGTTGTTCTTATTCTATCATCATCAAAGGACTTTACCGTAGCCTCTATCTCACCGCCTACCCGCTCGAATGCAATGCTTGCCGTCCACTCGTTTGAGACGAAACATACGTATGTGCCTGATGCACTGAGAGTGGCACCCGAAAGAATTCTCCAGCTGCAGCAGCGAAGAGTAGTGGACAGTTAATTACCATTTCATCCGACTATAGTATGCTCGTCACCCAGAATCACATTATCTATCAGTCTCGTCCGTCCCACCCATATGGCGCCGCTGAGGATTATGGGGTGATCACCCATTGACCTTTGCCTCGCCTCTCCCTCCAAGACATCGAACGAATCTGAATGATTCATTTCAACATAATCCAGCTTCATCTCTACCCCCACACCACTAGCTTCCCGTTGCTTCTGTTCGATCCTCTCCACGGCCTTGCGTATGCATGTACTCTTGTCATTGCCATCCGACCATGCATTCTGAGCCTCCTTGAGGGCCGAGTAGAGTGTGGGAGCGAACTGTCGTTCGAGAGGCGAGAGGTAGACGTTGCGAGATGAGAGCGCCAACCCATCTTTGGGATCTCTGGCGGTAGGGATGATATGTAGGTGTGCTGGATCTGGATGGGAGAGGAGCAAATCGCGTGATAGACGCCGAAGAAGTAATCCCTGTTGAATATCCTTTTGGCCAAAGTACGCGTTCGTTGGCTGTAGCGAATATTCGTCAACGAAATCAATAACCAGAAGGATGATGGTTACCTCTATGGCGTTGAAAAGTTTAGTGACAACTGTGGCGACTCCTCTGAAGAAAGTCGGTCTGACTCTGCCTTCCATCTGGTGCCCGTACCCTTTGACCTCTATAAATGTTCCCCTTTGGTTGGTTACATCTTGATCAATTCCGGATGGGTACATTTCTTGTACGGTTGGAAGAAACACAGCTGAAGCGGTACGATCAAGGTTGGGTATTGACAGGGCGGTGAGCAATTCGAGATCCCGAGGTAGGGTCCTTGGGTACGTTGTCAGGTCCTCGTGAGGGGCGAACTGAGCCGGGTTCACGAATATTGATACGACTGTAAGATCATTGTCGAGTAGAGATCGCTTCACTGCCGTCACAATATGTCAGATCAGTGGGTCGCACGACCACGATTTCAAGAACATACCAAGGGATAAGTGACCATCATGCAACGCTCCCATCGTCGGCACAAACCCAACCGTCTGCCTCTCGTCGAATGCACGTCGACGCCATTCTCTGTACGACCCAACCGTCGTAAAGATCGGAATGGTCGATGGAGGTAGACCGGACGAAGACATCGATCGAGAAAAATGAGGAAGGAGAATGCGGGTTCGAGACAGATGCATGAGGACTTGAACAGGGGACCTGATCGGAGTCAATCGAGTCAGCTAGGATGTCAACGACAGTGCGGACATGGTGCCAGAATTTATCGGCAGAAACCAGCACGATGATTTGAGAGCAAGGTGGATGGGGATTCGGCCACGGAAGGTTGCAGAATCACACGACGAAGGTTGCGTACAACTTTTTGACATGGCCGTATCTCTTCCTTTGGCTGTCTTCGCTCGGGAGGTGCGAGCCAAAAACAGCGCTTGCCCTTTCTCTCCCACCTGTTCCTCTGGATTAGACTTGTTATGGTGTCTCTCATACACAGAATTCAAAGACGAGCAATGTTCTGTGTACCTCTGGATTAAGATTCTGATGGCACAGAAAGGCTTCTCAATATTGTGCAGGTTCAATATTTCTTCGTTCGGGACGGTGTCGGTACTGGTGATCGTGACTCTCAATCCAATTCCAATGACAGTGGTGGATGGGAGGTAGGTCCACCACAACTGCTATTCCTGTGCCGACCGTCTCAGAGCTCTGACTCCACCGAACTGAAGTCTGAGAGAATGCCGACCAGATTACCCCAATCAGGCTTCAATCTCGTCCCTTCGAATGCTTTCTTCTCCCCTTCGAATCGTGATCCATTTCAAGATGAATCGTTACCCCTCCAACTCCGTTACGGTTGGTATTGCTGGGCCCTTTCTTTTGGACGAAGGATTTCAGACCTATCGACCCAGTGGCATCCCTCTGAACGCTGTGTGTAGTACCCTGAGAGTTGCTTTTACTCTGTTTTCGTGGGTGTGTCTGCTATCCCTATCATGGAGCGGCATCTTGCAACGATCGTCGGTGCATCGTTGAGTCTCTTAGTCACTTTACTACCCACAAGGATGAAGTCGCTGGCATGTGCTAGATCAGGTGAGTGTCATCGCCATATCTCTCAGCCCTCAATGTCTACCTAATATCCAGTTTCGTTTCTATTGCGCTCCTCTTATCAATTACTGCCGTCATCCCAGAGCCTCGTGTCGCTCTAAGCAGCATATATGTATCCTGGCAGCATGTATGAATCTTTACTTCAAATGATTTCGCCTCCCATGACCCCTACAGCGCAGGCCAAAACCTCTCGCCTCCTTCCCTACGAGGATCTCTTCCGTCCTAGTGAAGCATTTGATATCATCGTTCGATCCTCCGATCAAGTGGACTTCCCTGTCCACAGCACAATTCTCGCAATCGCGTCTCCCGTTCTTCGAGACCTGATCCGCATCCATGGGCCCAACCTATCAGTGGTGGCGGATTTCGTAGAGCTGGTTGAAACCAGCAGAACCTTGGGTAGCCTCTTAAGCTACTGTTACCCAGGCTGGTTCATCCCGCCGAGCAACCCAATGGATACGTGGTTGCTCTGGGAGGCGGCTAGGAGGTATGGGTTGCGGGATCTGGAGAGGATGTTAATGGTGCAAGTTCTGCCGCAGTTCGTGGAGACGTCGCCCCTTGATGTGTTTGCCTTTGCCTGCTTTTTTCGGCAAGAAAAGCAGGCGAAGCTTGCAGCTCAAGGAGCTTTGTCCCATCCGTTTCCCAAAGACCGTTTGCGCCTCACGGATTCCACCCAAACCGCGTCCTATCATCGGCTTCTCACTTATCACGACGAGTCCTCACAGTTGGTAGTCGACCATGTTGTTAAGGTGTGGCGATTGAGGGCGAAAAGACGGTATGCCTTTGTGGGTTCCGAGAAGTGTCCTTGTGATACGCAAGGCGGTGGGTGCCCCTCTAAGTCCTGGTGGGATGACTTTGTGGGGCGTGCTTCGTCTTCACTTCGAGAACGGCCACACAGATTGGCTGTGGCTGGCTTCGAATTCCTCCGACCGTCGTTTGTGATAGCTGCGAGATGTGAGGTTTGTGAACCTATTGCGCTGGGGGATTTGGAACGGGGAAGTGAATCTCTTGGTCGGTGGGTGGAGAAATCTACTTGGCATGTATGTTCGCTGAGGATCTCATTCGCTCTTAGCATGACGTTGAGTTTGATTTCGTTTAGATTGCGAAACGGACTACGTTTTGTCCTTGAGACGTATTTGTCAGGATCCTCGCGCGGAATCCGTTGATGTTGTGAGTTCTATCATCTGTTCCTATGTATCGTCGAGGAAGGGCGCTGGTGTTGCTCAACGGACTCGGATGCTCATCCATATGCTCAGGCTGGAAATTAACGTCCAACTACGCCCATGGCTTTCCGAATGACCTTTCATCCTCAGATTGTTCATTTCGGACCTATTCGGGTTTGCCTCTCCCCTTCCGTAGAATTAACTCGCGTCTTCATTGTCTTAAGCATTATTGTATTCTTTCCGGTTAACCTTATGTTGTCTCCCAACTTAGGTCCCCAAGTAATGTTGCCTTTCGATTGTTACAATGTATGCGCGTCAATTGTTCGGTAGCAGTCACGTCCTCCTCGGAAGACTCGTAGCCTCGCACCTTGCCCGATCGATCGAACGGAAACAAAAGAGTACTGCACTTTGGAGGATCCGTCTGATTCGACATCGACTAAAGTCAAAATAGACTTCCTTGTCTTTTGTGTGAAGTGATTGTCAGTGTCTTGGGTTTGACCTCTGCCAGGTAATGCGCAGCATATGGCATTGCAGACTAGGGGACTTATTGTTCGATGAGAATGAGGATTCAGATGGGGATAGAGCCAGACGGTTGTGTTCCTTTACTCGTACCGTCAACACATCCAGTGGAATTCCCGGGTGGGCGGAGATGACGGGTCAAGTAGGGTCGTCGCCTGGTCAGGAAGAGGACGACTGGCTTATTCGCCGAGATCGTGGCTCAAGTACCGGTATCGGTTGTCAGCAGCGGACCCACACACATTGTACCATGACTTGCTACCAAGATCGCTGATGAGGTAAATAACCCCAGAATTCCGTAGACATGCGACAACGTTGGAAATAATGGCCTGAGTTTGAGCCTCTATGGTGACTTCAGATGCCGTAAATAGAAGGAGGTGTTTTGGGAGTTGGCCAAAAATTCACCTGGTTCAAAATCAGACGATGAAGATAGGTGAGACATATTCTCAGACCCTCCTGAGAAAGGTGCGTTCACCAAGAGGCATAGCTAGGGGAAGCAAGAAGCGACAAAGTCCTTAGGCTGGTTTGAGGGTGTGGTCCAAGTGGACAGGTGTGGGTGCGACGGCGTTTGTTTCAGAGGGTGACCTTGACACAATTCGTCTCGCTGCAGAGTGCTGGTGCAATCTGGGCATGGGATCCGTAGCGAAAACGGGGGTTGATAACGTAGAGATTAGGTACCTTTAGATTGAAGCGAGCATACACCACTTTCGTCAACCGACAATAAAACGAGACAACAAAGGCGGAGGAGGCCGTTGGCAAGACAATTGGAAAGTCAGACATGAAATTGAGGTAATGTGGAGGGCAACAATGAAAGTTCGAGGAGAGGCAAGACATGGGCAGCGGATACGGAATGGTGGGGGGGCGAATAATCAGCCAATCAGAAAAGGACTAGGGAGAATCCTTGACAGATTTGACCGAACCGCGGCGCTTCCCATCGTACCATAATTCTCCAATCTTATTTTTCTCCTCATTTTACGGGATCGCCTATAAAACTTCGTTGTTCCGTCTGTCAATCCTTCAATCTTCCCCTCCTTCATCATCTCATCCCCTCAAACCCAACATGGTTGTCCCTGTCACCCCCGCTCACGCCAATGGTCACGTCGACACTGACGCCTTCGTCCACCCGCGTCCCAAGGATGTTGGTATCCTCGGCATGGAGATGTACTTCCCTCGTAGGGTGCGTACGATCGCGTTTATGTCTCTCACACCAGCATTGTGCTAACGGTTGTTGCAGTGTATCTCTGAGGAAGACCTCGAGGTTTTCGATGGTGTAGCGAAGGGCAAGTACACCATTGGTCTCGGCCAGGAGTATATGGCTTGCACAGATGACCGTGAAGACATCAACTCCTTCGCTCTGACAGGTATGTCGCGTTTTCTTTTCAATTTTTACGCGTTTTTGACATCGCCACCGTAGTTGTTTCTTCACTTATGGAAAAGTACAACGTCGACCCCAAATCCATTGGCCGTCTTGACGTTGGAACCGAGACCATCATTGACAAGAGCAAATCTGTGAAGACCGTCCTCATGGATCTCTTCGCTGCTCACGGCAACACCGATATCGAGGGTATCGACTCTAAGAACGCTTGCTATGGCTCGACCGCAGCACTCTTCAACGCTATCAACTGGATTGAGTCCAGCTCATGGGATGGGAGAAACGCAATTGTCTTCGCCGGAGATATTGCCATCTACGCCGAAGGAGGGGCGAGACCTGTTGGAGGTGCCGGTGCTTGTGCCATGTTGATTGGTCCTGGGGCACCAATTGTCTTCGAACGTGAGTTTCATTTCGCCAGAAGATTGTATGCCGGTTCCCCGATCCTCGGATCTTCACCAAGCGGGTTTATCGCTGCGTTCGCCGCATTGACAGCCTTTGTCTTTCATCATCTGACCAAACCAATGATCCCGTGACTGAACCGAATTCCTCCTGCAGCAATCCATGGCACGTACATGGCCAATACCTACGATTTCTACAAGCCCAAGCTCGACTCTGAATACCCTGAGGTTGACGGGCCACTTTCCATCACCACGTATCTGACTGCTCTTGATAACTCCTACTCGCGTTTCCGAGAGAAGACTGCCAAGGCGAAGAAGCTCGCTCACTTGCACTGCCACGCAAATGGCCACACCAATGGTCATTCAAACGGTCATGCCAATGGACACACTAACGGTCACGCCAATGGACACGCCAACGGCCATGCTAACGGTGAGGCCAATGGCAAGTCGGCACATGACCCCAAGTCGGTCTTCGCCTTGGACGATGTCGACTATCACGTCTTCCACAGTCCCTATGGCAAGCTCGTCCAGAAGGGACACGCCCGCCTGGTGTGTATACTCTCGTTTCCATACTTTCATGTCGCTGACGTCGGGCTAGCTCTATAACGACTTCTTGTCCTCCCCCTCATCGCCCCAGTTCTCTAACGTCGACCAAGCGCTGCTAGACGTTTCCCCTGCCGCATCTCTTACCGACAAGAACATCGAGAAGACCTTCGTTGCGCATGCCAAGTCAGCATATTCTTCCCGCGTGGGCCCCTCCATGCACTGCGCAAAACGTTGCGGCAACATGTATACGGCCTCGCTCTACGGTGGTCTCGCATCCCTGATCTCTGCTGTTGAGCCTGAAAATCTCAGGGGCAAGCGCATCAGTATGTTCGCCTATGGCAGTGGTTGTGCGAGCAGTTTCTATGCGCTGCGAGTGAAGGGCGATACCTCGGAGATCCGGGGGAAGATGGATTTGTTGAATCGGTTGGCGAGTATGAAGGTTGTTCCTTGCCAGGAGTATATTGATTCCCTCAAGGTATGTCTCGAGCCTTGTATGTCCTCGATCATCTACTTATTTTCGTCTTTGATAGTTGCGAGAGGCCAACCATAACGCTGCTGCCTACGCCCCGGCCGGCTTGCTCGAGAATATGTGGCCTGGTGCTTACTACCTCGAGAGCATCGACAGCAGGTACCGACGAAAATACGGCCGCGTTCCCGTTGCATGAACCTCTCGGTCGTTAACTTGAATCCTTGCATTTTTCGTTCTCGTTCCCGTTAGTTGTACTAACTTTGTAATATCCCCTCATCCATTTTGTGCTGTCATTCGCACGCTTACTCTATACCCCTTTGCAACATGCATCTCATTTTGGTTCCGCATTTGTTGTTGGAAGGGAATTGGCCCTTGGCAGGGGGACGTCGCGCCTTTTGCTTGCCGTCGTCTTTAGAAGAATGGGGTTCGTTAGTTGGATGAGAAGTAGATTGGAAGAACCTTAGAAATACTTTTATTGCAATCGTCATGGTCTTGTTGTCCATTCCCTCCGAGTACGAGAAGTAATAAAATACCGCAAGTCTTGGAATAGAACGGTGAAGTTCGAATTCTAACTTACACGGGGCTAGTCTCTTTCCTTGAGGCTTCGGGATATAGTGCTCTTCTACAAACCGTGTTTTACCGCACACTTAACACCGAGTCCACGGGTTGGTCGGTTGGGCATCGTAGAACGGAAACATGGTTTCATTCAACGCCAACGGCCGGCAAAGTACGAGCAAAACACACCCAATGACAGCAGCGATAGGTACCTTCCCAAATAAGATATAACAAGTGACAGCCGAATCCAAATAAACGGGTCATGATTCACCGAACCGACTCGTGTCCTCAAATGCAGAAGGGGGTGATGGCAAGGATACCAAAATACTTTGCAGTTGGAACGGTGTCAGACGATTGGGCTTCTGACAAATACTTTGATAACTTACTGAAGTGTGAGCCAGATTGATTCCAGTGGAGGGTATGGAGTCGGAGCAAGTTGGGTCTTCACCGCTGGGGTCACAGGCTTTCACGGTCGAGGGAGAGGCTGGGTCAGGATTTTGCCAGTATTCGACACCTGATCTCCAAATTTGAGTCTGGGTGGAGAGGCTGGGTGCAGATGCGCAGCTCACCGTGGTGATGATATCCAAGAGATGTGGGTATCATGGTTGGGACGCTAAAGGCTGAGTGAGCTCTCCTGGTACTAAACTTTGAGCTGTTCATTCTGACCCATCGTAAGTGTGAACAACTATTTGATACGACGTCAAAATATAGTATGTTGAGGCGAAGATATGGACGTACCTCTGTACGCGCTCGAACCGAACTGGCTATTGACATAAGAGGCGTAGATTGGGTTTCCAGTCCGAGGCTGTCCATAAGTGTACATCCGGATGGGCCTTGTTCGAATTCAATCAACTTGGAAATGCGGAGCACAAGATTGAAAACATACGTAGAAGGGAAATTTGCCTTCAAGGTCACTGCCGCGAGTGATGAGAGTGCACCGCCCAAAGAATGGCCGGTGGTGACAATGGTGTATTTTGGGTACGACTTTAATTGCCCCTTGACAATTGATATCACATTTGAAGCTACGGCATTCCAGCTGGATGATACCTATGTCAGTACAATGTTTTCAGCCTGAAGCTATGAAGCATACGCGTTCGAAAATCCGTCATGGACTTTGGCGCCGGCTAGAGGTGGTCGAGTTAGTGTGCGATACGGTGGAGAGGGTAGTTCGTTACCAGGTGCTGTCAACCCGGGGGCTTGAAGGTTGGTCAGGAAGAGGTCAGCATCGGTAAGGAAATCAGTAAGAGATGAGCTTTAAGGGTAAATCAATTCATGTCGGCGAGTGATAAATTATGGTTTTCACCTTCCGCGTAAAGCGACGATGATTTCCTTCTTATTGTCGTCTCTTGCAACGAATCCATTCGTGTCGGTGATGAGGTCATTGAACTGTGGTCAGAAGAGTAAAACCAGTCAACATACGCCGGCAATATGGCAAAATTGAATGAAGATAATCACCCCAGTGACCAACGTATTTCCGTTTGGCCAGAGGCAGACGATGCTGTAGGAAGAAGCGGCATACTGGAAGTACCAAACAAGGTCGTTGTAGAGGGCTGGAGGCGATGAAGTTAGCCCAGTGTTCCAGAAACAGGGCGAAACGCGCACAAGTCGATATCCCCCTCTTCTCGAGTTGTACATCTGGTTCGGCCACTGGGGCGGCGGCAACACCGAGAGCAAATGCGAGAAGGGTGAGGGCGCGAGAAAAGTACATCGTGACGTCGTGATTACTCTAACCAAGGTGCTAGAACTAGCAAGCTCTTGGAAAATAGACAGTCTGCCGAGGGCTCTCTTATACTTGGTCGGCAACATCACCGTCCCACGATGAGTGTCATGCGAAGAGGTGCCAAGCCAAGCTGGAGAAGGAGAGCCTTCAAGCCAGCGCAAATGTCAGCGATGAGAGAAGGTCCCCAAGGGTACATTAGGAACTCCTGACCTACTCGGATTCAGTCCGTTCACTCCAAGAAGTTCGGGAGCGTCCTAAAAGGCCCATGACCAGACGAAATGGGAAGCCTAAGACACAGTGCGTGGGACAACCATGTGGATGTTAGAGAGTGTGACGGGGTCGTAGCGGATGATGTTCCTGAGATGGGTCAACCTGAGGACGTACGTGCTTCCTTCCTTCCCTTCCCGCTCTTCATTGCTTCCCCACACCAGGCACAGCTTCCAGAAAGACAGCAAAACACATACGGCTTCTATAAAGGTTGATGGCAAGTGTCTTTGGAATATAGTGCGCGAGCATCGTGAAATGCGGCTACTTCACTTCTCCGCCCGGTATGCCTTTTGAATCCGACGGGGAGAACGGTCGTTCTATAACTTGGTGTTTCGAGTGACAGGCATCGAGAACCATGCTCATGGGACCTTGATGACATCCAGCCGAGACAAAAACTCTTGGAGAGTAACCGTTGGGAAGGTAGAATATCAGAGGTCGCGATGTTCGGAAAATCTGAGGCCATGTGAATTCTTGCTCGTTAAATGTATGCTGCGGGTACTACTGAATCTACTTACCGGTTCCGCCTATGAGTTCAGAGGCCATGGGCCCCAAACTACAGTTTCAAAGGGGGCCGTCGCTGCGTCCGTCGATGCCACCAAACGGCAAGATTCTCAGAATATCAACTATGTGCCACATGAGGCGGCGAAGAGGTGATAATGAGTAGTATCAGACAACAGTGCACGTGTTCTGTATCTGCACGGTTTGCAAAGTCATCTAGATTGTTTCAAACTTCAACGACGAGCAATGGTCTGTGTATGGCCTTCGGGTTGCGCCATGAAGGGAATTACTCGAGGAACATCAACGGAAACATACATATCCCATGCGATCCCAAACTTGTTAACGGCAGGTGTACCGAGGACGACGATATTCCATGCTTGGGCTTGATTGCGGCCCGATGGATCCCTACCAACACAGTGTGTGGTGGACGTCGCGATGGCCCATCGTAAGGTGTCCGAACAGTGTGAGCGAGCCAAAGCGGAGCTCTGAAAAGCTCTCCGGAGACCGATTAGATTGTCATGATGAAAGATGTCGCTGTGCACAGAGGCAACTATACGCCACCAAGTTTGGTAGACAACGCGCAGCTACTCGAGAGCCGAAAAAAACAAGGAGGCAGAAAACCACACCGTCTGGCCACACGAAATCCTTGCGCATCTGATGACAGAGTCGTCAAGTTGCCAAGTCGCAGAATTTACGACAAAGCAAGGAGATTTTACAACTCGAAGCTCACAAGGGCATATGGGGCTATTTTTGAGCAGCAATGGTACAGTCACGATATATTGAACTTGACAAACACCCGACAATCAGGCGAGGTCCTAGAGTTACGGGGAAGGTAATGACCGATTTTGAAGGAAGGATCTAACATCAAGTTAAAAATAGTCGTCGTGGTGGGGCTGCAGAGCCATGGGAAGCCAGAAGAGCTGAAGCTGTAAAAAAAGTAAGGAACAGTACCGATGGCGATTCGGGAACACAGGAGATGGCGTGGCTATGCGTGCTTGGCTCTCGGTGGATTACAAAGACCTTAGACCCTGCCGTTGCAAGTCCCCGTGGAGATGAGCTGGGCAGGAAGCAAACAAGAAAAACGAAGGTTCAGAACAAGCAATTGGCCAAAGGCAGGGTGGAAAGTCAGGAGAGAGAACAAATGAAAGTCCGCTTTGACTCCGCATGGATTGAGGACAATTACAAGGCCACAGCCAAACGCGTCACGACTTCAACCGCGTCCACAATTTAACGCGTCCTCTCGCTTTTGTAGCTCAATACCCTCTCTCCCTCATACCCCCAAAAGTTCTCAGCGTTTTCGCTACTTGTATACCTAATACCTCCTCAAAAATGGGCCGACCCTTGTTTTCTCAGCCTCACGACACTCCTGCAATAATAACCCCTGCAGAACCCCAGCCCTTGTACCCTAGCTACGAAAAATGGACCCACTGGAATGCCTTCGATCCTGATGCAGACGAATTCTTCGAAAGAGATGATGCTGTCTACGAAGCTTTTGTCAATCCTGGCGATTTGCAGACTCGGAGGAGGACCAGTGGGGAGGGGGATGGAATGATGGATGATGGTAGTGATGCGAGCAGGTCAAGGTCACCTTCACCTATTCGACGGGCACCAGTTGTTATCGAAGAGACCATTAGCTCTGGATCCAGCGAAGGAAGTGATAGTGGGCGAGATAGTCCCATGGTTGGTGTCGTAGGGGAGACCGACGCGGGGAATATTGCCTACCCACTCTACTACCGCTCCACACCCGACCCTGGTCTTGATCTCGCTTGGATGGAGGAAGTGTCCAGGCAGTATCGTAGGGACACGGAAGCTACCAGTCGCGATCGGCCTTCGACCCCTCCCGATCGCGGTCGTGATCGCGTTGTTCTTCAGCCTGGAGAGATGGTATCCCAGTACGCGAACATGTACAACATCGTCTCGCGCGGTACGGATGCAGAATCTGATCGAAGGGTCATTCGAGTTGAACGCGAACGGGTGACGACCGTGGGTTCACCCGTCCGAACACGGACCTCCGATATCACTCCCATCCCAGTCCACGTCAATCGTTCACCACCTATTCACATGTACGCGCCACACATGCCCTCCACCCCTCCACCCTTGATTGCACCCTCCCCTCCTCCTACCGTGACCCCCAGACTTTACTCCTGGTCAACTCCTCCAACCATCGCTGTCCCTACGTCTCCCACCCGATTGATTCACGCGGCCAACAGCGGTCCACTCACTAACCCCAGTGCCCGCATGTCCCTCACCCACATCACTCCCTCCCGCAACCGGGTTCGTCGCGTCATCGCCTGAGCCCAGTGAATCGGCCCATTTTCCACAAAAAGGAGCGGAGGCAGGCTTCGTAGACCAAACACTTGACTATCCGAGCTCATCATTCCGTTCATTTCACTACCATGCTCTCTCGTTACGACCCGGGGTTGGGCCTCTAATTATTACATGAGCAGGATAGCAGCGCCCAGTTTGCGGAGCCTTTGATTATTGTTCATATATGCACTATGTTATTTTCGGAGCCGTCGCACAGCTTATGAAAGCGGGCGGTCATCCCCAGCGCATGTCCCATTGACCAATACTTTCGGCAAGCAACCATCGCCAATTATTGTCAGAGCTCTCAGGCTGGCCGCAACTGGGATCCGGGGCAAGAATAAGGCTCCAAGTGTCTTCTGCGTCTGCCCTCACTACTCGAAGAGGCGGTTCCTTGTTTGGTGCTTGAGGGAGGTAAGAAACGGGAGAGGTAGGGAAAGCGTGAGATGTTATTGAGATGAATTGGTCGGGAGTGGTCAACTTCGAGATAGCAGATCTATTTCGTTGTGAGTTTCTGGAGGACTGGAATTATGGGCTGCATACTTGGCAAGGTCAAGAACCGATTGCGCAAATTCCACCGAGAGAAACCCCTTCCATTGGATATGGGTCACGGATCCAACGCGTGAACCGCTTGGTGGCTCGAACACCGCAACGTAAGGATCGACGGAGTCGTTAGCCTTCAATCTATCCAGAATTATTGGACGTGTTACAGCGGGACTAATGAGGCTGTCTTACCTTTGAGCTCCTAGACAAGCCATACCAATCCATTCGAATAAACTTGAGATATCTTCTTTCCAAGCATTGGGATCATCTGATTGCCGTAATGTAGCAGAGAGGGAGGGAGTTGGGACGTGTATGTTGGAGAATGTGCGGATCTGGGGCGACGCTGTGTGTACAGCATGAGATTCTATGGCGGTGAAACCTGGGATACCGATTAGCGTTGACCAAGGATAGTGAGACTGCGTACTGACCAGGTTTGGATGTGGAATAAAGAACATCCCTTCCTCCTGTGTTCCTACGAGCATCCCAAGCTTCTAAGGCTGTCTTTACTCTGACTCCCTTCCCGTCCAAACCGTTGAGAGGTATCCGGATGACTTGGAAGTTGGGAAAACAAATTCGATAATTCCTTGGAACTTGATGAGGAGAATGTACATACCATATTGTTCCGGCGATCTTCTCAGTTTGAATGGAAGCTTGGTCCCGACGAGGCCGAGGGTTTCGTAGGTGTCTTTACACACTTGAAGGGTGAGCACTCCTCGCGGGTCGAGGCACCACACGTCGTCAGAGTCCGATTGGGGAAGACTCAACGCAGTTAGTATGCTAGAGAAACGTTTGAACTTCAAAATCCGGGCACAGTACAGATGAGTCTCACCTATTGGCTGGGTACAGCTGGAGAAAATCAACCAGGGTAGTTTTCCCTCTCCAGTACTTGGTCTCAAATTTTAAAAGGGACTTCGAAGCCTCGAGAATGTCCAGCGATGATGGAAATAGGACGTCCAACTGGAGTTGACTATCAGACTTCGAGTGAAGGGAGAAAGGCTTTGGGGAAGACGCCGACATTCCTGGTAGGTAAACGGATGTGAGGGAGCTAAGGCTTGGATTTTCGATGCCCCAAAAATCCCTTCGGAGATGCGTGTACGGCGCGGTTCCATTTGTTAAGGAAACTAGAAGGATAGGGGGGACGGGCTGAAGGGTCGTGGCAGCATTCACCAACCGCCACCCAATTCTGATGCTTCCTATTTGGGAAAGAAACTTTCGACAGCACCCGCTGAAACTTGAAGTGACTCCGTCAACTGGGTATACTGCGCGACCAACTTGGGTTTAATACATCCCTTGAAGGGTTCGTAACAGAAAATTTTAATTGTTCTAGCTAACGCCACCCTTCTGAATTTGGGAGAATGATTGTTTGTGCAGGTCATTGGCATCGGTGAGAACCATAAGAGTCCCTTCTTCTCATATTGTAACCATTACACCCCCAATTTCTAGTTTTTTAAGGTAGAAACACACGAGATGTAATACATGCGATGGGTCACGACCACCCCAAATATCTCGACAATACACTGACTCGTAAATCCTGTTCAAATGGTGAGACTTCAGTCGTATCGTGTCCGCACAATCCAAATGAGAGGGCTTACTATTTATTCAATTAAACGTAGTCCAATATTCCTATGCTAGGAGAATTAAACGGAGGGAGCTCAATACATAATCTACCTCTGACTCCGTCAAAAGCGATATTACAGGCCGCCAGATACAACTGGGGACCTCCAGGTTCGGTGATCACCAATTCCCTGCTGTCTACAGCGAGGGAAGCACCAGGTGGATCATCATGAAGAGTGGATCCACGGATATTGTGCGCGAACACCGTACTCTGGCGCAATCGCCTGTCTGTAGCGGCGGTGAGATTCCTCGCAGACCCGCGGATCGATGACGACTCAAGTCGATAAGGGGAGAAATCATCAGCTCCGGGGAAGGTGTATGCATTTTCGAATGTTATAGACGCGCGTGTGGTCGATCGCAATCCGTCGTGAGGCGCTAGGACGAGGTCCAGGATGTGCATGGCACCTGGTCGGAAAACTGGGTCGCGCTGGACAATCAGCAACCTGGTGCGAATCGTATCATGGGGTGAATTTGCTACTCCGTCGTCGAAGGAGATGATTGTTTCTGTGGAGAATAATACGGTGCATACACCGTAATGGGAACTAACAAGGACATCGGTTACTGAGTCTTCGGTATAAGCTGCGAAAGGTTTCTTTTTTATCTCGGTAACGGGGGATACAACCGGAAGTTGGAAGGCTTCCACTTCGGTCGTAGTTTGTTGCGTGTGAAATGCCAGGATATGTTGTTCAGAGACGCAGAGGCAGTCCAAGGACCTCAACTACAAAAAGCGATAGTTCAGCGGAAATAACTGCAGAGAACTATCCTTGTGCCTCACAATGCGAGGCAATTTCCAGCATCGATTTGAGCGAAGATCAAACAGTAGTACTGAATTTCTCGCCCTCGTAAGGATGAAGTCTCTTCTGACATGAAGTGAGAACTCGGCGTCGTCAGCTTCGATCTGCGCAACCTTCTTGAAGTCGGTTGGTGAAGGGTTAATGTTGATCTTGTAGATAATTCTAGACAACCTTTATAGTCAATACTGTGGCATGAGTCATTTTGAACCTGGAGTAAACTGACACTGGCATTCGAGGAGCAGAAGTTTCATGTGGCGACATTGCAAGTATGATAAATTCTTTTCCATCATGATCTACCCAGGACCCACAATCCAGAGCCTGAACGGGCGTCTGGCGATTGATAATGGGTGTGGTATAGTCCTCCGAGTCAAGGTCATGACATCTCAACCCTTTCGAATCCCCAACGAAAAGATATCTGCCTCGAGCCAATGACATATAGAAGGGCCTAGTGATCCTCAGGTGGTCGATGGAACGACGTAAAACTGGGCGAGCAGATGTTGTCCAGTTCTCGTCCAGCCTCTCGGCGCGTATCAGGTACTGCTCGAGCTCTTCCCGCGATTGGGATTTCAAAGGCCCTGCTGGTCGAAGGTATGTTGACTCTCTGTATGCATCAGCCCATACAGATCTATGAAAGGTCGACTGTCGAAGAGTTCTACAAGTCTGCGATGCTGATTTAACGGAGGCTAAACAGGAACAGAGGTTCTTCACGTACCCTCCGGAGGCTGATTATATCTCTCGGCGACAGGTACGAGAGCACAATGAGTAGTAAATCGCCTATGAGGGTATCGAGTGTTACTGCCATCATGGTAAGTAGGATCTGTTGAGTCGGATACTAGGTAAGCTTCTGGGAGAAAAGAGAACTGCATTCGGACCGGGTGTGTCAGCCTTCATGGTGGTGATGATCAGGGAAGAGTCCATATTTGCTATCAGAGTCGACAGCTTGGCCGATTGAAATCTAGTATAGTTACACTGGTATCAGTGGCAAGCTATTCCTTCGATGGAGGGGGTTCGCCCAAATTGGTAATAAGGGTTCAAAATAGTATCGCAGTGGGAGGGGTTCGGCGCCCGACACTGCAGGCATGACAGTACCAGCGGACAGGCTTGCATGCCCAATCAGGCCTACATTCTCGCGAATAAGAGTCCTCCGGTCTCCTACTAATTCTAACTAATACACCCCAGAAGCTGCGAAGATGACAAGGCACATATAGTGTAGATACGCGTGCTGCTGGGCCGCTGGTAATCCACACACCCTATTAAAACGGCATGATTACAGTGGGGGGGAGCCCCAGGCAAAGAGAGGACTCACCAACGATTCAATTAGACGAAGTCCAATATCCCAATGCGAGGAGCATTCGATGGAGGGAGCTCAATACATAATCTACCTCTCACTCCATCAAATGCAATATTACATGTCGCCAGATACAATTGGGGACCTCCGGGTTCGGTGATCACCAATTCCCTGCTGTCGGCAACGAGGGAAGTGCCAGGGGGGTCATCGCGAAGAGTGGATCCACGGATATTATTTGCTACCACCGTACTCTCGTGCAACCGCATGTCCGTGGCGACATTGAATCCCCTCGTACACCCACCGACCGATGTCGACTCAAATCGGAAAGGGGAGAATTCGTCAGCTCTGGGGAAGGTGAATACATTTTCGAATGTTATAGACGCGGGTGCGGTCGATCGCAATCCGTCGTGAGGAGCTAGGACGAGGTCCAGGATGCGAATGGCACCCGCGTAGACACCCGTGTCGCGCTGAAAAGTCAGCAATCTTGTGCGGGTCGTGTCTTGAGGTGAGATTGGTTTCCCATCATCGAAGGAGATGTTTGATTCCGGGTGAAAGGAGAAGGCGCATACGCCGTAATGGGATTTGATGAGGGTATCATTTACTGACTCCTGGGTGCAAGGGGTATAAGGTTTCTTTTCTAGTATTTCGGTAGTGGAAGCGACTGGAAGTTGAAAAGCTTCCACCTCGGTCGTAGTTTGTTGAGGGTGAAATCCTAGGACATGTTGGTCGGTTATGCGGAGCTGATACAAGGACCTCAACTGCAAATATTTCAGTGGAAAACACCGCAAAAGAGAATTGTATCTCACAATACCGGGTAGTTTCCACCACCTATGTGTGCGGAGATCAAACAGCAGGGCCGAATCTCTGGCCCTCGACAGCAGGAAATCTCCTCTGATCCGAAGTGAGAAGAAGTTGACAGTCTCAACTTCGATTTGCGCAACCTTGTCGAATTCGGTTGGCGAAGGGTTAGCGTGTATCTTGTAGATAATTCTAAGCACCCCTTGTGGTCAACACGATGCAATGATTATGATCCTGAAGAAAGACTGACATTCGAGGAGTAGAAGTTTGGCGTGGCGAAATGGCCAGGACAATGAATTCCTTGCCTTCGTGATCTACCCAGGGAGTACACGCGAGAGCTCGAACGGGCGTCTGGCGATCGAAAATGGGTGTGGTGTAGTTCTCCGAGTCGAGGTCATAACATCTCAAACCTTTCGAATCTCCGACGAAAAGATATCTGCCTTGCGCCAAGGACATGGAGAAAGGATTACCAGTTCCAGTGTCGATGGAACGGCGAGAGACGGGAGAAGCAGATGCTGTCCAGTTCTCATCCAGTTTCTCAGCGCGTATCAAGTTCTTCTCGAGCTCTTGCCGAGATTGTGATTCCAAAGGCCCCGCCGGTCGAAGGTATGTTGACGTCCTGTACGCATTGGCCCACACAGATCTATCCAAAGTCGCCTGCCTGAGAGATCTACATGTCTGCAATGCTTCCCACATTTAATGCAAAGCTACTTAAACGGCACCAGCAGTTCTGCGTACCTTCCGGAGGGTGAGAATATCTCTCGGGGACAGGTATGAGAGTACAATGAATAGTAAGTCGCCTATGAGGGTATCGAGCCTAGTAATCGACATGGTGGCGGGATCTGCAGTGCTGTGTGAAGGAGTGATTCTCAGATCCTGGGATGTGGACTCGGGTAAGCGGACCGGGTGTGCCGACCGAGTCTGTCGCCTGATGATCGCTATAGGACTTTCAAGATAACCAGGCCTCCCATACTTATCGACACCCTGATCATACCCTCAGTTCATAACTGCAAAATATGTCTTTCTCTGACTTCACCCGGAGGCGATCTTCCGCGCCCACCACCACCGCTGAGCCACCCTTCGACAACCATCTTGCCGATATGATTGTCCGATCATCCGATAACGTTGACTTTCATGTACATCGGGGAGTCCTCGCCATGGCTTCACCCATCTTCCACGAGTTCTTTATCAGCTCCCATTATCCTCGAGCCGCCGAGCCACCAGTGGAGCATATGTCAGAGGAGAGTGGGACAATCGACTCATTGTTGAGACTCTTATATCCAGTGAAAAGCCCAGTCCTAGGCGACGTGAACGCCATAGTACCAGTGCTAGAGGCTGCCAGGAAGTATCAGATGGAGGAGCTTGCGTTGATGCTGAGGAAGAAGTTAGTATCGCCACCGTTCATCGAAGCCGAACCACTCCGTATTTTTGCCCTTGCAATTCGCCTCGACTTGGAACGGGAAATTGCGACGGCTGCAAAATATACCCTCCGTCAGAGTTGGCCACCGCCATACACAGTGGAATTGAAAAACATTCCTGCATCCGCATTCCACCGACTCCTCGATTTCCGGGAACGATGTTCCACCCGTGCCAGCTTGCTTGGCTCGGATTTCCGTTGGATGAATAACAAGGTTGGCATTCAAAGTAGTTGGGCCTGGTTCAAGTGTGGTCGATGTGCCAAAGATGATGCATATATCGTCGTGGAGAATCAGCAGCGCTACCCGAGGTCGTGGTGGAGGGATTATATGCGCCGAGCGGAGAGTGCCTTGCGAGAAAACCCTTGCGGGAATACTTTGAAGACTTCGACCATTATGTGGCCCACCCTCCAGTCAATTGCAGATCCGAATCGAATGTGTGGCTGTGCCACAGCTCAGGCCTTGGATGACTTCAGAGCATTTGTGGAAATCTTTGCGACTGAGGTGGAGGAACTGGTCTCAGAGGTAACGATCCGCCTCTCTCCCACATCCAAACGCATTGACTGACCAGCTATGATAGATCGCCGAAGAGTTTACATTTAACTAATATCAACATACATTGGGATCCCACTTAGCAGGTACGAGGACAGGGGAGTACTCGTGCACAAAATGGGTGTACGTTGGACATATGAGGCTGAAAGATGTGTATGACGTTGTAAATTAATCTTAAGTGCGACGATCCACCCCAATACGATGCACCTGCCATCTATCGTCCATTTCACCACAGCGACTGAAGGAGAACACTCGCGAAGGGGAACAATTATTCAACCACTTTGCACTCCATACAATGTCGGATAACGAGCACACCCTCATACAAGGATCACAAAATAGCCCCGCCACTCGACTAGCTGCAGCTCCGTTCGACAACTTACCGGATGCCGACATCATCCTCAGGTCTACGGACTATGTGGATTTTCGCGTTCACAAGGGTGTGTTAAGCATAGCATCGCCCATATTCGGTGACATGTTTAGGATGGGACGAGAAGAGAAGAAAGGAGAGGAGATTGGTGGATTGCCGGTCGTCCCCATGTTGACCGAAGATTCCAAAGTATTGGATATCGTCTTGAGGCTTTGTTACCCGGTCGATAAGCCGACCTTCGACAAGGTAGAAGACATCCAAAGAATACTTCCAGCAGCGGAGAAATACCAGATGGGAGCAGCTTTGAAGCATCTTGGAGAGAAATTGGTATCGCCGCAATTCTTAATCCCCGAACCATTCCGTGTCTTCGCCGTTGCTCGTCGATACGATATGGAGAACGAGGTGCGCATAGCCGCCAAGCAAACCCTTCGCCACAGTCTTCCTGGCCCAGATATTCCGGAGATGAAGAGCATATCTGCTTCGTCGCATCTCCAGCTATGGGAGTTTCGGAATTGCCGCGTCATTCCAGCAACGGTCGTCGCTTCAAACTTCTCGTGGGTTGCGAATAGAGAGCAGGTCAAGAGGGAGTGGTCATTTTTGGGGGGTTGTAGTTGTGCCAAAGACGTCACGACGCCAGTAAATTTCGCAGATGGTGCCATCTCTCCGACCAAGTATTGGCGGGAATATATGCGACGAGCGGAGACGGCCCTGGGGAGTAACCCGAGTGGTACAACGGTCACGTCCGCCGCAATTCTATGGCCGACTGTGGGGGACATGAGGATTAGCGGATGCCCCACCTGCTCCGCGCCCCGAGCGCTAGAAAACCTGAGGATCTTCAGCGAAGTCTTTGCGACAGAGATTGAGAGGGTTACGATTGAAGTGAACCTCTTTTCTGGAATGGTGATTATCCACCGAAGGAACCTTCTGCAGGTGACAGCAAATTTCCAGTTCGACTGATCATCGGAGGGATCTGGTTTGTGGTGTATATGGAAGCCTATGTCCAACGTTTGCATTTGTTCAGATATTCAAAGTGATTAACAAGTCGACGTCAAAGAGGAGATAAACGTAAGAACCAAAGCACCAGGTTAGGTATAACAACCCATACAGTGCATGTCCCGTATATGCGCCGAAATTTGAACAACTTGGTCGAGATTGAACGGTGAGGTATGTCAGCTAAATTCAGAACGATTAGACCAGAGCGATTTTACTCAACTCAGGCACATCCGCTGAAAAGGGGGGGAATTGCGATGGTTTCCAGGATTCGAACACGAATTGTAGTGCTGGGTGGAGCCAGTCGTCAAGGCACCGCGTTCGACCTGCCCCAAACAACAGTGACTGAACGGAGAGGCTTCTGGGGGTGGAAGAAATCCGAAGGGTCTATCGTTCTGAATTTAGCTGGTATCATTGTCAACTTCCACAATCGCATGAGAGACCGTGACGCCGTTCCAAGAGAGTCTTTGCGGAACTTTCAACCACGGCATTGATGTGGGACTGGGTTTCTTCTCCCATCCACGCCGTTGCTCTGCTAATAGTAGACCACCTGGTGCCGGTGGCTCACCTCGAAAGCCCCATGTTCCACCAGGTCGTAGATACAATATAAATCGCTGACTCCAGCCATTCTTCGTTGTCACAACAAAGTTCAAACCTCCATCACAAATGTCGACTCCTAACACCAGCAACTTCGGTTTCCCCAAAAACTCATCCTCAAAATGCCCCATCCTTATCTCAGATGATACGCACACCGACCTCCTCGTCCGCTCGTCCAACTCAGTCGAGTTTCGAGTACACAAAACCATCTTAGCCGTCGCGTCACCCGTCTTCAGAGACATGTTCCACGTCGTTGACCCTCTTTCCGATGACGAGGATGAAGTGGATTTACCGGAGGACGGGAAGACTTTGGACAGACTTTTTAGACTCTGCTACCCCGTCGACGAGCCCACCTTTGGCAGCCTCGATAGCGCATGGAACGTGAGGAAGGCAGCGAAGAAGTATATCATGGATGCAGCAGAGAACAGGATGAAGGAAATACTGAAACAGTTTCTTCCCGAGCACCCTCTTCGGATGTTCGCTCTCGCATGCAGAGACGGGTTCGAAGACGAAGCCAAGTTGGCCGCTCGACACACCCTGCGCCACCCACTACTCAGCTCCTACGTTCCTGAACTGGAAGATATCTCAGGAGGGGCGCTCTACCGACTTCTCGAATATCGACTCAAATGTGGCCAGCTCACCAGCGAGCTCGGCTTCGATTGGGTTCCAAGGGTGGACTACATTTTCTTCAAGAGTGGCGCTCTCCACAGCGGTGCTTGTCTTGAGATGGACTCAGGCATGTCTATGATCAACGGGAGGTTCTTCCCCGCAAGAACCTGGTGGAGAGAATACGTGAACCGGGCAAGGAACGCGCTGAGGGAGAGACCTTGCGGCGAGGTCGTCACTACGGCCTCACTGATGTGGCCAGCGCTGATAAATGCTGCTAGTTGCTCGACGTGCAGCGCTCTGGCCCATAACGATCTCACCGAGTTTGCGAAGGTCTTCGCGGAAGAGGTTGAACAGACCACGACGAAGGTAAGCTTCAGAGGTCTTCTTTTCATTCTGCCGCTCAAGTCTTCTAGATCGCCTCCGGGATGTCCTTTGTCTCGCCTTGATATCCTCCTGCTGTGATGGTTCATTCTCTGTTTCGACTGGTGTTCTGAGTTACTTGGGCTTCCCACCTTACGTTTTGGATTTAACATCGACCTGGCGATACAGCGACCCTACCTCACCTGCCGGCTTGAACTTTATGCTCCATCTCAGTCAATCGATAATAGCCAGTGAACGAAGCGAGGCAGAAGAGAGATCGCTGGAATGCAACTAGACCTCTTGAGTTTAGCAACGTGAATATCCAGACCAACGAAATGCGAAAGACCAATGTTCCAAGAAAGGAATCATCAGATGCTTCTCCGCCAAGTACCCGGAACAGAAGGCCAGGAGGGAGAAGTCCTCGCGGAGATCACCCACTTTCTCACTACGAGAGTTGTGGACTTCTGATTTGTATTGACACCTACAATCTACCGCAGACAACGATACATTCATAATAAGTAAGTAGGAGGGAGAGAAAATATGCGATCTTTGAGTGAAGCAGCAGTACGGACGTTGCTAATGCTATAACTAAACCTCAACACCAAAGAGAAACGAGGACGAACAAAAAGGCGCTACACTGTATGCAACAGTCTGTCCAAACGACGGTGGGACCAAAAAGATGTAATGTGCAATGAGCCACTATGCAGAGTGTTGCAATGAGAACAAACAAATGCAAATTAAGTTAAAAGCCGCGCAGGATAGGATATTCAACCTTGAAAGTCACTGCAAATGGGGTCGCGATGTAACAGGGGTGGGGTGGGGTGGGGGGTGACATTCAGGTGTTGATATATGGTATACGAAGGCGTTGCAGGACATAAGGCCAAGGTGCGAGGACGTGATATGCAGTCGACGTGTTGAAGACGAATCTGCATCATGATGGGGCGTTGCCACTATGCCAGATCGCACCGAGCAGTTCCCGAGCTGAAGAAACGGCTCGGCCGACAAGACCGTGCTGATCATGACCTTCTGTTGGACTCCTCCGCCTCTCAAGGATAGGGCTGGAGGGCGATATCGGTATGGACTTGGAAGGCAGGGCTACGCGTTCCGACGGAGGTGAGGTGATCGTCACGTTAACGGGAGAGGCAGTGTGGGGTGGAGGGATGGGTAAAGCAGGTTTCATATTGATGACGGGTGAATTAGCAGGTGTGGGGTTACGAGATCGTTGTTGCTCTTCTTCTTCGGGGATGGGAGATGGCGCAGAATGTGAATAGCTGGTAATAGTCCTACCACGAGGGGTATCGCCATGGGAATTTGAAGGTTCCTTGCCAGACGAATCGAACCTGTCGGGGGTCGCCGAGGAACGCGCAACACTGGGGGGGCTCAAACTTTCGCTTAACCTGCTTCCAACCCTGTCCCGCCCCCTCTCCGTCTCTTCACCTCCACCTCTTGAATGTGATCGTGAAGACCCAACACGTTTCCCATCACGACCGCGAGCTTCCCTGCCAGATGCATATGCCGTATAAGAAGTAGCGACAGTCGCCGACGATCCACAAGGCGATATGCTTCCCATCGGTGACTCTGTGCCACGACTGGAACGGGAGCTCGAGCGACCTCGATCAGAAAATGAATTACGAGTTGCAGATCTTCCCCGGGATTCTGACCGAGATTCGACGGGAGGACTCGTTACAGGCGTTGTCGTTCGGCCTCTTGTGGGGGCAGGTTCCGGAGGAGAAAGGATAACTGAAGGGGGTGGTGAAAATGCTTGGGTGGGCAGAGGGTTGGTAGGGGGTAGCGAAATGGGTAGCGAGACGATGACGGGAGGTATGGTTTGTGGCCGAGACTGATCAGAAACATCAAGAACTTCTTCCCTTCTCTCTTCTATGATCTCATTCGCATCGACATCCATGCAATCACCGCTACTCCGTCCAGTCGGCACGCTAGCAGCACCTCCCTGCGAATACCTCACAATTCCAGAACCCCCAGTATCCTCCACACTGCGTTTACGCCTCCCAGAATGCGTTTTCCTCACCGCAAAATCCTCCCCGAGATCCGGACCACCAAAATAATCATAAGCATCCTCCTCCGCACCATCACCTAGCTCGGCCTCTCTCGCTTGTGGAGACCCCACAAGAGGTACTCCTGAGCTGGCAAACAAATGATCCAAGTTCTGGGTTTGGGTAGCGGATGGGACAATGCCAACGGAAGGTATTGGTATAGGAGACGATGACGTAGACGAATTAGATGAAGAGGATTGAGAGCCAGGGCTAAGGAACGCTTCTCGATGGTGGTACACGTCCTCGGCACTACCGCGTCTCGAGGAGGGTTTAGAACCAGGAAGGGAATTGCAATAGTTACTTCCAATAGGGGGGACGTAAACGAGCTCGACGGGTGTGGGGGAAAGGTAACGGGTAGACGGATCGTGTTCGTATTCTTCATAATCATCGAATTCATCTGTCGTCTTAAGGATGGTGGGAGCGATGGGAGCGATGGTGACCCTTTCCTTGTCCACGGAATCTAAACGAACAAGGGGCGGGCGACCTAAATGCATCGAGTGATGCGATGCGATGGAAGACGACCGTGAGCGTGACGAGCGCATCTCAATGACGTCGTCATCTTCTTCCTCGTCCGATTCCGATGAGTTTCGGCCCCGAGGAATCCATGCGGGTTCGTTGTAGTAATCTTCGTACTGGATATCCTCCAGTTCGGAATCATCTTCGTACCTATGGTACGGAAGACCACAAACGATACGCCGGCAAGATTCATCAGAGGGGTAGTTCTGTAAACCATGATGAGAACGAATATGTACTGACCCTTCGTCGATATTGTTCGCCTTCTTGAGATACTTTCCACTCCCAGCCGTACTACTCCGCTTCAGCTTTGGCTTCTCGATGGCGATGCATTGCTCCACGAAGGTGTTAAAACTGATATGTTTCTTCTTCCCCTGGATCGGAACATGCAAATCTTGGTCGCTGCCGTAACTGCCTCCTTCACTGGATGTATCACGGGGACTTGTATCCCGAGGACCAGTTGATGATGAGGCTTCATCAGCGGCGATGATCCTCGGTGGCGAATCCTTGCGGAATTCCAAGTGGGCTCGTTTCAGACGAACGATGTGTGTGTCGCTCTTGGTGTGTTGTAAAGGTGGGCGAGTAAAAACTTCATGAGAATCGTCAAGGACATCGGGTAGCCCTCGACCCCTCTCCTCTTCAGGCTCGTTGCCAAAGAGGGGGCTCGGGGGTAGGGTGAGGAGCTCGCCGATACTCCGATGTTTAAGGATGGGTTTCTTGGTGTTGATGGATGCGTTGCTCTCCTGTCGTTGGATTGTTGACATTGAACCAGTAGAGTCCCGGCGAATTCTGAATTGACCGTCGCAAGGCACGTGTGTAGGTCGCTCGGTAGGACTAGTGGGTGGCGGTGACCAATCCACTCCGGTGTGTAGAGGACCATACAGCCAAGTTACGTCGGAATCCTTTAGCCTATCATGAAGAATGCAATCAGTAATTGAAAACGTCAAGATTGGGGATAGGAAGATAATCTCGATGCAACGTGTGAAGAAGCGTGAAGGACCATCGCAGAAACGTAATTGCCAAAACATTTATGACAGGGGAACCAGGAGGTTCAGATGCTCTGAAGATACGCACGGCATAAACTGCCATAGAAGCAACGAGCAGCCCAAAAAGTCAGATCAACAGACATATAGGGACAGTCGTGCCCCAACAACGCAGGATCTGGCATTGAGATGGCAGCACCCCAAAATTGACGACATGGGACGTCAACAAGGCAGCGGGCAAAGTGATCACTCGGGTCAGGCACGAATCCTTATCACAAAATGCAACGCAACCCCGTAAAGGCCGTTCCATCTGGTGGAGTAGATAACGTAAACGGATCCAAGGAAACAGGGCTCACCAGTTCAGAGTTTCTGGGCTGATGGTTTTCAGCCCATTGCGCTGTTTCCACCAAGTCCGCCAGCTGGCGTTTTCCAGCCTCATGCCGTTAACAATAGCGTTCTTCTGTCGGGTCATGCTGCGCCAGGAGCGCCAAACATCCTCTTCCCGCCATTCGTGTGATAGATAGTCAACCTGACCCTGAGGGACTGTCGAAAAAGATGAGTCGTCTGGGAAGGCGTTGGTGGTGACAGAGACTAGGAGTAGCGGAAGGTAATTGGCCATGAGCGATCCTCAGACGAAGGATCAACTAGGCAGTCCACACGATGAAGTCGAGTTCGAGTGAAGGAATTTTCGTGTGTGACGATTGGATGTCAGATGAGTAGGAGTCGGGATGAAGCACAAGGAAAACCAGACGGGGTTATGACCGAGTGGATGCAGCAGGTGACAGGGGTGACTAGAGCCGAAAAGTAGACAAGCAGGAGCACATGCACGAATTTCACGAATATGGTGGTGGTGGATGTCAAGAACTAAAAAGCCATGTCGAAGATTGGGTGATGACGATTTTTTGCAAGGTGGGGTTGTGCAGATGAAAGCTGGTTGGTTTATTCCTGTCCCTTCCGAATTACGACCCCGACATCCAAGCCCCGGTCCGTCCTCCGTTTACTGCCTCCGTTCCCAATCCCAGAACTCCTGACTCAGCTGCTCTGCATTTTCCTTTCGGCTGCCCGTCCATCCAATCCTCCCCTCGTCCTGTCCTCCATTTCAACAAATCCCCTGGAAATCTTCTCTCGCTGTCCATCCCGACCTCTCGCGACGCACATCCCCCTCTTCGATCTCCTGCCAACACATTGGTCAATGTTTTAGGCTATGCGATCCTGTACGTCGAACCTAGGCTGTTGCCGTGCCTGTCGCATGTAAGGTTATATTTTGGGTAACTGGGCCATGTTGCCACCAACGGATCACTTGTTCAAAACTTGTCCGAGTTCCGTCCTCTCGACAACCGTCTCCTGTCCCCACCGTCGAACCCTGTCACTGTCATGTGGTGATGGGATTTTGGACAGCCCCGCCAGCTAGCGCCACATCTTCCTGAGCGCTTGCCAGTGTAACCTTACGCGTACATCCCACCTGACGACTCTCAAACGTTCAACGTACAGACCCGCAATTTCTCCGCATTGGGCTTGTATTGGCTATTCGCACCCAGCGTGATGAGATCAAAATGCACGCAGATTCGCGCCAGTTTCGTGGCAATATTTCCAAGCCGCCTGGCTTTACGCTTCTTCTTGCTTCCATGATAATGCCGGAACGTTGGCGTCCGCGGCATGTCGTGAGCCATATCATTCTCTTTCCCCGCGAACCTGCAAAGTCTGGCAGATGGTTTCCCAGACATTCCACCATGTCGTTTTGTTCACAAGCTCCTGCCGTGACTCTTACCTCTCCATCCTCCGAAGCTCCTTCCCGCGTCTTTTTACTCCCGACTTGATCCATCCTGCACAATAATACTCTCTGCGCAGCATTTTTCTGTCCTCCGACTCACGTTCTTCTACGCCCCAGAGACCCGGATGCACGGTTCGGAGTTACCTTATGACTTATTTAGATTTCCGCATATACCGTCTCAGACCATCTCAGCTGCAGCGTGATCATCCTTGGACCACACTGCAATTTCACACTTGCCTTATCTGATCTCGTTGCCCCTCTCGACAGAAATATGCAACAGCACACTCCATTGCTCCACCGACGTTCCTGCCCGATGTGGTCAACATTCGAACCCATCCGCCTTCCTCAGCCCCTGGCCTTCGTCGCCCGCCCACTTCAACACCTTACATCATGCAGATTAGCCTGTGATCGAATTCGAAGATGGATGCAGATCTACATTGATTATAGCGAGAAGCACCGTTGATATCTTATCAGTGCAGATGGATCGACATGCGTTAGTCCAGTCCTCCGCTCCGAGCCTCCTTTCTCCTTTCCCCTCTCAGGCTCTCACTCCGCGATCAGCTGAGTGCGTGCAAAACACTCGGAGAACATGCTCCTCCTGCGCAAACTAGGGTGTGAACTCTGTCGCTTTATATTCCCCGACATCCGTCCGGTGGTTTTCTGCCCCATAACCAAAGTATAACCCTATTTCTGTAATCCCTGTTGATCCAATGACTCGTCCACACTCCCGCGCTGAAGCCGCGGGCATGGATAATTGTCTGGTTGTCTATCGGTATAGACCTGGGTTCGTTCCATTGCTACGCCCCTTCTCCATTCAACCTTTTCCCCGAAAATCATCAGCCCCGCGCCTCATTCATATTCACGGACGCCCGCTCGCAAACTCAAGATCCTCATCCTCATCCGTCCCATTTTTTTACGCATCGGGCGCTCCGCCCTCAAAATCACATGGAAAAAAACCTTCTACGCAAATCCAGGTGTTTGAATAGAGGAGAAAGGCACATCCTTGTGCCACGTTATCACGCTCTGGAGTCATTCTTCTGCTACTGAATTGCTTACCCATCTGAGATCAACTAGTCGCTAACCTTGCACCCACCGACGATCGACTGGATTTTACGGTTGTGATTACCGGCTGCAAGTGACGCAACATATTCTTGCCTATCTGTTGTACCTTCGAATCCTCTTGAACCCAAGATTTAGTGGAAGAAAAGCGGCTTGCTACTACACAAGTAGACGGGGTGTTTGAGCGTATTTACCATGTCGACGCACGACCTGGACACTGCTCCCGCACAAACCAAATACACCCCGCCTCCACTGCTTGACCATCCACATGCAGATGTGATTCTCCACACTCCAGACAACGTCGACTTTCGCGTCTTCAAGTTATTCCTATCGTTGGCTTCACCTGTCTTCCGCGACATGTTCTCCTTACCACAGCCGGACCCGACGACAGTCACGAGCTCGCTGTCAGATGCTGATCCCGGAGAGCACGCAGCCGGTCGCACGGGCTCCATGCCAATCATTGACATGACGGAAGATCATCTTACCTTGGAACGCATGCTTCGGTTCTACTACCCCGGTAGCAACCCCGATATGACGACCTGTGACCTGGAGGGTGCTCGGAAGCTGTTGGACGCAGCCATCAAGTACGAGATGGACGAGTTGCGACGGTTCGTGGTGGAGAGCATCACATCACCTCGCTTCCTAGAAAAGGATCCTATCGGAGTGTTCGCCATAGGATGTCATCACAAGATAGAACAAGTGGTGCTTGCGTATGCCAAATACACCTTGCGACGCCATTTCGAGGATCTTCTGTCGTTCAAGCCCTCTATGACGGGCATCACGGTTGAAGATTATAGCCGGCTTCTACAGTACCATTGGCGGTGCGGGGTAGCCGCTAGTGGCCTCACGTCGGCCTTCGAGTGGATCGGGTATGAGCGACAGTACCGTTTCTTGACCTGCCCAGACTGCGCAGCAGGCGAAAAGGGCACCGACACACCGACTTGGGAAAATCCACCCAGAAAGTGGTGGGTTGAGTATATGAAGAGTGCGGGAGGTTTGCTGAAAAGTCGGCCTCATGGCGGATTTGCCACACAATTCTCGGTATACAACAAACATCTCAACACAGGCCTTGAATGCAAAACATGTCGGCGTAAAGCAGTGAAGGATATGCGCGACTTTGTCCAAGGGTTCGATCGGAAGATCGAGGAGCTAACTTCGATGGTGAGTTATCTCCTTTGCGACTTGCATTTCATGGATCGCAGGTGACCTAGAATCACTCACAGGTCGCGTTGAACATTACGTTCCAAGGACGGGAGGATCATATTTTCTTTGTGACAACATGAGATCCGGAGAGACAGCCAGTTGGGTTCAGGATACTTGAGCTGTACAGCAAGTTTGGTCCATCTTCATCTCCGCTTCCGTGCAATCGAGGGTGATTTTCTGAGTTTCTCGTCGGAATGATCGACACGTCTTGCCCGAGCCTCGCCGTGGCATGGAGGAGGGCTAAGTGGGTTATGTCAAGTGACCTCTGAGCGCCTATTGTGCAATCACATCGATTCAAGATCAGATTCGCTGTCCAGCAGTAGCCAACGCTTTTGCAACTTCGATAGACCCTACCGACTGAACACCCAACGGCCATCGTCATGCCTTCCACCACCACTGCCATGGAGATAGTACCCATCTACAGTGATGCTCCCGCCCCATTCAACAAACGAACAGGAGATATCATTCTCGGCTCATCCGATAACGTCGACTTTCGAACATTCAAGGCGATACTCGCTCTAGCATCACCCGTATTCGACACTATGTTTGGCCTGCCCCAATCAAAAGGAGAAGCCGTCGACGAGACATCAGGCGAATCGAAAGATGGAGTGCCTGTCGTTCCCTTCGCCGAGCGAAGCCCAGTCATAACGAATATGCTGGCATTCTGCTATCCCACACGCAATCCTACCTTGAAGTCCTTGGAGGAGGTGTTGGACCTGTGGGAGGTGGCGCGAAAGTATGATATGGAGGCCTTGATTGAGTGGTTGGGACTGCAGTTGGTGGAAAAGCGGTTCCATGAGAAGGAGCCTGTCCGAGCGTATGCGCTTGGGTGTCGATACCACGCCGACTCGTTAATCAAAGCTGCAGCACAGTGGAGCCTCCAGTTCCCTATCACAGATCTATACAAGAACTTCGATGAGCTTGAAGATATTTCCGCTGGAACTTTGGTTCGGTTGTTGAAATTTCACAACCGTTGCAGCGATGTCGCCAGCTCCTTGGCTGCTGGAAGAGAGTTTCCCTGGATGACGAGTACACGATACAACTTCCTGAACTGCTCAGGGTGTCAAAGAGGCGACGGCTGGGTACCGGTCGATCGATCGACCGAAGCTTTTGGGGCAAGGAATTGGTGGATGGAGTTTATGAAGAATGCTCAGGAGGCATTGAAGGCTCGTCCCTGCAAGGCTAGCATAATGATAGAAGAGATCAGTATGGAACCCCTAAAAAAAGCCCAGAAATCCTGTTCGAAATGTGGGCCTTTGGCGCATATGGAATTGAAGGATGTCATAGATGTCTTGGGGGGAGAGATAGAAAAGGTAACATCACAGGTGAGTTGGACAAATAGCTCCTCTCGATGCTTGTCGGGTAGATAATGGCGGCGTCTTTCAGATTTTGCTTGAAGCCGGATTTTAGGCGGGCGAGCACGGCAGTAGGGTGAGGTCAGGAATATCCAATGGTGATGTCGATGGCAGCTAGACTTGAATTGAAGCACACATCCCTACTTACAGTGTGTGGCAACGGTGGACACAGGAAGCAGAGATGTGGCTATTAGGCTGACAGGCGCCAAAGAACTCTCAGATCCGCGCCTCATGGGTTGCCTCTGATATGATATGATATCGATGAGAGCTCTTTCCAGCGCCCGTCGCCAGCACCCTGTATTACCACCATGCCAGTCAACACAGTCGGCGAAATGCCAGACGCCTCAGCTCCCTTCGTCAACGATGAAGCCGACATCATTCTGAGATCGTCCGACGGTGTCGATTTTCACACATTCAAGTTGCTCCTATCTTTGGCGTCGCCATTCTTCCGCTCGACGTTTAGCTTGCCACAGCCAGGCCAAGCAGAGGGACCCGAAGGAACCAAAGCTGGAGGATCAGGTGCCGAGATGAAGAATGGGGTATCCGTTGTTCAACTCACCGAACACAGCGAGGTCGTCAAAAACATGTTGATATTCTGCTATCCTAT
Source organism: Jaapia argillacea MUCL 33604 (assembly GCA_000697665.1). Classification (NCBI taxonomy): domain Eukaryota; kingdom Fungi; phylum Basidiomycota; class Agaricomycetes; order Jaapiales; family Jaapiaceae; genus Jaapia; species Jaapia argillacea. The sequence continues at coordinate 448,790 of KL197712.1, read as the reverse complement.
GTGTCATCCAACTATGGAGACTTTGCAGGAAGTTCAGGATTTATGGGAGGCAGCAAGCAAGTACGAGATTGAGGAGTTGATGAAGTGGCTGGGATCGCAGTTCGTCGAGAAACGCTTTTTGGAGGATGAACCCGTTCGAGCCTATGCGATCGCCTGTCGTTACAGGTTGGATCCATTAGCGAAGGCTGCAGCGATCTGGACGTTGCGTTATCCCAGGGCAGATCTCGATATCCACGCCGACCACCACGAATTGGAGGCCATTACGGCGGGAGCGTTTGTTCGGTTGATGAAATTCCATCGACGCTGTAGCGAGGTGGTCAGTGCCTTGGTGAACCATACTCAGAGTCCAGGTCTTAGTTGGATCAGCACCTTTCAGTACAACTTCTTCACTTGCACTTCCTGCCATCACCATCGTTCTAAGGTACGCTTCGGTCTCTCGCAGTCGGTCGCAAAATGGTTCCTGCAGTACTTGGTGCACGTAGGGGAAGTTCTTCAAATTCGGCCCTGCAAATCTGTTATCATGGAGGATGAGGTGACAGGGAAGGCGCTGAATATAGCCAGGGAGTCGTGTAGTAGATGTGGACCGGCCGCTCAGATGGACTTGAAGTTGTTTTCAGAAGTTTTCGGAGAAGAGATAGACAGGGTGATATCGGAGGTGAGCAAGGGATTTTGGTTCCTCGTCGATCAATCTTCAACTGGAAATCCACAGGTTTCTCTTTGAGTTCGATATGGATCAACGACTCCAACGGGTCCATCGGACCTTTGCCTGTGTGGTAGAGCTCAGGATCATTGTGTTGAGTTTCGAGAGGTCGAGGCCAGCGCTGTACTTAGTTGTATTTTGCGAACAAGCGAACCACTTGTTTCGAAGTCGACTGCGCACGTGGCAATGTTCTAACGCTTCTTTTCATCCTGGCATTGTCTTAACTTATCCGGGTCTTATCGACATTTCAGCACATTTGAGACCCATTCCACCTCGCCCACTGATGTCTCAAACAGAACCGAGTGGCCCTCTTGTTTATCTCGATGCCCCCACACCATTCAATGATGTCGGAGCTGATGTTATCTTGCGCACCTCTGATAACATCGATTTTCGGACATTCAAGTCGATTCTCTCACTTGCCTCACCATTCTTCCGGTCGATGTTCAATTTACCGCAGCCGAACATAGGAGGACATGATGGGGCTATGGTTGGAGGGTTAACAGGGGAGATAAAGGATGGATTGCCTGTCATCACACTCACGGAACCCAGCGAAGTCATAGAACTGATGTTGACTTTCTGCTATCCAGTGCGTAACCCGGTGCTGGACACTTTAGAAGAGACGGTGCAACTTTGGGAGACGGCTCGGAAATACGACATGGAGGAGTTGATACAGTGGGTGGGGGAGAGGTTAGTCGACCAGCGATTCCTAGAGGAGGAACCTGCACGAGCCTACGTCATGGCATGTCGGCATAAGGTGGTGCCACTGGCCAAGGCCGCAGCGCGTTGGACTCTCCAATATCCCATCACGAAACTTTTTGAACACTTTGACGACCTTCAAGGGATCACTGCTGATGAGTACCTTCCATTGCTGAGATATCATCGCCGCTGCAGCGATGATGTCAGCCTGTTGGCCAGTCGGCCTGGTTCCAAGTGGACGATCAGGACGAATTATGTCTTCTTTTCCCGCCTGTGCACCACTTGCCCCAAGTACTCGGGCTCGGTTTTTGTCAGCCGAAAATCCAGGTTGGTTCCTCAGTGGTGGATGGATTATATGGAGAGTACTGGGGAGGCGCTGGCCATCATGCCATGTTCGTCTGTGTGCAAAGGAGTGACTCTGAGGAAGGCGCTTGAGATAGCCCGTGACTGTCAGCATTGTAGTCAGTCAGTGATGGACATGAAGCTCTTTTCTGACGAGTTGAAGGAGGAGATAGACAGGGTGGTATCCAAGGTAAGTACCCTCGTTGAGCCCCCATCCACGTCTGACATCATCATAACGCTCGGCGGCGGTCTTTTACCCAGGTTGAGCTTGAGATTCTGTTCTAAGCGCTAGGAATTTTACGAGTAAATATGGGGAGGAATTCTTGCGATTTTGTTCGGCTGGTATTATAAAGCGACTGTCGCTCGTTTCAGGGTCTACCTGAGGTCAGGAAGAAAGAGAGGCTCGAGTCCTTGCGGCAGATTTGTGAGTCCCAATCAAGACGAGAGTTGAGATGAAACTGATGAGCGTAGTGGTGAACATTGAATGTTCATCTGCCTGTCCAAAACGACAGTACGATTGTAAAGACCAAACCGGATAGTCAATTTCCGTACGAACACACCAGTTCCAGTTGAAGAAGAAGCATCCTCACAGCTATGGGGAAGACGCGTTGGAGATGAATCATGACTTCCGATGGAATGACATACCCCTGGGAATGAGGTTGAAGGATGTGTTGCGATTGATAAACAACGGCTATGAACCCGATCTGAAAGGCTTTCATTGAAGAATACTAGATGGCGTCAGCGATTTCTCTCCAGTCACCTAAAGAGAAAACTGGCGGGCTGTTTCAAGGCTGCAAGAACGGTCAGGCTACTGGGTTTAGAAAAATTATCACAACCTACATGAGAACGGCGCTGCCAAGATAGCGGTTCTGTGCATGGTGTGAACCACAAGAGAGTGTTTTGAGTCGTCGGTAGACAACTCACGACCGCGAAAAGAATCTTGGCCAGAGACCACCGCTTTTTCTTCGGGCAAGTGTCAACCGCCATTTTCCCTTTGGAATGGATAAAAAATATACCCATATCAACTCGACCTTCAGCGAATTTATCAGAATTACTGAGACAACACTGAAGAAGAAGTGCCAATTACCTCCAGGTCAATCGTGAGGGCTTGAAGAAACATCACAATGTCAAGCTTGAGGTCCCGATCCCTATACGCCACTTACCGTGATCATACAGCGCCACAAAGGTTGCGGCGACTACAGGCAAAAAGAGATCCCACATAAATCACAAACAGCTCGACGGCGAGGTTCGTTGAGCTGAACATACGTTGGCAGACTCTCATCAATCGGATGTCCTGAACAGCAGCAGCCAGAGCAACGAGTTGGTCGGCCATAGGTTCTGAAACGACCAAAGGGAAGGGAGCCTGAGATCACAGAAGAGACAAAGACAGTGGGATGCTTCAGAGGAAGGGTTGGGGAAACCAAATGTCGCTAGTGGGGCGAGTCATGAAGCGAAGGGTAATCTCGCGATTGCATCGTCAATGGTTAACAAATGGTGCCCGGAATGGAAGAATATGACAGCAAGCGCTTGAATGGCTTTGCACCCAGTCTAAGGTCGTATGAAAATTCGGCAATCGATTTTACCGGCGGCATCATGTGGAGATGATTTGACATGTGCGGATCAATGCGTGGATCTACCACTCACTCATACCCAGTTTTTTTGCGTCGGACTTATGCAGAGACGAAACGTCGATAAAAGCCCGAGCAGACGAAGGCGCTGACCACTGGGAGTTTCGGCGTCAGGAAACACCTGGAAAATATTCAAATCCTCTCACATTGTAGATAGAGTCCCGCACAGATGTTCAGGTTGTCAAAGAGATCGCCAGGGGACTTCACACCCGCTAATTATTAGTATAACTCAGAGACTCGGACAGTTTCCTCGGCTAATGGTCTTGAAGTTACGCGGTATATGCGAAGGGGCAGGTCTTGGGAGCCAATTCGAATTCAATGATGTCATCGCGACGAGTATGTGATTAGACTTGTTTTGCCGCACTTGCGCTCAGTGGTTTGAGGTAGGTTGAAATCTTGGTCGGGGTTCACAGAACATGAGCCACTTGAAGGGCGCAATCATGCGGAGGTGGGAATCGATAATATTTTATAAGAACAATTGGCTGAACTAGGTAGATTGAGTATGCGAATTAGTAACCGGGTAGAATGATGCTCACATCCACTCTATGTAGTTCCTTCAATCGCAGCTACCATCAGGGGGGCCATCCTTCCACCTTTCGTCCGTCTTGCCACAATCAAATACCTCCTTTCCCAACCGAACATTCACGTCATTATGCCTCTCACAGAGCCATCGACTCAACCGCGCCCTATTCGAGACATCGGGAGGATGAACCTTCATCTCTTGTCCGAGATGCAAGGCACACCATGAACATGGGTATAAGATTGGCAGTGAATGAAGCAGGTTCAACATATTGGCACGCTGAGCGGGTGAGGGCTTGTTGGGGTAATATGCAGCAGTCGTGTGGAGGAATGTCCATGTAGCGCGTCCCAGCTGTTCTACGTCGGGAGGACAGTTGTCAGGGCGTGAAGGGGGGTCAGGGGGAGAACCAGAGGAAGTGCCGTAGGCGAGAGTGGCCATAGTGCCTGCTATGGCAGCATTTCGGTTGGTCTTTTGTTTCTGACCGGAGGGCGCAGCAGGTTTCCAGTTTCGAAAGGCGGTGCAGATTTTGCACGGCTTGCCATCTGGCCCATGACCACGCCTGGGGGGAGATCCTTGCTAGCTTTAGCATCAGTAGGCGAGGGCGTGCCGTTGGTCATGAAATCGAGAGAGACTGAGGTGTAAAGTCCAGTTCGCCAATTTAGATTCCAAGAAACGCGATGGTCGGAAAATGCCGATGAAGATTCCCGCCGGTCCTTCAGCCGACGGAAGTCCTTGAATTGTTCGGTGCAGAGTGCATTGGAGAGCGCTCAATCTTCCTCTGACGATAACCATTGAATGCAAAACACTGGTCTGTTCTCCTCCACACTTCCAGATTTTACCCGCTTTCCGCCGATGAAGACCGAACGTGTGCTTGCGCCGAAGAAAACTCTCTGCTCTTTTGTAGCCCCATCTGTCCTGCTGCCGCGTCCATGTTGAAGTTGCAAACTCCGTTCTCCCTTGTTTCACCGCTTCAATTCACTCCGCCAACTCGTACTCCACCAACACCACCGCCGATACCTGCAAGGAAATTATGTACTGGCCTACCCTCTCGCTCGCCTGGATAGGCTTGAGTGTCCAACTTCTCAGCGTCTACTATGGCAGCAGCTCGAAACAATGGCAACACTCTCCCCAGGTCTACCTCCGTTCTCTCGTGAACTTACTCGGTCTGAAACTCCCACAACCCATCTTCTTCCTATCAGATCGCGCCCGTTGCAGCTTGGGCCGGCAAGATTAGGAGTGCCGACCTCTTCATTAAGTTGCCGCCTGGGATGACCACCCAAGTGGAATTTGCGGCTTTCTGGGGGTGGGAGTTGGATCGGGAATAAGAGCAAGAATGTGTTAGGCGGAGCGTACGGGTTATTTGAGTGGCATGAACAGCAGTAGGACGGCCGCTTGAGTGTGAGTACCGAGCTAGCTGGGTAGAAGAAGACCTAAGTTCTAATATACTTTCTTAGGGGATATCCTTCATCTTACGAGAGGGATTGGGCTGTAAA